>ML681973.1:19360798-19684085 GCA_007922195.1 Podocnemis expansa
GAGAGAGCACAAACTTCTGTAGTCATTTTGGAGTCTCCTCCCCCTGTCCAATAGTTATATGTGGTTCCAGGTGTTGCTGCAGCAGCTGACCCTGGGTAACAGGAAACATAGATTTGTTTCTTCTGAGATACCCATGATGTAAGAGCTGCACAGGAACAAGGAAGCAATTGGAAATATTTTGGGCAATCTTGATCTTGCATTTCACCAGCAGAAGCTGTGCATTGGCATTCCTTCCTATACCATTTAAGGCAGTGTTTCTCAATCTTTAGTGGATTGGGGACACCTAAAGGTATTTATTGCTGTGCATGGAACACCTGATGAAAACATCCTCCAAAAATCTGGTAACAGTGGTGGAAGTTAAATGCCCCAGTCAGAGCAAAGCTTCTAGGTGTGCATTGACATCTGCCACCGAGGACCTGGAAGCTTTGCTGAGGCAGGGTGTTAAATTGCTCCTCCATCATCCCCACTTGGCTCCCTTGCCCCCCTGGGGATGGGTTGGAGTGGGTCATGGCATACCCGCGCTATGTCTGAGGTGCAACACTGTTCTGTGGAACACCAGCAGAGAAACACTGATTTAAGGGATCTAGAAGAGGGAAAAGGCCAGAGAGTATGAGAGCTGGAATGATTGATGTATACAGTGATTCAGAAATTCCTAATGAAGCTGTAAGAAGGGTGAGTGTGCTCCTGATTGCTGCTGCTGCTTCAGTTCTCCAGTGATAGTGATGAATCAAGGTGGAAGCTTGCACCTTCCTCAATTTCAGATCTTCCTCTATATAATTGTGCTGAAAACTGTCAGCTGAGCAAATCAATGTGTGCTTTGCCAGACAGCCCAGGGGGCAGAGGGAGGTGGGCAAGCCCTAAGCGGGCAAATGCTATTGAGGGAGGCTGGGCTGCCTGTTGATTGTAACTGCTTGCCAAGACACGAACAGCGAATCTGCCTATATCCAGCGGGTGTAAAACATAGGAACATACAATTTGTCATACTGCTTCAGACCATTGGCCCTTCTAGTCTATCATCTGGTCAGCAGGAACCAATCACTAATGCTTTAAAGAAAAGTGAAATGCTTCCACCCAGCCTTTTGTATGAGGAGGAAATTCTTTATGACTCCAGCAGGTAATCAACTTCTGGCCTGAAGCCTTCCATTTGCTTCCCAGTTTTATAAGAAGTGGAATGGGATCCCTCAAGAGCAAGTGGAAAACAAGCCCCTTGTGTCACACTTGCTAAAGAAACAAACCCCTGGATCTTCAGAAGCTGTGTGGGTTTGAGTCACAGGGATCTTTTTAATTTGAAGAGGAGCCACATGTTTCTTGTTTGTGCCAGGCACTGAAGTCTTTTTTTTTCTTGCCTTTCTGCAGCATTTTGTTGTTGTCATGCATTTAATTTTACATATCAAAAAGAAAAAGATCCCATGGGTCAAAATCGCTCTTGGTGTTTTTGTGCTGCAGTGAAGAAGCTCTTCTGTCAGACTCAGAGCGTTATTGCTGAAATATACAGTTGCTTACTTCTTGTTTGCAAAGGAATGGTCCTTTAATATTTGCCCTCTTGCATTTTCAGTATCCCAAAGGAAATGAAATAAACAGCTCCTTTTAGTCTTTTAAACTCTTCACCCCTAAAAGAATGCGAAGCCAAGTGGAACCAAGAAAAGGATATATCCAGCAATTTGCCCATGAAATGCATTTGTTTTTAATTGCCTCATTTAGTCAAGTTAAGATGGATTGCATGACCTAACTCGATGCAGTCTGACATAATGGGATGCTGTCAGAAGTTCTAGGAAAAACGAGAGCTATTCATTTCACAGAGATGTTTTTTCCATTGGCAAATAACTGTACTGCTTCCATGCAGTGGTTACATACATTAGGAGCACTCTTGTCATGAGAAACGTCTGCACCATTAATCCATTTTGTCATGACCAGGCCACTTGATTGGTCCATTATTTCCAGTGTGATCTTGTGATCAGACAATGAGAGAATTTGTGGGTGTTTTTGGATTCTGTCAGAGCTGCCCTAGTGTCTAATCCATCATGTGATCTAGGTGTCAGTGTGCCTAGTGACCCCAGTGGGATCTTTTTCCTTTACACAGCAAGGGGTATTGCCCATAGTAGAAATTTACCAATACAGGGACCACTCTGCAGCCAGCAGCACAGTCTGCTCTGTCACCTGCTCCCTGAAGTCAGGACTTAATAGGAGTGAGGGCAGAAGATTGGCCCAGTGCGAAGTGCCAAAGGGAAATATAGTCATAAATCTATATGGCACTGGGCAGCCCCTGAAGCAGCTCTGGGCTGGGCCAGCTGCATCCTGCAGCTTCAGTCTTTAATGACTAGGCGCAGCTCATGTGCCAATATGTTTGGCCTCCTTTCCTGCATTTTCCCTTTGGTGGTGTTTCTGTCACGCAGCTTTTGAGTGTTTCTTAGTTTGCACTCCATTACAGAATGGTCTGTGAGCAGAAGTTAGAAGGGCTCATTTGTCTTCTCCTGAGCAGCAGCTGCTGCTAGTTACATTTACTCTGTGTCACACATGTACACAGCACTGTTCATCCAGAAGTATCCCAAAGTGCTTCCCAAACTATGGAGTTCTTTTCTAATACCTCATGCTCCTGCCAAACTCAATCGAATGGCAGAAATTAGCGTGATGATAACCTACATCACCAACCACAGAAATGTAAGAGCACATAACAATGTGCCTTGGCAGTGTCTGGCAAGAATAGAGACAGGCATTGAGCTGAAACTATGAACGGATGATTTAGGTTGGTGAAGAGGGCCATTGAATTGTAATGAGCACAAATGGTCAGAGGCTTGGTTGTATGTCTTGCTCTTTCAGAAGCACGGAGACTCGAGCTCCGTGCTCAGAGTATTGGTTCATTATTGTCTTGGAGGTAAGAAAGCCTTAAATGAATTGTCACTACCACTGTGTGCAACATCCTTTTTTATCCCTAGATGTCTAAGGACTGAGTGAACTTAACCCTGCTTACCTGGTGAGATTTCTCTCTTGCCTAGATACTACTGTGAAAGGTATTTTGGAAATGGGTGAGATAGCATGGCCATTAGATCTCCTCTTTCAAAGGTATCCCATTGGATTCTGGAGTTCTTCACCAGTCACAGAACGGTAGGAATTAGAAGAAAAGTTGCTCCCTGATCCAGAGAGATTAGCTTTCTGTAATGGGCTCTTCTTGACTTCCCCACAGTCTGGGCCACTATGCATATCTCTGATTCACAAATGGAAAAACTGAGGGAGCTCTTGGCCAAGGCAAAGCAAATATGTGGCAGAGCTAGGGCTAGAAACCAGCTGTCCTGCTCTAACCACTAGGCAATAAAGGCCCTCTTTTACTTTTTTACTTCTATTAGTAGGGAATTTAGTGGAAAGAAGATAAAGCAAAGCCATCCCACTCTGTCATCCAAAGAGGAGGGGAAGGTTACCAGTCTGACTTACCCAGCACTTCCTCTTCATCCGGCAAGACAATGCTTTAATAAGTCCCTTTAATTGGCTTTAATTACTAAGGACTGGACAGTTGATTTGGATGCAGTTCCATTACATGGGCATGCTCCTACAAGTCTAGATTAAGGAGACAGTTCTGGTGGCTGAGACAGCCAGCAGCCTTGAAATGTGCCATTTAGGGTTGCTGGATGGTGATAAGAAAACTGAACTCCCACTTGCTATGTTCTTTTCTTTAAAAGTTTAGAACACTCTGCTTTGTTAAGACATGGGCTTTTTCCTTCTGTTCAAAATGGATATGTGGAGATACTACTTTATGCACGTGCACTGCCTTAGTGCACATGCTCATCAAAATCTGGGAGTAGAAATAAATTTTCCCCTCCACGTTGTTGCTCAGTTTTCCTGGGAGAACTGTGGCCATTTTATACCTTTATCAGAAGCCTTTTCATAGAGCATAGGCCAGTGGATGGATCATTGGTCCTTCTGGCAAGGGAGTTACCATATTCCTTGCCATTTCTAGGCTTGATGGCCAAGTTTGTAGTGGTCTCTGTTTTTTATAAAGATGCAGGCATCGAAATAATCTGGAAAATATGTGCAGAGGAGTTTTACTTGGCAGCTGTTCACCCTGAGGTGTTTTTGTGATGCAGTCAACAAGTCTGTTTTCAAGACAGTGATAGAGCCAACTTTACGTGTGGGGAAGGGACCTGAAAGCTCACTGTGGTCTAACCAACCTTCACATTCCTGCCAGTTTTTTCCCTACTCAACACACTTTCCCTTCATTCTTGGTACCACTTTTCCTTCTCCCTTTACTCTGTTGCCCTACCTCTTCCTTTTAACTGTGACTACCCTATTCTTTTTCTCTTTACAGTCTGATTTCCTCATGCTCACAGATGCCCTGCTGTTTACCTTGCTCCATCCTGCATTCATACTCTCCCCTGCATCCCAGAGATCATCTCACTCCCACCTTTCTGCAAAGGCAGGGCTCAGAAAACTGCTCATTCAGGTCTCACACAAGTGGTTCTCCTTGTTCTATGCTGATCAGTGATGTGCTGGTGGAAGGTGCATATGATTCTCCAAACAAAAAGGGTTGTGATTCTGCAAGGAGTCTGCTTTGTGTCTGGTCATGTGGGTAGGAAAAATGTTGGACTAGCAACACATTGCAAACATGAGAAAGGGTCAAATATGTTTCTGGAGGACTTAAACCTCTTGCCACCCGCTAGCAAAAATGATAAAATAAATAATTCAGTTAGTGTTACAGGGAGAAAACCATTGAGCCAAATCCTCATCCTGATGAAGTCAATGGGGCTTTTACCATAGTAAAGCTCCCATAAGTTCCTGCTTTCAGCAGTGGCATGACAATTTCCCATAAAAGCTTCAGCTTCAACTTCACTTCAGTATTTTCCAGAATATGGAGTTATGTGTGGTTGTCCAGGGAAGAATATGCCAGCCAGTGTCTTGAATGAAGCACCTTAATAAGGCCTCCCTCTCTTGTTGTGAACATTATGGGGTGATTGAACTATTTGGGACAGCTGCAGACAGGATCCCAAAGTGTATTACAGAGTGAACGCTAAATATTTGCCAAAATCCAAAGGGGCAACTGTGTTAATCTAGTTCAGTAAAACAAACAAACAAGGAGTCCCGTGGCACTTAAAGATTAACAAATGTATTTATCAAATGAGCTTCTGTGGGAGAAAATCCCACTTTACAGTTATAAGATATTGGTGAAATAATTTCAGGCTCGTCACTGAAAGTGGCATAGTGCCTTTCCTTACTTTGTGGCCTTATCTTTTCTGAAAATTTAAAAAGAATCTGCTCAGCACCAAACAGAGAGCGAAGAACTTCTGATCAGATGGACTAAGCTGGGGAATTCATTAATAGCAACACGGAGTTTTGCAGCAGAGAGCTGACTGCATCTCAGCTGCAAGACAGGCTGCAGGGTTCTTCAGACAGCATAGTAATTAATTGGTAAAAGAGAACCAGCTAGGAAGTGTTGGCTCTGAAGTTCACACATTCTTCACCTTCTCTACAAAAGTAGGCGGGAGCTGCAAAGAGCAAAGCAAAATTGGGAACAGCCTTTTTGACACAGTGACTTTATCTAGAGCTGAGTCATAAATTCCTGAGATGCTAAACTCTAGGGAATAAACGGCAATTTTAGCATTGTTTTTCCTTTTGATCTACTTAGGATATCTGTATGGCTCCCATTATCATAGCATCCAAGCAGTTCATGATCTGTAATGCAGTTATTCTCATAACACACCTGTGGTGTAAGATTATCTCCCATTATCCCCTTTTCATGCTTCTCCTCTCTCTCCTCCAGAAAGTTCTACCTAACCAAAAAGTTGTTAAACAGGTCTATCCTAGACAAAGGGATGTATGTTTACCTCAGTTTGCATATATGAAATAAACAGGATCTAAAAGGGTAGCCATGTTAGTCTAGTTCAGTAAAACAAACAAAGCATCTGACGAAGTGGGATTCTCTCCCATGATAGCTCATGCAAAAATAAAGAAATAAAAAGGATTCTTAAGGCAGCAAGAGGAGGGGATGGCAGGAAACAGAATATGCATTTCAGCAAATACAGATGGGGGAAGAAAGAGAGTGGACCTTCCTTCACCACCAGACTCTGCTGCCTTCCTCCCATCTTAAATAAACTTTACTTTGAGGGGTGTCTTTCAGCAGAATGCCCTTTAAAGATCCAATGGACTATTAAAGAAAGGCACAGATTAACCACAAGTTAGCTTTATCACCTTAGGCTGTGTTCACACAGCCCTCTTATTTCGAAACAACAGAGGTTGTTTCGAAATAAGATTTAGGCTGTTCACATGATGCACGGTTGTTTTGAAACAATAGCGTTGTTTCGAAACAAGTTAAACTCCATGCGGGGACGAAACAACGTTGTTTCGAAACAACGCCATGCGAACATGTTGTTTTGAAACAAGTCACTGTTGTTTCGAAACAACTGTTGCCTGAACCTGCTATTTCACTTTGAGCTTTTTTCCTTAATTCGAATTAAGTTATTTTGAAATAAGGTGTTATTTCGATACAAGTTGTTTCGAAACAACCATATCGAAATAACCCCTGTGTGTGAACGCAGCCTTAGAGGATAAGGTCCCAGCACTGCTTGGGCATCTCAAAGAGATCTTGACCCAGGGGAGAGCCATTTACCATCTGGCTGGAAGACTGTGAGTGAGAAAGGCTGTCTAGAACAAAGCCTTGATCCAAAACTTGCTAGATTAAGTTTTAGACATTTAGAAGCACATTTTCACCTTTTTGGGGCTGTAGCCTTGTCCAACCTTATCTCTCACACTTGAACTCACTTAAAATCCTGTCTTCTTTTATTAACCGACTTGTTTTACTATTAATCTCAACCAATAATGTGGTGTTTGTACTAAAGTGAATGTCAACTCCACTTAATGTGACAAAGTGCTGGGTTTCATCTCCTTGAAAGAGTAAATGGATCTCATTGTTCCTCTGACTTTTGCAGGAGAGGGCTTGACATGTCTTAGCGCATAGGTCTGGGAAGTTTGGTATTGGGGACAGGATGGGGGTCACCTGCTGACATTAATCGAGTCTGGTAAAGACTGAAGCATGTCTGTGATAACAGCTGACAGGCTAGGCTGTTGGATTTCCAGTGGTTGAGTCAGAGCTGTGCAGCACACAGAATGTATTGGCTATGTCTACACTCGAAAAAGCTAAGTCAAATTTGTTCATTCAAACTAATAAATTCAACTTTAATTCGAACTAAACTCAATCTGATTAAGTCAAATTAACAAAGTGGACTAAGTCGACTGAAAGTCAAGTCAACTTAGTCCACTTTGTTAATTCGGCCTAACTGCTCTTAATTCGACTTTAAATTGAATTAAGGGTTAATCCAGGTCTACAGTGTCCTTAGTTCAAACTAAGCAGTCGAATTAAGGTATAGTTTGAACTAACAGTCAGTTCTTATTAATTCAAAATAAGCTTTCATTAAGTTGAATTAAGGAATTTCTTAATTAGACTTAATGAAAGTCAAGTGTAAACAGGGACTAATTTAGTTTGAATTAAGCCTCCTTAATTTGACTTAAATTGCCAGTGTAGACATAGCCGAAGTGCATGCTGGTGTTTGGCCATGTGCGTGTCCCAAGCCCGGAGCCACAAGTAGCCAAAACGTGGGGCACTGAAGATTAGATATAAGTGGTGACACAAGATCTCACTGGTTTGAATTGCATCCCAGAATGTGACAAGTCATTCTTATTTTACCCAGCGATTTGACTATCCCTAATGGTAAATGCTACTCACGTTGCTATCCCTTCCTGCAATCTAAGCATTTCTCTAGTTTTTATAGTAATAGCATTCTAGCTCCCATTTTGCAGCAGACATTGCTCGCATACTGTATGTTAGTTTTGGCCTATAAAAGCCATTTAATCCTCCGCAAATAATTGAACAAAAAGTGGATTTGGATGTGAGCCTCAAAATCCAGATCTGGGTATGAATGTTTGCTGTTTTGATCTGTTTCTCTTTTAATCACCTCCCTCCTGGAAATGTGATGTGTGCATGTCCTCAAAACTTAAAGTGAGAGGGTTAGAATGATCAGACAGAATCCTGTTTCCTCTGCCAGTTTTCTGTTCTCCAGGTGCAAGATTTCTCTGAAATCTGTGGCTGTTGTTCCAGAGATTGCAGCCTACCTGCAGAGGTGGTACAGGTGGGAAGTTCAACACCTTTGTGCTACCTCTGTTGCTATGTTAGCTTTGTTACTTTAAAAAGCAGCTACAAACCCTAACCAATTCTCACTTCCCCAATTCAGCAATTACAAACTGAGCAGATACATTTCCAAAACTCTTCATAGTCTCAACCACAGCTAGAAAATATCCGGAGGAAACAAGTTAAAGGTGAAGGAGTCAGCAGAAATCTGCAAAGAAAGTCAGTGATACAGATTGTCATGAAAGTAATGAAAGTTTCTTGATAGACAGCATGCTGCTTTCACACATGGTGTGATTTATAACTTTTAGAAACTAGCAGAAATTTTGTCCCTGCCACCATCATAAACTCCCTATTCCAACCACGTTTGCGCTGTGAGTAGGTTACATTCTAGTGCAGACAGACCACACATTGTGGTTGGGAAGAAGTGCTGTGTAGAGCTCTCCATAGCCTCCCTGCATGGCAGTTACTCACCCACTTCAGTAAGAGGCCTCAGTGTATCTAGTTTGTAAAAAAAAACAAACAAACAAAAAAAGGATTTTCTTCTCTGGTACCAGCAGGGCCGTAACTACGGCAAGGTGAGTGGGGCTTTGTCGCGGGTGTGCAGGGGCGGCTCCATTGAGCCTCTCCGTTAAAGGGTACAGTCCGAGCCACTCACCCCAGGTGCCATCCATTGTAAGGGGCACAGTAAACTGTAGTTATGACTCTAGGTGCCAGTGTCTTTGTTTCCAGTGTGATGGATGTGAGTGAGGAACATGATGAACAGCAGACTGGGACGGACAGAAAATCTTCACTATTGTCTTGACATTTTTTGTACAAGGCCAAGTGTTGACCAGAAAAGATGTATGGTTTAACCTTACGCAGCACTTGGGAGTGTGCTCTCAGCTCCTGTTGAGTTCAGTGGAAGCTGATGGCGTTCAGTAGAGTTCATGATGGGCAACCAACTCAACCTAAAAAAAAAGCAAGGAGTTCTGTGGCACTTAAAGACTAACAGATTTATTTATTGCATGAGCTTTCTGGGAGAAAATCCCACTTCGTCAGATGCTTGGAAGATGGGGGGCACTTACAAAATGGGATGAAAATAAATGCAAGGGAGCATAAGACATGGGATCAGGTCATACAGTTATGGCAAATCAGAGCAGTTCTTAAAATTCAAACACTGGGAAACAGCACATAGAGGAGGGTGAAGTGAAATTACCTGTTGTAATGGGAAAAGAAGCCATAGTCACTCAGCTTGTGCTCCGAGAGTTAATGCTATTCTTAGATGTATAAATGGGAGCAGTGATTAGGAATGGGGAGGGTATTTAATCTCAAAATACAGCACTGATGAGGTGGAAACTGGAATATTTCATACAGTTCAGGTGTCCACATTTTTAAAAGGATGCTGAAAAATTGAAAGGGTAAAGATAAAGAGCCACAAAGATGATTTTTACCCTGGAGAAGACACAACTCAATCTCTTTAGCTTATCAAAAAGAAATTAGAGAGGTGACTTGATTATGGCTTAGAAATGCATTCACAGGGAGAAAACACTGGGACTGAAGGACTCTTCGGTCAAGCAGAGACAGACATAAAATGACTAATAGTAGGAAGTTAGTCAGACAAATTAAATAAGAAATAAGGCAAAAACGTCTAACGTTGAAAGTGATTAACCACTGGAACTAACTCCCAAGGGAAGTGGTGGGTTCTCCATCTCTTCTAATATTCATGTAAAGCTGGAATTCTGTTCAGGAAGGTACGCTTTAGCCAAGCACAGAACACTAGTAACTGGGTGACATTCAAATTCCAGAGGGGTAGCCGTGTTAGTCTAGTTCACCCAAACAAACAAGATGTCTAGTGGCGCTTTCAAAGACTAACAAAGTTATCTATCACGTGAGCTTTCGTGGGAGAAAATCCCACTTCATTAGATGCTTGAAGATGGAGACCTGCAGATGAATGGGAGGAAAATATACGCAGGGAAGTAGAAGTCATGGGTCAGACTTTAACAGTGAATCCATGCAGTTGCTTAGATTTAAACAGTGGAGAGCACCATATTAGAGAGGGGTGAGGGGAAAGAAAAGCAAAATTACCTGTTGTAATGGGGGAAAAAACCAAAACCCCTATTTAACCTTAAGTTGATGGGGTCAAATCTGCATATGAATTCCAATTCTGCAGTTTCTCTTTCAGGCTTTGATTTGTTATCCATTTGCCTAAGTATGGCTATTAACAGATGATTAAAGGAAGTTTGAAATGCTCCCTTACTGGCTTTTGAATGTTGCTGTTTCTGATGTCAGATTTGTGTGCATTTATACTTTTGTGCAGACACTGTCCTGTTTGTCCAATGTATAAGGCAGAGGGGCATTTAAACTGCAGAATTGGAATTCATATGCAGATTTGACACCTTTTAATTTAGGGTTAAATAGGCAGTGTGTGTTCCCCCCATTACAACAGGTAATTTTGCTTTCCTTTTCCCTCACATACCTCTAATATGCTGTTCTCCACTGTTTGAATCTAAACAAGTGCATTAATTTGCTGTAACGGTCTGACCTAATCTTATGACTTACACTTCCCTGCATTTATTTTCCTCCCATTCATCTGTAGTTCTCCATATTGAAACATCTGACACAGTGGGATTTTCTCCCATGAGAGCTCATGCAATAAATAAATTTGTTGGTCTTTATAAATGCCACTAAGCTCCTTGTTTGTTTGGCAGAAATTCAGTGGCCTGTGTCATAGCAGAAGTCAGACAACATGATCTAATTGTCCTATCTGGCCCCAAAACCAGTGAGCATCTCTCAGGTGCACTCTGCCCTTTGTGGGATCAGGCCATTATTGACCATTGCTTTACAGTAGTGGACTCAGCTAGGATCCTGTGACCATCAAGTCAATAGTTCTACAGTGTCTTTCATCCCGATAGATCAGTGCCCAAGAAATGTGCCTGACCCCTGCTTGGCATGTGCAGCATCTTTAGACTACTGGGGTGATTCACTGTCTTTGGCCCATTCCATCCTTAGTTTCCCTTTGGAGACCACTGACAAGCTTGTCTGTTGTCCTGGTGAGTTTTGTGACATGCCCAGACTCCCGCCATCACCAGCAACTGGACTGAACTAGTTTGTTTCACATAGGTTGCCAAACAGTTTTCGGATTGTATCCATTTTCAGTCCCTTTCCAAGGTGGGCAGGATTTGGAACTGGCATCCCGGAAAGGTTCTGTGTCTCATTACCCCCTCCCCATCTAAAAGAGATTTAACCTCACTGGGCCGTCTTGCAGCTCATGTGGGGCAACTTACTAAAGAAACACTTGGATCAGGAGCACCATCTATGGTACAGATCATTTCTTCCTGGCTGAGGGAAAGGTGGCTGGGCAGGAGACCTCAGCCAGGATTCCCCACCCACATTGCCCTTGTACAGAGGACAGTATTTATCTGCTCCCAAATCTGGCAGATCCTTGGAGACCATCCCCAGCCACCAACCGCCAGGTCTTAGAGCTCCTGGAAGTGCCTCCCCATACCGTTGCAACTAGGTACAAAGGAGTTCTGCCTGCAGCGGCCCACGTTCCAACCGAGGCCTTCACAGAAAATAGAATACCAATGTGGGTTGTATTTTATTTTCTGATTCCTATCTGTGGGGCAGATGAGTGGGACGATGTGCATTAATTCCCCAGCCCTGGCCAGTCTCCAACCCTCTCCCAATGTGGGCCTCTCAGAGTCTGGACCATGCCATCAAGGAAGCAGAAGAGCTAAACCAGAAGGCTCCCTCCACCCTGGCATCTGTGCCTGAGGATGATCTGGGTCTATGGCAAGTGTGAGGCAAAGGGAGTAGGGCAGTTTGGTGTCTGCTTTCTCATCCTAGAGTGTACTGGCCTTTCAACAAGAGAAGTAACACTATTGCTAGTTAGAAACAGCATCCTTCCTGGTGCATGTGGCAGTTCGTCTTTCAAAGGTGTGACTAACCTGGGTTTGGGGAAGGGGCAGGAGAAATATTAAGATTCAAGTAGCAAAGGACTTTTCCCTTGCAATGATAGTCAGTGCAAGTAGTATAGTGGCTAGCACCTCTGCTTAACATGCAGAAGGTCCTGGGTTCAATTCCCAGGGGTTGGACTTGATGATCTCACTAGGTCCTTTCAAGCCATTTGATTTGATTTGATTTCTTGCATTGTCAGGCAAGAGACGTGTTGCTGACTCATGTAATGGCCCTGGTGTTAACACTGCTTCCCTATCGTTAAAAACAAAAATAAACTGCTACTTGGAAGCCAGTTTGAACCTTCTGTGGTTTTGCTTTGGCAGTACCTAAGGAGACACGGTAGTTCATGCCACAAATCTTGCACTCGGGGGGTGCGGGGGGAGAAATAAATATCACATTGTAGTATTGATAATAAGAAAGCTTCCACATTTTAGTTTCCTCAATATTAATGAAGTTTGCAACCCAAATCCAACAGACTTGAATTAGTACCAGAGAAGCGGGAATCAAAACTTGGCACAGGAGTTGAAATGAACCCAGAATAGCTTCACTGGTCAAGTCAAAATGCAAACAGAATGTTGCCAACACTTGCTGTTTTATTGCGAGTCTTTTTCATTATTTGGTGGTTTTCCTTAAAGACCTGTTCCTGGAAGGAAATGATTCCACAAGAATCTCTCAGCTTTCATATTGAAAAATAAGTATCTTTCTAGCCCTCATGAAAAGCTCGAAAATGTGACCTGAATGCAGCTTAAGGGTTCAGAAACTAGGATGCACGTAAAGAGAAGCCAAGGCTTATTATCTTCTAAAATTTCTTGATTTTGGGGCACTCTGACTCATGATTGTCAAATGTCAGGGTAGGCAGCACTGCAAGCCTGCAATGTAAAGGATGAAAAGGGAACGAGATGATTAAAATTGATCGTTCTTTCAAATCCGGGTTGAAGTCTGCTGTTTTGTAGTGTATCTCAGCCACACGTCAACACATGCATCTAAATGACACAACATTAATTGTGACAGGAAAGTGCCTTTTCTGTCATTTCCAAAGTCTTGGAGTCCATTCCAGACTAGGGAAGAAAAGTCCTGTGTCCCCTCCTCCATTCTTTTGGTTAGGCTGTCACCACAACCCTTGACATTGTGATCTTAATCTCGGTGGAATAAGCAGCAGTGAGGTGAAAAATGAATCATGCTGCCAAATGAGGAATGCTGCAATTGCTAATCAAACTGGGGGAGTCAGCTCCAAAGGAGCTAGGCATGCCTCCAAAGCACTCAGGGATGCAGGTCTACACTGTGGATTAATAGCCTGCAAAAGATCCCTGTAGAAAACCAAAACTATTTTGGAGTTAGTGAACAAGTCTCAGAAATGTCTAACTTCCCATTGGAGGAGGGAGACATTTGCCACTCTTTAAGCCCCAAAATAGAGACGTTGATTTGTTTATTGCTTCAGCCATTGCTATACCTCTTGATTTGGAGCTGAGATCTCGAGTATCATGAGCTCCATTATATGATATCTGAGATCATAGCCAAGGTCTCCTGGCTATGTTTATGTGTGTATATTCTGTACTCCACTGTATAGATCTTGCCACATATTGTGTGATAAATTGTTTCCGTAATTCTCCTTTACCCACCGCACCTTCTTTCTTGCTCATTGTTTTCTTTTCTGAGACTACTTCTAGAATAACAAATCTCTGAGTAGCTTAAAACAATCATCATTTAAAAATAACAAAAGCAAAACAGAGAAATGTTTCAGAATCATACTTTAGAATTACATGGGTCTGAGAGAGGTTAAATATGAAATAAAGCCTGTGACAGGTTTGACATCTCTCAGGGCTTCTTCCCCTTTCTAGCCGTGGAAGGCTTTTGGTTTTAGTCCTGTTGGAGCATGACCGTGAGGTAGTAAGCCTGAAAATGACAAGACTGCTATGCAATGAGAAGTTATTTTAGGTAATTTAGAGAGACCTGAAAAATGGTTTTTCTTCTCTCACTGCAAGGTGTGTTGTTTTTCTGGATTGTTTATTTTTATTACGATAACACCTAGTCAAACACTATTATACAAATATGATCCCTGCCACAAAAAGCCTGTTCTCTAGACTGCTTACACTGGCTTTACAGACAGAGATGAACCAAATAGAATATCAGTGTCATTTTTAAGACAATTCTAATGCACTTGTAATAAACTGTGTTTTGTGAAATATGTGGCATGCACAGAATACATGATGGCTGGGTACAGAGATTTCATCCATGCTCACATGGTATGAACTTGTGATCTTGTCACTCTTGAGTAATGCAGCCATCACAAGCTCTCTCTAGTTATAACTTCTATACCATACCCTGTTACAGTCTCTCTACATGTAATTCTTTGAAGACTGCAATATTAGTTATACAGATACTGTCATAAGAAGATGGGCCCTTACTTCACTCCATTATATCACTGCAATTACCTTACAGTCTTGAGCCCAATTCATTTCAAGAGAAAAATGCTATTGCCGAGCTGGCCTAGTGAGTAGCAATACAAATTGCTTATGTCAGTTTAGACTAATGGTGCTGGCAGCCGATAAAGTGACTATTAGATTGGTTTGGCATTATTAGTCTCATTACTAATTACTAATTATGCAGACTTGACAGTGGTATTAGTGCTAATATTACACATCAAAACAAAATGGAATTGTACTTTAGAAATCTTCTAACTGATGAGGAATTTATGAAGGATTGCAACAATCATTCAAGGGAAAGGAGAAACTAATGGAATAGAGAAGGTTTGGAGTTCTGAGGGTGGGAATGAAAGACAAGGACCGTATTTTGTTCTTGGTCCTGAGAGGTTGGGCTTGGGGTTTGCTTGTGGAGGCCTGATGTTCTCAGATGATCTTCACAGTTTTTCTGGTAACTGAATAGTCTCTCAGCCAGGTTAGAGTCTCTGACTATTTACTACTAAGTTACAAAATAATTTTCCCTCCTTCTTGCATAGGAAATTTAATGCAAGACAGGAACATACTATAGTGGTTAAAGAAATAGGTGCATTCATGGCTCTCCCAGTGACTTGCCTTTGGATCTTTATCCTCTTCACGTTTCAGAACCTCAGTTTGTCTCATTGTAAATCTGGAATACTATGAAAATGTATTACTATTTATGAAGTCATCAGTGACTTTGTGAAGTCCTCAGATGAAAGAGGCTATACAAACTACACTGAACATCATAAATATATAAATTAAATATTTATTAAATCAAACATTCTTTAGGAGCTATATTGTAACTTAGACTACATGCTCATGCAAGGGTGAGCAAGAACATTAGTCAATGCCTCTGCAAGGGCCACTTAGATTTTGGGTCCAACATCCAAGCACGTAGGAATAATCCACTGCAAAGTAGGTGGGCAGGAACTGGCAGGGCAAATTTGGAACCATGCTTTCTTTACAACCCCCCAGGTCAAGAAACAGGGATGGAATTGCCTCAGAGAGGTATGTCAGGTGTTCACAATCCATTCGGGGACTATTCCTGGGATGGCGCAGTTAACACACAACCCTTGTTTTAGTGCTGAGCTTATTAAAGCACAGTCTAGGCCTTAGTCAGACTGTTGCTTAGAGGAATATGTCAGCCAAAGATTTCATTTCAGATCTGTGGTGGTGGTAATTTTGCATTAGGTCATTGGCTGTATTTGGATCTCAAAGAGTGAAAGCAGAAATGGCTTAGCTAGCGAGCAGCCCTTTGCTTAGTGGCTGGCCCCAACTCTGTGCTAGAGGAAAAGGATTGTGAATTGACCAATGACGACAATAATAATTCTATTTATAATGCCTTTAATGAAGTGCTTAATAATTTAATTTGTATGTCCACTAATACAATCTACTGGAGGATTTGTTCTTAATTATATCATTTTTAAAGCAGTTCAGGCATATTAATGGGCTCCAAATCCTGCTACTTGGCAGAGCCATAGTAATGTGACTTCTGTTTACTTTCTTATTTGGGAAAAGAACCTTTTTGTTTGGCTAACCTCTTTCCCACCTCAAGCTGGAAGATGCTTCTTGTATTTATTGGTTCACTGGCCTGGACATCGTTTCTGCATTTCTCTCCTAAGAAACAATATTTCCTCCCTTCTGATCTAGAAATTATTGGGAAACAATATCCCAGTCATTTCCTGTGGATCAGTCTGATAGCTTTTTAAAACTAGACTGTTTATTTGGATTATTTTCAGTGTCTCGGTGGGCTGGAGAAGGGATGATGCCTCTCTGGAATCCTAATGAATAAACCAATGACCCGATTCAGGGGATGGCTGCCGATAGCTCCCATTGGTTCCCATGGAAGTTGTGGTTATCCAACACCTCAGAAAATGAGACCCCATGACTTGATATTAGAGTAAGGATGAGCAGGTCTTATGAAAGCCCCCAATGTTGCTTGTGATCCACCTAAAAATTCTAGCTTTCCAAAAGGCCTATCTTGAGCATGCAGAGCTATTTCCCCAATCTCCCCAGACCACAACTAAAAAATGTTTCTTTCAGGGAGACTTCACTTGTTTTGTGTTTAGACAATACTAAAAGAGCAGCAGAAGGAATACTGAACTTCATGCTTCATTATCTAAGCCAATCCCTAACAAGTAGATTAGTCGAAGACCTTTATTGGGTGGGGGGCAGGTTATGCCACATCTATCTACTATGGGGTTCTTGAACTTTCCTCTGAGAATTTCATTGCTGACTGCTATCAGGGACAGGGTAGTGGATCAGGTGAATCGCGGGTCTGATTCAGGAACCTAGAAGTTGCTATGCAGAGAGTGGTTGGATGAGATGATGGGGGGTACCTGACTTACTCTAGTCTAGATCCCACCTGTTGTCTTAAGTTTATAGTCAGGTAGACTCTACTCTGGGTTCTCTTGGGCATGATTTTGGACGAGTCACTTTACCTCTCTATGTTCAGTTTCCACCTCTGAAAATGGGGACAGTTATAGTGAGCTGCTTCCAAAGGGTCAAATAATGCTTTTGTGTTCAGGTGAAAATTGTTAATGCCAGTGTTATGAACATAAGGGAATGTAAAGATTCTTTCTGTGGAATGGATAATTAGTGATAACTTCCTATAGCTGTTATGGTCATTGTGCATTCGCTATTCTAATTCTTGAAATGAAGCCAGCTTTTGTGTGTTTGTATATTTGGAGGAATCACTGCTTCTTCTGAGCCGCTGCTGACTCTTTCGCCCGAGGAGCATTTGAAATCTGCCAGAATGTATGTATAGCTGAAAACAAAAATTGAAAATCTTATAAAGGATTTGCTGCCCCTATGAATTATCAGCTTTCATAAACTATTAGGGAGAGGACATCTCCGTCCACGCTTTCTGAGGGAACTATGGACCGATTGTGGCTACAGAAATCGTTCTCCCTTGTCCCTGCAAATGCTCCCCTTGGACAGCAAGAAGCTTTGGGGCACACACACACACCAGTGCTTTCATGCTTCTGAGTGACCTGGCTGCTTTAGAGCTGTCCCTCTTCAGGAGAAACTGAAGCTGCTGAGGAATAGGAGTGAGGAAGATTTGTATCCTGCTCTGAGGCCGTGAGAATAAATGAACAAAATTAACAAGGTCTTGAAGATTGTTAAAAAGTCCTCGAGAGAGAGAAGATGGAAAGAGGAGCACAGTGGGGAGGAGGAGGAGGTGGAAAGCCAAAGATCGTGTGAGCCAGGTGGCTTATGCAGTCTACGTCTCTGTGTTGGTGGTAAGGCAC
This sequence comes from Podocnemis expansa, assembly GCA_007922195.1. Classification (NCBI taxonomy): domain Eukaryota; kingdom Metazoa; phylum Chordata; order Testudines; family Podocnemididae; genus Podocnemis; species Podocnemis expansa. The sequence continues at coordinate 19,378,531 of ML681973.1, forward strand.
GAATGCTACTAATCTTATGGATTGATGGGAAATATGCATCTATATTTGGAAGTCCATCTTTGATGCTACAGAAAGACACGCTTAAAACAAAACATCATGGTTAAGTTTTTCTTGAGCTGACAAACATTGGAGGGAGAAGTGTTAAAAGCAGAGGATGGGGAGTTGGGAACCTGGGGTCCTCTTTTTATTTCTGCCCTTGAATCTTTATATGAACTACAGTAAGTCACTTTACATAAATGTGAAATTGATATAACTCTTGTCTCTTACAGGATGTGTTCTGAGAATGGAAACAAGTTTATTAAGCACATTGAGACTTTTGGTTGAAAAGTATTGTAGTAATGAAAAGTATCTTAAGTTTAGATGCTTCAATATTGAGAAAAATTTGTAGGATACAATGTGAAATGAGCAAAATGGGAGCTGCAGATTCTCTTTGATTAGTTAATTTGCAAAGCCCAAACTGCAACTAAGGTTGATAGAGACTCAGATAACATTTTATCCATCCATCCATCCTTGCATAAACTTTGACAGGAGACCAGGGTGGTGATAATCAGAAAAATGGTTGTGGTTTTGTTCCACCTACTAAAAAATAAGCAACAGGAAGAATGTAATTCATCGGCACCTCACAAGTTTGTCTGTCGTTCCATTTATTGACCTTGTATGTATCATATACTCAACTTTGTACCAGACTAAGGGGCAGGAGAAGATGATACAAGAAGCTGGTGATGGATTTAGTTATTAAATGCAGATTTTCTTTGTTCCATGCAGAAAGCTGCAAGGAGATCTTAACTGTTTGTGGAACAGATGGAACTGTAGTGGAGGTTGATTTAGGTCATGATTGTTTTCATCTTTGAGAGTATTCTTGCTATAGTGTATGTGCATTTTGTCCACTCTTTATGGACTCTCTCTCTCTTTCCTATCCAGTCTATCTATTTCTTTATCTATGCAACTCTATCCAGCTATTTTATGGCCTCCTCTGCGCAGTGTCTGAGCACTTCATGGCCATGATTCTTACAATATCCCTGGGAATTTGGGTGGTGTTATTCGCCTCATTTTATAGATGTAGAAGTGAGGCACAAATAAGTTACATAACTGCCCCAGCTCATACAGAGAGGCAATGGCACAGCTGGGAATTGAACCAAATGTCTCCTAAGTCCCAGTTCTGTGACTTGATATGAACCTCTGACATTTCTCTCAGTCCCTCTCTCTCTTTGTACGTATATAAAAATATTGAATACTAAAGATTACATTAAAAGAATAGGTCACATGGCTAACCCATGGAAAGTCAGTAAATACCAAGTTTAGAGCTGCACACACAACCTAACAAACAAGGTGTCTGGTGGCATTTTTAAAGACTAACACATTTCCACCAGACTCCCTGTTCATTTTGCTGAACTAGACTAGACATGGCTACCCCTTTGGAACTTGCACAATCTAGGCTCTGTCACCTTTTGTTTCTGCTGTATAACACCATTTTTCATGCTACCCATGAATTCTCAAACAATGTTTCAGTCATATTTTACAGTCTTTCTAGAAGCTTGGGCCAGACTCAACACATTACCTAAAGTGTTTCCCCCAAACCCAAGGGATCTTGTGCAATTCTTACCTCTGCTCCTCTGCAGCTTCATTGTATCTTGCTTAATGCAGCCACTCTTTCTTAACTGTGTGCTGTACAAATTTAGCAAAACAATCAAAGCAAACCCAGGCCAAACTATTCCATGCAGCTGCAAAGTGTGATTTTCAAAGGCTAAGAATGAAGTTGAATCAAAATCAGCAGTTTCCCAGGATGCTCAAAAGTCTATGGCATATTTTTTAAAGTCTACTTTCCCCTGCTTTCTCTTTGCTCAAAAATAGCTCAGCTGTTTATTGGAAGCAACAGAAAACAGGAAGGTTCATGGAGAATCTTATCCAAACCTAGCTTTAGTGGTAGCTGTAGCTAACTTTAGCTGCCACTTCCACTCTTACTTAATGTGTATTTTGATTTATACTTTATAAGAAATGAGCTTCAGCTGAAGAATACACATTTGAACTTTGTAAATGATTGCAAGTGATCAGATCTGTGTTTCCACATATTCCCTGTATTTAATACACATCTTTCTGAGCATTCATTTGGCTATTTAGTTGGTGGCTGGTAAGGTCCCATCATTCATAAAGCTAGAGGTATTATTTGTTCTTCAAAGGGCTTACAGTGAGTTTAAACTGAGCTATGAAACCTAAAATTAATGATCCACTCTTAGGATAACCTCTAAGGCTGTGTGAGTAATGGGAGTGTGGGCTGTGTGTGGACTGCTTATGTGCAGTGGGCGTATGGAGACATTCAGCCTTGGTTCTTTGAGCTGCTCTTGTTTAGAACACGTATTGCCCATCATGAGGTGGTTACAAAACAGGTGATGCTGGCCAGTTTTGTTCCATTTTTGTTTTTTTCAGCATGCACTAGGTAGTGGGTCAGAGCACCCTGCCACCATTTAGAGTTTGGAAATGATAAAGCGGAATTGCTGCAAAGACATCTGTTAAGGAAAAAGCAGAGAAACTTTCAGCATTGTTTCATCACATTCTCTGAAGATGGTTATTCTGACCAATTGTATCTCAAAAATAAAATGAAAATGAATGCAATCAATTATTTTGCAGCCCCAGGGTAAAAAGATAAGACAGCATTTCCCATTGCTTGTGTAAAGGAAGTACTCTTCTGCTTCTGTGCCTCTGCTACCTTGCCAGCATTTAAATATTGCTCTTGTTATTAAAATATATATAATATGGTAGTATAATATCTTTAAAAGATTAGCATGTCATTTACATAACTGTCACCCATCCACTCCCTCTCCCCCCCATCCCCTGCATGCATATAGGTTCTTTAGGGGCAATGTACAGACAGCAGAAATGTCATGAAATGGCCCAAGAATGGTAAGAAATATTTCAGAATAGAAGACATGTTGCGACCTGATGGTAATTTGTTCTGTTGAATCCAGTCTTAAGGAAGATCAGGGGACTCTTGGAGCTGCTCTTTGGTAGGTTGAGGAGGGGGAAGAAAGAGAAGGGAAATAACATTAAGAGATGGCAGTGGCATTTGGATAATCTGTGATCTTACTTTTAGTCTTTTAATTAGCCTGTCATTTTTTCATGTCTCATACATTTTCATAAGGATCTTGCTCTGCCTCCTGTTTCTTCTTGTAGTTTCTCTGATTTCCCAACTGACATTGCCTCTTGGGTGGTTTGGGTTTTTTGTTTTTTTGGGGTTTTTTTTTGTTTGTTTGTTTGTTCTTTCAAAGAAATGCAGGTTGACCAGCTTTGCAGTGTCTGTAAGCAAAGACAGAATATAAGAGGAGAGAATAAACCAGCTGATTCTTTTGGAGGTGCTGCCTGGGCCCTGGTCTCTTGACTGTGTGTTACTTACATTGATTACTTGAAAATTCCTAGTTAACATTCTGAGATTTGGTGAGGTCTTGTTCCCCAGATAAGGCCCAGAGTTACTAGAATTACTATTAATTTGGGAGCCCTGATGTCCACGGTTGCAACATACACACTTAAGAGAAAATATCTGAATTTGCAGTAGTTTGTTAACATGAATGCTCCAATCCTAACAAGAAGGTAGCAGTAATACTATAATAACTTAATATCACATGCATCCTTGTGAAGTCCTGGAGGTAATGAGACAGGTGGTGTCCACAAGGGGTCATACCTGGGATGCCAAGTGGTCCTAATGATCAAGGTCTCAATGTCCTATAAGCTAGCCCTATCTCCAGGCCTGGCTGTTGCCATTAATACTCTTAAGAATATCTGGCTTCTTTAGTCCATAAGTAACTTCTTCAACCTATCAATGTCAGGATAGGATACCAACTACAGCTTAATATATTAATTATATCAAATGTATTAACGTATATGTCAATCGGTTGCTGTAGCACTCTTGCAATTAAACATCTGCTAATGTTCCAATCCTAAAATACCACACTGGCATCACCTGGCATCTTGCAGTTACCTGCCAGCATATTCCTTCATTACTGCAACATGTCTTATGAGATCTTGTGACTTAAGGTTGCTGCTGTCTAACTTATGCTAAAACGTCTTCATATCCTTATGCTAAGTACATGTGCTAATATCTTATAGGCTCAAGCATATAGTTTTGCATTGTTGTCTTATATTTTTAACATATATGTGTCATATACTTGTATTTACACCTACAGGCTAAAGGGAGGAAGGGAAATCCAGTGTGTTGGGAGACTGCCCCTTGTGAAACTCACTGTGATTTTCTTTATACTGGATTTGGGGTGTAAACCAAACCCTGCATCCAAACAACCCTGAATTTTGGAGGGAGTTCAGCTCTCTATATGGTTTTAACTTTGTTCTTCAGCCCTTTCTCTACATTGAAAGGCTTTGAATTTCCCTCACTTCCCAACAGAGTGTCAGGTGCCTTGGAAATATCAGAGGCTGTTAGGTAGGTAGTGCTTCACCTTCCCTGTTGAAAAATTATCTTTAGGTTTAGTGGAATATTTTCAGCTCATCCCAGGGAATATTCCTGCCCTCACAAAGCTAAGAGATACCATGCCATCAGTAGCGGGGTCCCTTCAGCTGTGCAAAAGAAATCCCCAAGCCACTTAATTAAAACTGAGCTGTCCTTGTAATCCAGTCCCTTTGCTCCTAATATTTGATCTTCCGTGGCTTTGAAGTTGGTGTGTTAGCTGTTCGAAAATGTGGGGGGGCTTCACAGTGACATTCTGCCTTTGACAGATAGGAAAGCATTGTAATTGGGTAATAATGTGTATTTTCGTAGTGTTGCACATCTTTAGTCCTGACCAGTCTGAAAGTGGTTTAGAAACTATGGGTAGAATTTTCAGAGAAGCTCAGCTCAGTGCCCATAAGTGGGGCCAGATCTTCAAAAGATCTCTGTATCCATTTAGGTACCTCAAATACACGGCTAGGCCATAGCTAGGCACCTAAAATAAATGACTTCCAAAATAGCTCAGTTCTTGGGTGCATGTTGGTTGCTCAGCTCTCTAAAATCCATTCAGGAGTGTCCTGTTGGGAGTTGCTAAGTATTTCAGTTTATTTGAAAAGCTAATCCCAGTCGTGGGTGCAGATCAAAACCAGCCCTTTGAAATGCTTGTAGAAATGAAGTGGGAGTCAGTGCGGACTGAGCACAGGTGTCGTATGTTCCTTGTGGGGAGACTTTTAAGCAAGTAGTTAGAGATGTGCTGTGTGCCAGCTGAAGAGTCCATGTGGTCTCAGACGTAACTGCATATAAAGCATACTGCAAGGATCTAGTAGGGTGGGGAGCAAGGGATGGATCATTTTTGTATGGCCTGGATTTGAGAAGAAAGGCTTGATCTCTTTTTACAGACAGGAGCACAGGCAGTTTTTGGTTATTTGTGTTTTCATCCCTGTTTAGCAGCAGGGGTGTTCCTGTCCCCTGCAGTAGCACACTGTCTACTGCGGGCAGACATCAGCTGTGCCATCTCTGCCAAATGCTTCCCCAAACGGCCTCTGCCTGTCTGGGTGTAACTTCAGTTAATAAACTCTCATCTGAGCCCCAGTCTTGACTGGAGGGTGGAAAAGGCAAGAGATTAGACCTTCAGGAGCTGATGAAACAGATGTAAAGCTGAGTGTTGTCAGCACATTGATGGTCATGAAGCCCGAACAGCTACCATACCTCATCCAGAACTAGTCACGAGGGGTTATTGAAAATGTGGGGGGGCTTCACAGTGAATCCTGTAGTATCTCACACAGGAAAACTCTGGAGCAGGAAAACAAACAAGGAGTCCTTTGGGCCTTTTAAAGACTTTCATGGGAGAAAATCCCACTTCATCAGATGCTTTGAAGATGAGGGAAATTACAGAATGGGGAGAAATGGAGCAGGAGAGTAGCTGCCTAACAAGATTTCTGGTTGGGCCCCTGCATAGAGAAAAGAATGGAGATGCTCCACAGAGTTTGCATTCACTTGGCTTTTATGTTTTTATTACAACAGTTTGGCTTGTGAGAGACAATTTACTGTCCTGTCTGTTTCTCTCCTCTGTTTATATCTCACGCGTCTTTGCACTGCAACAGATCACTCAGAAGCTGATGGTTTTGTTTCGGTGAATAAATCAAGACTTTGGGAAAAGAGATTTATTCCTTCTTACATCTCTCTTATTTGAACATGTATTATTCCATAGATAGCCGATTCACATCCCCCCAGTAAGTAAAGAAGTTGTTGTTCGGATAAAAATGAAAGTCATAATAATTTGTCTATAGATGGTGTCTTTTGATTGGAGAACCTCAGAGTGTGTGCCAAAGGCATAGATGTTATTTGTTTCCCCATTTTACAGTTGCCCTATCCATAAAAGGGGCTGCCCAAGAGGCTATATAACAGGATCAATGTCCCACAGCAAGTAAGTGAAGGAGGTGGGAATGGAAAGGAGGTCTCCCTTGTTCCTTTCCTCCACTTTGATGATTAGATCACACTGCCTGCTTTGTTTCTTATAATCTTGCTCCCAAGTCCGTCCCCCCTGACATGCAGCAGGAATGATAAATGGCTGGTGTTGTCTGAGACGTACACCCGTAGAATTACACATACCAGGGGCAAGTTTGAATGGGGAGAGGGATTGAACCCACTCAGACACCGCAGGTTTAAAAATTCCAGATGGAGCCAGACTCCGAGGATGGCACTCTGCTTCACCGTTCTGTTTGCCTGAGGCCAGCCTGGAGCCTGGGCTGGGTGGAAGTAATGGGATCTAAAAAGCTCCTGCTGAGCAGACACAGAAGGGAGAGCGGAGCCTCCTCTGTTTACTGAGAAGCAGTTTCACCACGTCCCCCAGAGCCGTAACATGGTGTTTTGCCACTTGGGGCGCATTCCCATTGGAACATACCCCTTCCCATTAGCGGTGCACAGAGCCAGCACTGCAAAGCCGCCCCTTTAATAGCACGGCTCCGTCGAGCCACTTCAGGCCGTCTGGGGCTGTGCCCTGTTGGTCCCGCCATAGTTACGGCCCTGACATCCCCATGCAGCTGACAAGTGCCAGGCATGAATGCAGGCCCCCAGAGCTGCAGCCAACAGCAAAAGCTAGGCCTGCTGTAAAGGAGAGAGTATAGAGGAGGCAGAAAGGGGCAACACCCCTCCACTAGACTGCCTCTGCTAACGCAGCCAACCGACTGATGCAGACTGGTAGAGTCAGTGAGAGGTGATGGTCCAACGTAAGGGATTGGGGATGCAGTCAGGAACAACAGAGACCCCTGGAAAGACCACACTAGGAGTGGCACACACCTCCCTCTCCCTTCAAACTTAGCCGTTGAGCAGAGCAAGAAGGAGGAGAGGAGTACAGTGGATAAAGACAGGTTTGGCAGTGGCGGTGCTGGCAGACTGTCAGTCTACGGATGTGCCTGTAGAAGGCTGTGATTTTAGAGACACTCCCCAGCATGGGATAACATTGTGTGAATTGGGAGACATGCCCTACAGGTGATCTAATACGGTTGCCCCCAGCTGTACACCTGGAGATCGCTCCTCACTATGTTATTAAAGGTCTGTTCCTCACTCAAATTCAATAGTGTGCTCTAATGAACCCAAGAGTGTGGTTTTAATGAACCCTAAAGATCGCTACAGTCAGTAGTGCAGCCAATTAGCTGTGGCATCAGCGACCTCATAAGGTGCTTGCAGGTGTGGTGGTGAGGTGAAGAGGTAAGAAGGAGAGAGATCGGGGTGAGGCTCTAGCTGAGAGAGGATCCTGAGAGTAGCAGCAGAGACACCACTTGCAGATCGAGGCAAATTTCAAGAAGGAGAAGGGAGTGTTGTGTTGGCTGGAAAAAGAGAGTCAATATTAGAGAGAGAGACACACATGCACAAAAAGAGTCCTTAAAGAAGGAAGGCAGGACAAGGAGTCAAATGTCCTGTCCACTCGTGTGTCTAGCATAGGATTGTGGACTGTCATCTGGAGGATTTTTTACAGTTATATTTATGTGCTTGTCACAAGATGTTCTCCAAAGCTAGAAAGAGTTGCCTTTTTCAACCTTTCAAAGTGATTTCCCCTGTGGTGGCTAGTTGAAAGAGAAAACTATATTTTCTAAACAAATCCTGAAGCATTTTCAACCCCCCAAACATCTCTGATCTCTTTCTTCTCTAACAGGGTTGGAGATTTAGGTTATTAGCAGCCCCCTCATGGGACCACTTCTTCCTCATTTGTAACAGTCTCTGTTTCAAGCACACAATTGTTAGCATGTACCAGAGATCTGAAAGCTAAAAACTAACAGCTGACTATAATACAGTATTTGCAGCCTCTAGGAAAGAAGAGATACAGCTGTACAAACAAGGCTTATGATCAAAAATTCAGCCTGTTATAACAAAGGACAAATATCACTGTGAAAATAGTCTCTGTTTCTATATTTCCAGTGATTAAAATCCTCTTTGTCTGGAATTCCTTATGGTGCTAGAAATTAATTAGTTGATAACATTCCTTCCAGAATAAAGAGAAATGTTTTTATGGCTTTTCTGAAGGCTAGTATTTGCCAGAAAAGAGCAGCCTAATTCTGTAAATTACACTAGTTTGAATTTGATAAATGTGTCTCTCATTCTTTTAAATCTTCCAGAAATTTGTTTCTGTTTCTTTCCTATCTTTATACAACATGTAAAGCTAGAGATGGGCTCTAATTGAAACCATGTCTCTGAACAGTCCTGAACTGGGAAATAGTTTGGATCAATGTCTATCTTTGTATCCAGTTTCTTAGTTTCAGATCCATCGCTAAGAAGGCAAAGGAATTGGATGGCAAAGAGAATCACCAAAGAGCCTTTCACATGTAGATCACTAGTTGACAGATGACCAGATTAATAATCATTTACAGACAGGCTGTTTCGTGGAAGTGTGTGGAATTGAATTGGGATCTCCATCCACTGCCCATTCAGCTGTGCAACTGGTGCTCATTGGACCCAGTGTTAGTCTAAGACTCTAAATGGTGGTCAAGGACCAATGAAGCCTAAAATTGTTAAATTGACTTGCTACTACAGCAGAGGGTGCTATAGGAACCTTAAAGGAGACAAACAGAACTACCTCACCCTATCACCTCTGGAAGTGGTCCCTCCAATGGGCTTGAGCAGAAGTGGGAAGCTCGTCTACAATGTACCTGTTCTGTGTGTAAACAGAAGACTTCAGCAGCTTTCACAGGTCTATAATGCACTTGAAGAAAAAAGAGAAACAAAACAAAAAACCACCAGCTGGTATAAAATGTTAGTTTTAAAAGCTTCCAACCAGTAGCCTTCCTGTAATCAGTATGGAATCCCATCAGCACTGTGTACTGTTATTGACTTGAAAGCAGTTTTTTCCCTCTTGTTTTCCTGGTGACAGGACCTGTCCATTAACAAGGGGGAAACGAATAGCAGAAAGTGCTGATATCAGGATCACTGTCTGTAAAGTGTAGGCCTTTACATTGATGTTTTAGAACAAACGTAAAGTAATTTAAAGACCAAACCTCAGCATGTTGTGGAGTCAGGGCTCTGTCTGACATGGTTAGCTATAGAATCTGTGTGAAGCAATTACTGGGTACATAAGGCAGTAGGCAATTTGGGGTTATTTTGAATAACAGGTACTATGTGAATATAAAATGATGGTTAAATCAGGTTGATTGAAAGTAGATGTTTAGTATGGGATTTTTGAATGTGCTCAGTTTAATGCTGTGTAAGTCAAAAGTAAAACTCCTAGGCTATGTCTACATGGCACCTTTATTGCAAAATAACAGCTGTTATTCTGCAATAAAAGAAAACAGGTCTACACGACGTTTTCTTATTTCGAAAGAATGGATCCCATTCTTTTGAAATAAGAACCGTCCTTCCGCAACAATAAAACCTCGAAGTTTGCAAAACAGCCGTTATTTTGAAACAGTTGTTTCGAAATAACTCCGTCTAGATGCGTTATTTCGAAATAACGCACTCTGACCTTCTTCCCGTGGGTACACAGCACCCACGGGAAGAAGGAAGTGCCCAGCCCTGGCAGCATGCTGACACACCTCCACAGGCATCTCAGCACGTGGGGCAGACGCTACGGAGCGCAGACGACATGATCCTGTGTGGACCAATGACGAGGTCCACTGGCTCCTCGCCATCTGGCGCAGGCCTGAGATCCTGGCCAGGTTCCAGGCCACCCAGAGGAACCGGGCAGTGTACGCCGCCATAGTTGTGGAGCTGTCCGCCCAGGGCCAGGAGCTCAGCACCAAGCAGGTGTGCTCTAAGCTCAAGGCTCTGCGGCAGGACCACGTGTGAGCTCCAGGGGAAGGTAGCACTGCCACCTGCCCCTTTTTTGAGGAGCTGGATGCCTTCCTGGGGCGTGAGCCCAGTGGCCTGCCTGCCCAGACTGTCGACACCGGGCCCACCCCCAGCACCTCCTCAGGCGCAGAGGGACCGCCCAGCAGTCCAGACGCCTCCCTGGACGTCGGGGGTCCAGCAGACCAGCCACCACCACCACAACTAGAGGTGGAAGCAGGCACCCCAGAAATGATCCCCCCTCGCCGGGGGGGGGCCAGCAAGGAGGAGGGGGAGCAGGAGCCAGCAGCCGTGACAACCCCAGGGGACTCGGAGGAGCTGGAGGAGGGGACATCCCGGCGGACATCCGGAGCCCCTGTCGGTGAGTCACCATGCCCCACAGGAGGATGCAGGGCCAGGCCCACCCAGGGCACGGGCAGTGATGGGTTCCAGCATGGGGATGGGCAGGGCACCGGGCTAGGGTGGGGGGTCAGAGGGCCCCCCTGGACACGGGTCCCTGGGGGACGTGTCGAACCAGGGTGACAGGCCCCTGCGTGCCTGAGTTTGGTGAACATAGGTGGGTGTGACGGATGCAGCTTCACCTTGGGCAGGGTGCACAGCCTGCAGAGCAGACCACTGGGATGTGGCCCTGGGAGACGCCGCAGAGCAACCCATCTGGGTGGGTGCAGCGCACATGTGGGCCCCAGGAGGCCCTGTGTCCCCCACAGGACCCCAGCTTAGCTTCCTGCTGACAGTGCGGGTGGAGCTGTGTGCTGTACACAAGCTGCACACAGGCATGGCCAGCAGGCAGCAGCCTCTAACCCTGTGTGATGCTTCCTCCCCGCAGCTCGTGCCACTGGTAGCCAGCGGGCGTGGAGCCCAACCGGCAGCCCTGGGCTGCGGAGGGGGCGTGGACCCCGTACATGCAGCAAGATCCTCGCCAGCCTAGAGGACCTGGGGGAGCGGGCCGAGGCATCCGCCCAGGCCTGGCGGCGGGAGCAGGCTGGCCGGCAGGACGTGGCCATACAACTCCTGCGCCAGGGAGCCACCACCAACGACCAGCTGGTGGCTGCCTTTGAGAGACAGGCCATGGCCATGGAGTGGCAGACCATGGCCATGGAGAGGCTGGGGATGGCGGTGGACGATGCAGCCGCCAGTCTGCGCCGTATTGCCGACGGCATGGGGCTACTGGCACCTGGTGGAGCACCACCCCAGTGTGGGGCTCCACGCCGACCCCGGACCCGGGATGGGCCTGGGCAGGGCCATGCCACACCCACCTCCCAGTGACCCCCATCTCCCAGTTGCTGCCCCGAGCCCCACTGACCCCCACCCCAACCCCGTCTCCCAGTTGCAGCCCCGAGCCCCACTGACCCCCACCCCCCTGTTCGTTATAAATAAAAATGTTAACACGTGTCATTGGTGTGTGCGGTGTATTTTATTGGTGGTGCTGCAACAGTGGGGGTGGATGGGTGGGGGCTGTCTGTGCTAGAAGGGGGAAGAGGGTGGTGTGTGGTGAGGCAGGCCTGGCCTTCAGGGGTCCTCCGCAACTGCGAAGCTGTCTGTCAGTGCCTCACGGATAGTGAGGGCCCTCGTGGAGGCCCGCTCCCGTGGGGGCACGGGTGCGGGCTGCTTATACTGGTGCCCGATGAGCTGGGCCTCAGCCTCCCAGGTAGCTGCGAGGGGCTCACCCCGCATTTCACAGAAGTTATGCAGGGCCAGGCAGGCGCTGATGACCTGGGTTGCTGTCTCCTCTCTGAGGTGGAGGCAGGTCAGGAGGCACCTCCAGCGGGCCTTTAACCGTCCAAAGGCCCGCTCAGTAACTTGGCAGCAGCGGTTCAGCCGCTGGTTAAACAGCTGGCGGTGAGGGTCGAGGGGCCCTGTGTAGGGGCGCATCAGCCACTGGCGGAGGGGATAGGCCGCATCTGCCATGAGGAGGACAGGCACCTCTACCCCCCCAACATAGATGTTCTGCGGGGGGTACCGTCCATGTCTGTTGCTGGCAGAGTCCTGCTAGCCAGAATGGACAGGGAAGTGAGGTCGGGGCCAGCCTTTTATAGGATTGGCTACCAACATGGCCGCTGACATGGCCCGGGGCAGCAGCCATGTTGCCACACCTCCCATGGTGCCCTGCCCCTGAAGTGAAATAGCAAGTCCACTGTGTGGACATGCTATTTCGTTTCTAGCTTTTCCCCTTATTTCACCTAGTTTTGTCCTTATTTCACTTCCGCTTGTTTCGCAATAACGTTCTTATTTCACAATAACTTGTTTCAGAATAGGTTATTTTGAAATAACGGGCTAGTGTCAACAGTGGAGCAGAGGTGAGCCCATGAGAAGCACTTTTTAAAAATTCCCAACCTAAAATGATATATTATTGTGATTAAACTAGGAGAAACCTTGTTATTTGTTGTTAAAACCCCCTTGAGATTGATAGTTGTGAATACACACTTCAACTAACATAACTATAGGTTTAAGTCCCCACCTAAGACAAAAGGTAAGGTAACCCACCAAGGAGCTCTTGTTTTGGGTAGCAGTTCATGCATATGGGGGGAGAAATCACAAAAACTGAGAACAGAAAAGAACAAAGAGGAGAGAGAGGCAAGAAAGACAAACGAGTCTCTGAGTGCAGTGTAACCATGGAAGAAGTGTATGAAAGAGAGTTTTTGGGCCTGGTACTGGCGAAACAGGCTGGAGGGCTGTAACCCCAGAAATTGTTCCTTTTTTTTCTTGGTTCCTTCTGTATTCAGAAACACAGGACTTTCTACATTCTTATACATAAAAAATGATTGGTGATAGTCAGTTATTTCTTTAATGCTATTTGGACTTCCAACTGGAATATTCCCAGGCCCCACACTAGCAGCTTGGGTAGAAAAGGAGCTCTATTATCCATTTGTAATTATAGCACTGTAACACTATAGGCCATGTTTAGAAGAGATGCTTGACTGAGCCTTTAGTTTGACAGGCAGAGTTATTAGTGCACAATTAATTCTGGGCACAATTAATAATTCTTAGATGGCCAGTCACCTATCTGCCTCCACAGTGAGGTAGCTAGAAGTCTAACTACTCTAACTTGTGCCTCAATTCTACATCTACAATTAATCGTGATGGGAAAATCAGGCCCTGTGTGTATGGGGAAACATTTGAAATGGGGGGGAGGGAACCTTTGTTTTTAGATAAAAGGGCTGGTCTCATGATTCAGGGGCTGGTCTGGAATTGCCTTTTTATTCCCTGGTCTGATACAGATGCCCTGTGTGAACTTCAGGCAAGTCTCCGAAAACCTGATTCTCTGGCAGAGTAATTTGGCACCACTCTGCTGGAGATAACTTGTCAGTTATGCCCAGTGGAGGATATGGCTCTTAGATTCAGTCATGGATTTTTAAAACCAGATAGGACCATTAAATCCTCTAGTCTGACTCCTGTTTAACACAAGTCAGATAATTCCATCCAGTAGCCCCTTTACTGGTCCCATAACTTGCATTCAGCTGCATCATATCTTTCAGAAGGCATCCAGTCTTGATTTGGAGACATCGAGAGATGAAGAATCCATCACTTCCTTTGGTTATTTGTTTCACTGATTAATCACTCTTACTATTAAAAAGTCACAGATTAGTCTCTCTGTGACTCAATCTTCCATCTTTAAAATGGGGGGAGGAATACTTCCTTTGCCCCCCACTGTCTGTCTTATTTAGATAATAAGCTCTTTGGGACAGACTGCTGCATGCTGTCTGTTTTTACTAAGTCTAGCAAAATGACTCTGATCCGAGCGATGCCACAGTACCAATAATATATATATTAATTAATATTAATAATTTTAGTTTTGACAACGTAACTAGCAATCTTTGTTCTTTTGCCTAAAAATGAAATTTTGCTTGGGTAATGTGCACTAAATAGCAATAAAACAAGCCTATCGGCAGGAACGTCGCCAGCCCCGGAAAAGACGTGGGGCATGGGCCCAGGCCACGCCTCCTTGGCCGTGTTCCAGCGCCTGGGCCCGATAATTCATCGGGCTCCTGCTGCCTCCAGCCTGGTCCCAGATCCCCGGCTGGTTTGGGGGCCAGAAGAGGCAGGTGCCACTGTGGGTTGCCTGGCCTCAATGCCTGGCCGGGGCCGGCCCGGATACGTGGGGCACTGGTGCCGAGACTCAGGGCACATGCCCCGTGCACCAGGTGCCAGTGAAGCCCCTGCCTATAGGCACTAACCTACTAATTAAATAAGTGCCTAATAAAAAGAGTAGGGTTGCTTGCAACAACCATCTATGTATATTTCACCAAATCAATTGCCTGCTACTGCAGGGGCCTTGGGCGGTGCGGTGATGCAACTTTTGGTCCCTCCTGTTCTCTGCCTATTGCATATACTCGTTTAGTCTCTGCAAGGTTGCAACTACTTTAGTCTAACTCAGATTATTGGGTCGGACAGAGCGCTAACTGGGTGGGGCTTAGTGTTCTTTGATGTGCCAGACTAGATCGGGGTATCCAACTTTTGGATGAGGGGCCACATTACAATTCTTTTCTCAGTTGGGGGGCAGCTGATACAGTTTTTGATAGATAAGACATACAAATCAATCTTTATCAATAGACTTTAATAAAATAATGATTAGTGTGATATTTGGTATTGCTTTTGCTTGTACTGTGTACAAGGACAAGGCGAGGGCAGCGGTTCCTGTGTGAGGGGGCAAGGCAGAGTGTGGGGAGCAAGGCAGGACAGAGGAGCATCGCAGAGGAGGGGAGGGAAAGATGGGTGAGATGAGGGGAGCAGAGCAGCTGGGTGGCAGGACTTAGCTATTTCCTGACAGGGCCCCATCAACTCTGCTCTCCTCATGCCCTGCTCAGGGAAAGGAGAGCAGTGCTGGGGAGGTGGAGAGGAGAACAGAGACAGGACAGAAACTCTGGCAGTTCTGTAGTGGTCACAGGTTTTGTCATTGGGCATCTCTGAACCAGAAACATTGATGGGTAGCAATTTCTACAGAAGAGTTTTTGCAACTAAGGTCAGGGGAAGGACAGTGGTGCTGGGGTTAGGGGTATGGGAGGATAGCAGAAGTGGAGGGATGTTCAGGTCAGGAAGTAGGTGGGTCCCACCAACCAGCTGCACTGTTCCCCTGCCCCTTTAGCCTCCCAGAACCACCAGAGTTTGTTTGTCCCCCTTTGTTCTCCTCACCCCCACTCAGCATGGCTTTCCTTCCCCAGGATCCCGCTTGCCCTCAGGCTTAGTTCTCCTCCTGCCCACTACACCAGACTGAGCACAATGCCAGCTCAGCTCACACATCCCCACCTTGCTGATTTAGCTGTCCAGGCTCTTGCAGCAGCACTCCGCAGGCTGGATGAAAGCCCTTGGCAGGCCAGAGTCTAGCCCCCAGGCTGATCTGAGAGGGTCCCTTCTGACCGTCTGACTCTGTTACGGACACTGCTTGATTATTTGAGAGCCACCAGCGTATCGTGTCTAAACTGAAGCTGTCTAATTCAGAAGGTAAACTTCTTGCATCAGTCACTGTGACTTCCCTATTGACGCTGAGGACACCGATGATGCTTCTTTAATAATAGTTAGACTATGTATTATTCTTTAATTTATAATCATCACAATGAGACACTGCACTGTGTGCTTGCACTAGATAATGAGGACGCATTAACAGCCTTTGGCTTATTAACTCACCTAAGTGTGTTATAGCTCAATAATCACTTCACTGAGGTGGCACTAAGGTAAAATACAACCAGAAGGCTATCCGGAGTCATGCATGAAGGGGCAGCTATAGCACAAACTACAAAAACTTCCATACTCAGGATTAGCAACAGGAGCCTGTCTTTCCTCTAATTAAATTGGCACTGAAGGTAAAAATACTGAAGCTTAGAATATTGACTGAATGTGAAAGGTAAGAATATACGTGGAGAGAAGAATTTTTCCATCACTTGTCTCATGAGGCTTATCTGTTTTCTTGGGAACTCCAAGGCCTTGTCCATGGATTCATGGATTGAACAAACGTGCTGTACTGTTTAATGATTAATGAAGAAAAACTTCAGCATTTCCTACCTCAGCAAAATCAAGTAGGTCCTTCGGCTCAATCTGAGCAACAATTTTCTGCTCACAGGGCCATGTTCCTCACATTTCAGAACAAAATCTAGGTCCGTATCCTCATGCAAAGCATATCTCCTCATGGCTCACTTTCATTCCTTATAATATCTTCTCCTGCTGCAAGATACTGTGGTTATTATTAACTATTTGCATTGTGGTAGTACCAAACAGCCTCAGTCCATTGTGCTTGGAGCTGTACAACCACAGAACAAAAAGACGGTTCCTGTTCCAAAGAGAATATGATCTAAGTATTACCATCATGCTGACATGACTGCAGTGCCCCACTGGAGCAAAGCAAAGAAAGAAATGAGTGAGAAACATACAGTATAAATCTAAATATTTGCATCAGTCATGGTGCTTTGCCAATTGATTAAAGAATTATTATATAACTAGTAGATGAACACTTGCGCTGCCATATGGATATGGCAACGGGCCAAGTAATCCACCATCTGTGCAGTCTCCCTCATAAAGCCAATGAAATAGTTACATGCAAATTGGTTGCAAACTATTCCTTGGGATTGAGTAAACTCAGTATCACAAAGGTCTCGATATGCATCACTGTAGCTGCATATCACATGGGTGTAATTCATAAAGTCAAAATAGGTGAGAACATGAAAATTGGACAGTAACAGCTTGGGAAACTCTGTGCTGATCAGCCTGGTGATATTCTGGACAAAAAGAGCACTCAGCCACATTTGTAGCCATTTCCCTCACTTCACATTGACCCAACATGACCTTGTAAACTACAGAGTGGTGCACAGAGTGACGGTACTGTAATCTGATTATATAGATAGGTGAGACAGGCTAACTCTCTAAGTAACACTGATGGGACCCAATCTGGAACTTTAAGACCAAATAGGAGAACAGAAGGGGAAGATCTGAATGATACAGGTCAGAGTTCAGAGAAGCTGCCACCTATATTTCCTCGGAGAGATTCAGCATGTGCACCAAATTTCAGGCTTAAGTCTCCCTAGCTGTGGCCTTTCTTGGGTGGAGACACATGTTGCTTGCTCTCTCTCTCGCTCCTTCTCTCCTGACTGGAGTATTTCAAGCTGAACAGTTCACTGTCTTCACTATGTTATTCCCAGCAAAAGACAGTTTTCCTAAGTGGACTTATTTTCTCTCCTTAGAGATGGCACATTGTAATTGCTGTCACTATAAATGTCTACGCAGTTCTTTCTAAGCAAGCATGTGTTATTCTTAAGGTAAAAGCGTTCCAGAGAAAGCCGAGTGAAAGCAATAAAACTGCCTACATGAATGCTAGCCAGCTGAACAGAGATCACACCCAACCCTTCTCTACAAGGCCTGTGGTTCACTTCAGTCTTTCCATCCCTTTTTTAAGAATTGGGGCTCTCCATGGACTAGGCATCCTGTCCATTTGTTGAATCACGGTGTATATGCTGAGTCATCTTAAACTCAGGCTACTAATTCAAAAATTCATTCTTTGTCTAGTGGTCCCTTGAAAATCCGGATTGGGTCTTTGAACTGTCCTCCTCTAACAGGGTACAGACAAAAGGTTCCCCTGACCCCCTTCAGAGTGAAGTAAGTGAGATTTGCAACCACCTCCTCCCACCCCAGTACTTCATTAGAGCTCCACTTGACAAATATTGTCACAAAAAATCACCCCTTATCTATTGTACTATTTAATAAAGTCTTTTGAATTCACATGATCTCCCAGAGATTGCATTAATTCTTCCTCCTATTATGGAATGCAAAGGTTGCTCAGGTAGATCTGACCGTGCATGAAAAGGAAGGAAACCTGTTTGTCTTTGCCAGCTTGGCAGTCTGCAAATCACACAAAACTGTCAGTTAATGAAGCACATTTATTATAATAGTCACAGAGAGGCCATAAACTTGGAGCCCATTGATGCTATGTTTAAACAGTCCCTTCTCAGAGCAGTTGCACACTATAAATTGTAAACCAAATAGCTGGCCTCATGTCACTCATTTCTTCATACAGGATAGGAATACTTGCAGCACAGACATATACAACAGGCAGGATTTCATGCAAACAGGTTCAGTAATCTCCATCAATCTACATAATACCTGAATTTTATATATCGAGGTCATTCTGAGTTTGTTGCAAGGCATCACCTGGATTTGTTGCTTCTGCATTGTTCTATGCTGCTTATGTAAGAGAAACTTTTTTGTCTCCAAATGTATACCTAATAGCATATTTTACAAATATTCTTGTCAGCTCTGGACTGCTAAAACTCTTCTGTGTAGAGCTGTTGCCTCCTTACCCCACTGCTTTGCTGCTTGTACTTAAGATGCATTGCTAGATGAAAACTTTTGAAAACTGTCTTTAGTTTATCATTTGCTAATCCATATTATATATCATTAATGAACTGAATTATACAACAAGGTCTGTTGTACTGAAGAATTTTAACAGTGCTTTGAAGATAAAAACTACTATATTATTAATCAAAGGGGTCTTAATAAGTTAAAAGTCCTATATTAAAGTAACACAAATTTCCTCTCTTGTTCTACCAGTTATACTAGAAATTATTCAGACTAAAAGAGTTTTTAAAGTATTATTTGTTTCTTAGCACTTTTATCATCACCTTTGTGTTTATTTCTCAGTTGGGAAATGAACATTGATTAGTTGGTGTCACTCTGTTAAACTAATCGTTGGTATTTATAAATTGCCTGTTACCTTAGAATCTAAACAAAATCTATTTTGGAGCCCCTTTTACTTTCTGGAAACACTGCAGGAGAATATTTAAATGCAAACAAAAGAAAAACCTGTTTTCACTAAATCTTTGGTAGTCATTTTCAAAATGCAGTTTCAAGTTATTTATTCTGTAGCTATATTCATATTCACAACAGAACTGAAGAAGCATATGCGCAGTTACCTGGGTTTATTTTTAAAATTTACAAAGAATATATTTAAATAATATAATATGAACATGTTCATGGAGGAGATATTGTTAGGTTCACACGAGTCATTTATTTAGTAATGCATAGTGTATTATTGCCTACATTTGAGGAGTAATAGTGTTTTTTGTAATACTTGTTTAATAGTATATGTAATTTTGTTAAAGTATGTGAAACATACATATACTGTGCAATGTTTTATATTGTTATTTGTGGGGAAAACTGCAAACTGTTGATGAGCCTCAAGAAGTGTATGAAATAAGTCTGCACATTAACAAAGCATTTAACACAAACTACTTTTTGCGTCTTTTTATTTTGTTCAAATGTTTTTCAGATAGAATATGCACATAGTGAGAGGCTATTTTCTTGCAGTCCATTGTTTTGCAGTCTTATTATTGGATCACTATAATCATATTCTAATAACCATGTGCAGCCTTGCTTATGTGTTTCTGGATATTGAATATACATTAACCATATTGGATTTCACAATATTTCTGTTGCGCTCTGTGTATACATCTTTTCATCAATTCTTTGCATTATTGGAGATGAATCCCATGGCTTGGAGTGCAGACATTTTAGATACCAAATATGATAAATGGTGATAGATTTTTCCCCTGTAAAAATGTTCTTTTATCCTTTGTTCAATTGCTTCATTCCTCTCTCTATGCCTTGTGCATTTTCAGTGGCATGTGTCCCTGTAACCATTATCGGAAAAATGTGCTTGAAAGCTGGAAATGCATTGATTTCAACATCAAGAGAAGCAGCCTTCTTTCCTTTGTGCTGGTAATTGTGCCCAGTGGGTATTGTGGTGCGGGGGCAGAACAATGGCATGGGGGGAACCTGGTAGTACCTGAGAATGGAGAAGTTTTCTCAGTTTCTTGGTGGAAGAGGGTAAACATTAATGAAACACTCAGATGATACAGTGTTAGGAGCAGCTATGGATTGCAATAAGAACAGGAAAAAACATGTACTGAGCGGGAAAGGCAATCTAGGTAGAAAGTAACAAAGGGTCACATTCTGTTATAGTCTTACTCACAGAGAAATGTACCTCTCTGTGTAAGAGAGGCAGATACAGGCCCAAAACATCACTCAGCTTGGGGTAAGGTGAACACTGGTAAAGTAGATTGATGGAATGTGGCTTCCATGACAACATAATGTACGTATCTCCATTGGTATGTTAGTTCTGCTGATGTAAATTGCGGCAAAATTTGACTTAATGAAACCACCTGCTCAACTGTCATAGCACTGATGCTGAGTTATGTGGGTTGAATGATCATCAGCATAGGTAGAAAACGGCATAAATCAAAGCATAATGCTCTGCTGTGACAGCTCTGGACATTCACACCTGCTGTACCGTATCCATGTACATAAGAAACAGCTCTTGCCCTTGAGGCTTAGAAATTTTGTATTTCCATTTCCTGAAATTTTGAATTCCCATTTCAGTGTGGAAAGAGCTTGCCAGCACAACTGATTATGGTGGCTAAATGCCCCAAACATGCTGCAGCCTGCAGCCAATCTGAGATCCTGAATCTCATTGGTCTGTGGGGTGATGAATCTGTTCTGGCTTAGCTGCAAGCCAGGAAAAGAAATTTGGATACAGGGCCATATATACGGTGGGGCAGGCAGGGCTTTGCCCCAGGTGTGCCAGAGCAGCTCCACTGAACCACTCCATTAAAGGGCGCATTCCTCTCCACTCGCCCCTGGCGCCAGCCTCTGTAAGGGGCATGTTCCAATTGGAACGCACACCAAACAATGGATTCTGTAGTTACGGCTCTGTTGGGATATCTGTGAGATGGTATCTTGCTGCGTGTTGGAGAAGGGCCACAAGAGGGAAGGACGGCAGTGCCACATTAAGATCGAAGAGCTGAGGCAGGAGTATCAGAAGACTATGGAAACTAACAGTTGTTCTGGTTTATCACCAAAAACTCACCACTTTACGAGGAACTGTGTGTGATTCTTGATGGAGAACCAACCACTATGCTAGGGATCTCAAATACGCAGCCTATTGGCTGTATGCGGCCCCTAAAGCTATTTCCTGTGGCTTGGAATGACACTATCGTTACCAATATTCGCAATATTGTTGTATGAAAAGGTTTCAGTGGTGTGGCCCTCAGGCTAACGTACTAGTCCTCATGCAGCCCTCATGATAATTTGAGTTTGAGACCCCTGCACTATGTCAAGGGCATTGCTGGTGCTGGGCACAGGGTGCACGAGTTCCCAGTTCCCAGTGCCCCAACTTCCAGCCCCAACCCTGCCAGGATGCAGGGCTAGGCCATTGCAACAGTGGAAGCCCAATCCAGGTCCAGCCCTGGCTGGGGACATGGGGCTGGATCGGGGCCAAGACCAACAGAACGGGCAGGTCAGGCCCTGAGAGTTTTTTGGGGCCAGTGACGCTCCTGCACTATGCCACCACATGATGTAGATACTCCTTGGGGGAATCCAAGAATAGGACAAATGAGGATGAGTCCATGGATGAGGAGGAGGAGGAGAACAGGATGCAAGCAAGTGGGGCATCCCTTCTCCCTGAAGGTGCAGAGTTGTTTGCTACACAGAAGCAGCCCAGCCAGACAAAAGAAACTGACTGACCAGAATACCAGGGAAGGCATGTCTGGTGAGTATGTCCTGCAAATTGGATTTCTTTGGTTATATTATTAGTCCAGAATCTTCTACTAGAGGATAAAAGGGGTGTGTGTGGTGGTGGGGCTGTGCTTCCTCATAATTGGTGTACTTAAGCATTGGGTTACTTCTGAAAAAGGTTGTGTATGTTCAGAGGGAGACACTGAGAATTCTCCATGCCTGTCTCCACGAACCTTTCCTGTAAGTACTCTGTAATCCTTAGCAGAAGGTTTCTTGGATGGGCAGCCTTATTTCTTCTACCGTGATTGGAGACTTCCCCTGCCACTCTTATTAATTGTGTAGGCATCATTGTGGATCACAGCATAGCAGCATGAGGGCAAGGTTTACAGCAAGGTGCTTGCAGCAAGTCCTCTCTTTCCACCTCAGTGACCCTCAGCAGACTGGTATTACTTGTGATTACCTAGGGAATATGGTGCACATTTACACTATGCATCCAAGGAAGATTTTTGAAGTGTGTCATTCCACAGCTGGGGATGGTTTCTTGATTCAGCACACCACACATCCCTAAGCAAGACATTTTAGCTGTGGACCTCAGGCATCCACAATCAGGTGGCTAATTTTTGTCCAGAGACACTTAATCCCACCCCACCTCTGCACACCATTTCCACTGTCTCACACTGATGTAGGGAGGGCAATGGAAGCCCAACATCCATGCTGCTCTGGGAAGCATGGACTTGTGCAGTATGGACATGGGGGATTTCCCTATAATAGAAGCACCAGTCTCTTACTTACTGCGGCTGGAACAGCACTCAGGCCTCTGCAATAGTTTGACAATGATATTCAGGTCTAAAAACTTTCCCTTGGGAATATTCAGGGGAATTACTTTTACTTTGTAACATTGCTTTCAGCCACAGGACAAGTTAGCAATGGGTGCCTGGTGTTTTGCTTCCCTTACAGTGGACAATGTGGCTCCAACTCACCATCTCATGCACCGACAGAGCACCTGTCACAGAAAAGAAGGCCAAAAAAGCTCCTCAGGATGACATGTTCAATGAAATAATGAGTGTCTTTGCGGCTGCTGACACAGAGCTAACAGCATGAGGAATTTCAATATGTGACAAACTAAACATGGATGTGGATGACAGGAAGGCAGCAAAGGAGCATGAGCATTCAGTACAAGATGAGATACTGGACATAATTTGTGATCAGTCAGACATGTCGAGGCATATGGCTGAGCTTCAGGAAAGTTCAGCAGCAGAAGAGACTCCCTATGCAGCTCTTGCAAAACTCTGAGCTATTGCACTCTTTCCTAGCTCTCCCCTGCCCAAAGCAGTGTAGGGGGAGGTTGAGCAGGGTACAGTACATGCTCCACGCATTGCTGGTTCAGGGAAACAGAAGGAGGTGATGGCCCCTTTAAAGAGTGGGAAAGTGTGATTCTTTCTTGTGTGTACAGCCAAACTGTATCCCTTCTCAGCCCCCAAGCAATGCATGCAGAAAGTTAAATTATCTTCCTTTTTTGAAGGATCACCTGTAAAAAAGTACTGCTTTACAATTCATTATTGTTTGTTTATTGATAAGAAGGGAATAAAGGAAGGGGCAGGGCTGAGGGGGTACTGCATCCAGGAAAGTGAAAGCATGGCACAGATAAATGATGTACATTACTGTTGTGTCTTGTTGCAAAAGGGGTTTTTCAATGCTGCGCTAAGGCTTAGCACTCCATGATCAGTTCTCAGTGTTGCAGTGGCGTTTGGCTGCTTAAAACTGGTGCTCAGCCTATCTGCTTCCACAACCCAACCCAATGGGAACATCTCCCCCCTTTGTTTCACATACATTATGGAGTACACAGCAGGAAGAGATAACTGTTGGGGTGTTTCTTTCACAGAGGTCTGACCTTGTGAGCAAACTGCACTTTTAAAGTCCAAATGCACGTTCCAGCACCATCCTGCACTTGCTGAGTCTACTACAGAAACACTCCTTCTTGCTGTCCTGGTGCCTGGTATATCACTTCATTAGCCAGGGAAGCACTAATATTTAGGTTTTGATCAGGGACGAAAGTGCCTCCTGCATTGTTTTGAACAGACCTGAGTTCCTAAATGTACACCACCCTGCAATGATGTCGATGAAACATTAGCTGAGAGCTATAAGGGCCTGCAACAGCCTAGTGAAGAATCCCTTTCGATTTACAGGCTAGGTGGTTGGGTGCCAAGATAGGGATATGTGTAGAACCTTGTGTGGATACGAATATGTGAATCCGCATCTGATCTGCGTCTGCAAGAAATGATCTGCGGACGTAGGGGTTCAAATAAGGAGGAGCACCTCAGAGTGCCGTGCCGGGGCCCCCTATTTTTAGGGATCCAGTGTTCTGGCTCCCTAAAAATAGGGGATCACCCTGGCACACTGCGTTCTGGAGCCCCCTAAAAACAGAAGGACATGCCAGAACTAGCTTCTGGCATGTCCCCTCTAGGTCAGAGGAAGGGAGGGGCTGTGGGCTGGGGCCAGACCAGCCACCCCTCCATCCCTTCCCTGAAGCCTGTGGGCTCTGCTCCTTCTGGCTGAGGCCTGGCTGTGCATGCGGCCAGGTAAGGGGGCTGGGGATGGGTTGGGGCAGTTGGGCAGCTGGCAGGGAAAGCGTGGGGGCAGGGAGGGTGCATGGGGAGGGGGAGAAGAGGTTAGGATGGTGGGCTGGGGAGGGCTTGGGGGCTGGAATTGGGGCAGGGAGCTTAGGGAGTGGGGATTGGGGCTAAAAAGGATATGGAAAAGGGGTCTGATGAGGGTGGGTGTTTTGGCAGCAGTAGCTGGGGCTGGGGGGCAGGTGTTGGGGGCAGTAGCTGGGGTGTGTGGGGGGTCCCGGACCAGTGTGAGGGGGCCCCGTCAATTTAGGAGGGTTCCGGGGCCTCTCAAACTATACTTTAACCCCTGTGTGGATATAAGGCAGGTATCCACAGATTTGCAGGGCTCTGGATATGCAAGCCATCTGTTGCCCCCCTTCAGTTAGGAAACCCCATTGTAGACAAGCCTTCCCCTATGTTCTCCACATTTCCCAAACTTACTACCCTTCATAGCTGAGGTCTGTTAATGGCCTGGCATGCTTGTACCACAGCTGCACCCATTGTGGATTTGGCAACTCCAAATTGATTCTCAACTGACTGGTAGCAGTCTGGCATTGGTAGCTTCCACAAAGCAATGGCCACTCTCTTCTCCACTATCAGGGCAGGTCTCAAGTGAGTATCTATGCATTTCAGGGTCAGGCCGAGCTTTCCACAAAATTCCAGGAAAGTGGCCTTTCACGTATAGAAGTTCTCAGCTGCTGCTCATCATCCCACCCCTTCACTGCTTGTTTCCTAGGAGCAGAAGCGGTGCTCCACCGACTGCAGATTGCCACTGACAGCTTCTAGTAAACAGGACTTGTTTCGTTCTGTGGCTTGTTACAAGGCAGCCTCAGTGACATCACAGTTTTCAGCACTGTGGCTGCTGTCTCGCCCCTGAAAATACTGCAGAATAAGTCATGAGGTGTTTGTGCTGCGCGGAATAACATGCAGAGCTGAGGTGGCTCCGTTCCTCTCAGGCAGCGGTGTGCACACAGCAGAGAGTGAAAGGTCTGAAAAACTGGTGTGGAAAGGCAATCATCTGCTTGTTTGGACTGAGACAAGAAGGGGGAGTGGTGGGGAAGGAGGACGTTGTATCATGGGAGGACGAAAACCTTCCCAAACTCCCTTGTGGGTAGTCACATTGTGGGATAGCTACCCACAGTGCACTGCTTTGGTTGTCGACATAAGCACAGAAGAGAGGGGCACAATCCCCTGTACAATGGGAGTGGTGTCATCGTGCCCCTTGGAATTCTAGAGAGGGGTGGGTGAAGATCAATTTAAATTGGATGGACTTTGCTTCACAGTGACATACCCTCAGTACCTGTATGTGTGTCTGCATTTGTTACAGGCTGAAATCAATGGGCACGGCCAAGCACTGTAAATACATACTGTATAACCTCTTTGCTTTTCCCCACTGGTGTGCTGTGGGTCTCAGGTCCTGAGGCCAATGCTTGCATTTGTGCCCCTGCCCCAGGCCTCACGTGTTCCCCTGCATAGAGCAGGATGGGTCCTCAGCTCCCACCACATGATGCCACCCCCCCAGTTGCCTGGAAAGGATGAGGGAGTCTATAATTGGGGGGGGGGGTTACACTGCTTTCCTCTTCCAGCATCTTGGGGACTTTCTAGCACCCCCAGTATACTTGCCCCCCTGCCCCTGCTTCTTCCACCCCAGCCACTTAGCACAGTGATTTTCAAACTTTTTTCCTCAGGACCCAGTTGGAGAAAAATCATTTATGCCTGCAACCCAGCAATCATATCTTTGAGCAATGCACTCCAGTCTTTTGGTAGTCACAGCAGGGAGGGGTGTTGTGACCCAGGGTCTGAAAGTCTGCAAGCTAGTACTGGGTCCCAACCCTGAGTCTGACAACTATTGTCTTAGCACAATCTGTCGAGTGCTGCCTCTCCGTACACAGTGGACCATCCTCACCCCCTAAAGAGGGGTTAGTGGAGGGGTGGCAGTTCCTTCTCCTGGACACCTAGAGCTGTCCACCTCCTGCACCCACCCACCTCCTGCTCATCATAGAGGGCCCAGCCAGCACCATTGCCCAGGCTGGTACCCAGGGGGGGACGCCTCCTCCCCTCCCCTCATTGGTACACCACTGGCAATCCTCCAGATAGTCACGAATCTAATCGTCTTCACTGGCTGGCTGATGCTCACTGCCGGTAGGCGTGAGAGAGCTTAGTTAGTAGCAGGAGAAGAGTACGTTTAACATAGGAGTGGGGAACAGTGTAATTTGCTTTGATGTTAACTGGGTCTCCCTGTACCCAAGTGAATACAGCTCATATGGAGTCTACGTGTGCGTGTGTATGTGTGTTTCCCTCGTGTTTTATTCTGAACTTTCTGGTTCCGAGTCTCCACTCTGTTTCCCCATTTGACAGGTGTACAACTTTTTTGAATTTCAGCTCAGTGTGTTGTATTCAGTGAAGTTATGCTAGAGTACAATGGTGTGTAACTGCGTGGAGCAGCAGGCTGAATATTCCATTTCTCTTCCCACACTCTGTGGGATTTCTTCACAAAGGAAGGAAGTGGAACACTTTTCCTTAAGCATTTATCTACTTTTTGCACCCTAAAACCACTCTGTGGTTTAGACCTTTCAGTAAAGAGAGTTTTTTTTACCTTTACTATGTCTGTGTGGCTCTCAAACACTTTCTGCCTCCCACTCCAGATTAGACCCACTAAGCAAGGATGGTTCCTTCACAAATTCATGATGGTTCTTATTCACATCCAGCATTTACCCAAAGTTTCCTAGTAATACAGAGCTGGAAAATACTAAAACATATCTCTAGGTGCCATCTCCATACAGCGTTGTGTTTGCAATAAACTTAAGAATGCACCTCCATGTTAATGGTTAACATTGAGTGATAGTATCAATAAGTTGATCCTCAGTTCTTTATTGGCAGCACGGGGCCACCCCCAATAAACCCAGCTTCAGGGCCTTGTTTAACCTCTCTAATCTGGGTATGCTGATTCCCTGTGAAAAGGCACATTACTGCTCACCAGACTGGGCACAGCTCACTGGGAGAAGATGCCATTTTACTGAGCTACCACGAACAAAAGTGCTGGGAGTTTTCTTCCTCCTGTTCAGCACTTAGAATTCTTGCAGGGTGTAGTTGGCTGTATTAAGGCACACTGGTGAATCAGCAATAGTTAGCCTTATTTTACTGACTGGGAAACCGAGGCACGGAGAAGTTAACAGTGACAGTGTAAAAACATCAACTGACTTATTAGAACTATCTACAGCGAACTATTGAAATCCCTGGGGCCACTTCCTGGAATAAGCCCTGTATTTCACAGTCCCCTATAATACCAGGGAATTCTTCATCAGACAAATCCTGTGTTCCTCCCGCAAGTCAGCCACACAATTTCTATCATATTGAAGTCCTTGGAGCTCCTGCTGAGACGGGCCCTGAATTCTCTCTTAGATCCAGTGTCCTAAACCACAAAAACCCCTGGACTCTGCTAGCTACAAGATACAGGGCCTGATCCCCACTGCATCAGTGTAATTCAACACCAGTGCTACTCCCTTGGAGCCAGTGTTTGTGTTTATTTTCAGACCTAGCTGTGTAACTCTTTTTCTCTTTTCCAGCAAGCAAGTCAAAGTCGTGGTATAATAGACATGTACACTGAAGTCTAGCTCTAAGCTGAGTGCTGTAGTGTGGATGACTGAGGAGGAACAGTAGATGCTGCTGTCCTTAGAAGAAAAGGTACAGCCCTTTCTACAGGCTGTATAAAATGGGAATCTATCCATCCTTCACCCTCTGTAGAAAAGTCAGCCCTCAGCCAGATGAGATTCTAATCCAGCCCTTCAAAAAGGGATCTTCAATACATTTTATGGGCCAGATTCGTTGACATTGGCAGGTGGTGCCTGGCTACTTGTCCCCATCTGGAAGTTGCCCCTAGAAAGGGCAGGCAGTCTTAACGCTGTCGTCCTCTGCCAGGGGTGCCACAGAAAGAGGGAAGATATCAGCTTTACATGATGGTCAGTTTTCCACAGAAATCCTGCCAACCCCTCACTAGCCGAGGCAGTGTCCAGGTTGTACCTCCCCGGTCAGCTGGGGCCACCCACGTTTTGAGGCATGCTAGTCCTCTAACCAAGGGAACGTTATGGGTGCTTTTGCACTGATTAGGTAGACTTTCTGCTACTAGGGGGTCTGAATCTTTGCTAAAGTTAGCATATAGGGATCATCTTTATGGGGAAGTGTGAGTTTACACACACATACGCATGCATTACTGCTTTGCAAAATAGACTAGTACTGTACTACAGGATTCCCAGCCCTTAAGAACAAGAGGACTGGATATAGATTTATAAATATTGACTGGTGATCTCATGTTCATCTGGACAAAATGACAATAAAAAAACAGCACTGAAATGCATGCCCCTCTTTTTCTGTCTCTCTCTTTTTCCCCTCTCACCCTGATCTCGCTGGCTCACTCCCTCTGCCACAACATGAAGCACGACTCTATTTCACAGTAATCATAAATTAATTTAGAGCCAGCAGCCCCTCGCAGAGCCAGGCAGAGGTGTTGAGGGAGATGCTGCACAGAGCCCTGTGAGTGGAGCACTTGGAGGCTGTGATGCGGGAAGATGTTTGCTGTTTCACTGAAGTGCCGGCTTGGGGTGATGAGACGGAGGAATAAAGGTACAGTAGGGCTGGAGGGAGCTGCTTAGTCCCACCTGCAGAAGGGACTCACTGGCGAATACTTACTTTTTTTTAGATGGACCAGAGGAAAACTAACGTATAGTCTGTAGCTGATCTGCTCCATTGGTGTGGATGGGGGAGGGAGGGTGGTCATTTTATTTTTTTCTGAGCCTACTATGTTTTCAGAGGGCGATCAGTTGCCTTGTGGATTTTTATGTTATCCATCTGCTGTGGTTATTGCAATAAAGTAGATTTAAATGGGCATCTGACCCTTACAAGAATACTTCACACCTTTGTTTGGGAGTTGTTACTTTGCAGGGGCAGGCAGTTTGGTGTTTTGCTGAACTCCATAGCATTATTTGTCAGTTTTGTTGTTCGACCCACCCATGAGCTACTTCTGGAGGGGGGGGGGGGTCAGGAATAGCGGACTAGGGGAAGGGTGGGACAGAGATGCTTCAAAGGAGTATAAGGGAAATCTTCGTCTGGGAAGAAATCCCACTGTGAAATGAGAAGCTAGTGCTGTAAAATTATAAGTAGATCTCAGGCAAAACCCATTTCCAGGCATGGATGGATTTCTCTTCCTACCATTTACAACATCATGCTAGAGAAATTTAACGAATGCATTCTCTGGGCAAGTAGATCCCAGTGCTAGCTGCAAGCCTTTTAGTTGTAGTAGTGTTAAATTGATTTCAGAACTTCGCTGCTGGAGTGACACCGTTTTCCTACCGTCTTAAAGTCCTGTGCTTGCTCTTGTGCTCTGCAGCTAGTGTTCAGTTCAACTCGGTTTTGTCTTGTTTTTTCAGATGTCTAATATGTGAACAGACTGAAAGGTTTCATTAGACAGTGGAGGCTATACTCCATCATGTGAGCCATTAAGGTGATCGGAAATGCCAGGGATGCCTCCTGCGGATCAAAGCCTGCCTCGTGTAAAGGAAAGAGGCATGTGTTTTTGCAGTGACCTTTAAAAAGCAGTGGGTTTTAGGGGCTCAGTGTAACTCAGGAATTATTGATTTCAGGCATCCTGGAAGCCTTATTGCCTGGTGCAAAGATCGGATGCATCATCAGCACTTGGAACCCTGTCAGGACACCATCAGGCATTGATCCTTATTAGCAATAGGGCCTATATGTTGATGAATGTATGTCCATGAACTAGACAGTGCTAGAGTCTCACGCATAATTCCTGGGCACAACATGTCCCTTTAGCTGAAGGGACTTGTCTTGATGAAGGCCCTAGTAGTGTGTCTGCTATATGCTTGGTTGGCCCATACTGTAAATCAGAGCAGCCTGAGGGGCTGAGATTGCATCTGGGAATGGGTTGAGTATGCTCGTGTGGTGGCCATGGCTCTTCCCCAACTGCATATGTGCCCAATGCCAGCTACAGCGAGGGGAGAAACAGACAGCTATTACTCCAACTCTAACTCAGCAGAGAAAATCCCTCTAAACTGGAGTCATCCTTCTGGGGCCTGTTGTGCAAGCTTTACAGTCACTTTGTAACAGTAAAGCAGCCTCAGCATAACCCAGGAACAGCCCAAATCCTACATCCAAAAGAAAAGAGTTTCCTTACCTGATAACACCTTAGGAGTGTGACCCTGCACCATGTGGCTGGGCTCCCACTGTTCTAGGCAAGAGGAAAGGTTGTTTTGGGAGGAGAGGGTGAGGCAGGGGCAACCTGAGAAAATGGTGAAGAGTCTTCTGCCAGAGGCCCTGGAAGATTCAAACCAGTCAGTGTGAGTGCTGGGCCCCCGCTACTATCATGGAAGTCAGTGGGAGGGTAAGTGCTTCAGCAACTTGCACCGAAGGGTCCTACATTATGAAAAATGTATAGGTTTTGTTTTGAGCCATTTACTTTTTACAATTTATGCTTATGGTTGTTTGCCTATTGCACTTCCATGTTAGCCTCTGGTTGGTTTCTGTTTCTGCACATAGTCGATTTCTTAGGCCCACCCTGATGCAGTACTAGCCCAGCCTTTTGGCATTCGGTATTCCAAGGCTGCAGAAGGATGTTTCAAAATCCCTGGATGCCAAATACGGCCTATCCATTGTACTCTTTTTAGTGCTGTTATTCCAAGGGACAATTTGTCCCTTTGGTAATACTGTTAGGTTCTTCAATTCCCCTTCTTTGCTCCTGCCCCTTTATAAAGAAAAACCTCTATTTGGGTCTTCAAATATTTGAAGATTCCATAATTCAGTGGTTTTCAAACTTTTTTCCTCAGGACCCAGTTGAAAAAAAATCATTTATGCCTGTGACCCCACAATTGCATCTTTGAGCAAAGCATTCCAGTCTTTTGGTGATGGCAGCAGGGGGTGCTGCAATCCAGGACCTGAGGGTCTGTGACCCAGTACTGGGGCCCGACCCTATGTATCAAAACCACTGTAGTAGTTGAATGAAACCTGCTTGAGCAGTTTCCTCTTACACAGATTGGTAAGGATTCGCTTATGTTACAGAAACATGGGACCTCTGGGACTTCTAGGGCAGGGCTGGAGCAGCTATCTGTCAGCGCCAGGGCCCAGCTGATTGGTTCAGCCACTGCCCATCCAGCACTGGGAGCGCTGGCAGTCAGCCCCAGGGCTGCTGGAGCAGCCCCTGCTGCAGGAGCAGGGACAGGGCTGGAGCAGTGAGAAGTCCTGGCGGTGGTCAGTTTGTCCTCCGCTCCCACCCTAAAAGGGTATTTTTAGTAAAAGCCAGGGACAGGTCCTGGCTTCCATGATTTTTTGTTTATTGCCCACGACCTGTCCCTGGCTTTTACTGAAAAACCCATGATGGAATTTTAACCTCTAATTTTGAGGAGTACGAGGAAACTCTCCTACAGCAGGAAACTGTAACTGTGTGCTCTATCTGAGGGCCAGCTAAGCTTCTAACTGAGACAGTGAGGTTTAGAAGAAATGTCACTCTGACACTACCTTATAAATTTTCCCAAGCTATGGCTTGGATCCCTACATTTCTTAGTGATAGCTTTAAATATGAGAATTGCTAATCTGGTGATAAATTGTTCTGCTTTGATCAAGGATTAAATTGAGCTGGAACTGGCTTTCAGGACTGGAGCTTTCAAGTGAACACATGCACAGAGAGTCTGTTACTCAGTTTCTCTAAATTGGGATATCTGATGTTTGAAATAGAATAGTCCCCAAACAATAAATATAAAAGACATTTATGAGTTCAGTCCCACCAAAGCAACATATCAGTGGTATCAATAATGCGTAGTATCCAAGAACTGAGATGAACTCTACCAACGAGGAATGAACTCTGCATTTTGTCCATCCATAAATGCTCCAGTCTCTGTATTCTTTTTAACTGTCCATTGATATCCCTGGGGGTGCTCAAACCTGGGAAAGACATTTGTTAGTCCCAGACTCCATATCCCTAACTAGGCAGTCAATCCGTTTATGCTTCAAAAAACAAAGTCTCTACAGAGGCAAAAATATCCAGTTTAGGCAGAGAATAATATGTATATGAGAGTAGCAAATCTGCCTTCCCAAGCCCATCGTATCTATTTATCATGTAACCGAGGTGTTTATGTACTCCATTATTCCGTGTGTATGGCAGGCAGACTACACTGGATAAAAGTCTACTACAGCTACCCGCTGGAGCTGTTATTTCTTCAGCTTAGGTGGTAGAGACAGATGCTTTCAGTAATGTTATTCCTAGATTCCATGCTCAGCAATCACCTGTGGTAGCACCATCAAATTTAAACTACATGGTCTTCAGGGTGGTTTGCTTCCCCTAAATAAATTGTAATTGTTCCCTCCAGACAGACTCTTTGATCTGGGCTGTTTCCCCTTCTCCTTCTGCCTTGTCAAACACTTTCCTTGAGACACTCTTCTTGGATTATCTCCTCTTCACTCAAACTCTCAGACTCTTCTTCTCATGCTAATATTCTGGTCCCTAGGAGAAATTTTTCCTCTTAGCACACGTGGACTCCTGTTCTCCTTCTGTTCCTGAGCTCTTGGTCTTCCCTGGCCTCAGATGCACTTCATTTAACCCAGTGGGCATTTGGTTGCCACCACTAGCCTATTGTTCTGGTCATGACTCACCACTGCAGCCAAAACGAGTCCTGTGGCACCTTATAGACTAACAGATTTCTTCGGGCATAAACCTTCATGGGCTCCAACCCATTTCATCAGATGCATCTGACAAAGTGGGTTGGAGCCCATGAAAGCTTATTCCTGAAGAAATCTATTAGGCTATAAGGTGCCATAGGACTCTTGTTGTTTTTGCAGTACACAGACTAACACGGCTACCCCTCTGGATATTTCTACACTGCAGCCGGTCATTCTCTGTCAGTGGAGCCCAGACCCTGGGTTTCACGTGCTCCTCTACAGAAAGTGCTACTTAAAAACCTGATCGCTTGCCACGTGCAGTCATGAATCTTTCCTCAGTATTGTTGGTATTTTCCATTCCAAGAATAGAAAGCAGTCTGTAGGTGCCATGTGGCTAGCCTCCCTTTTAAGGGTGTCCCCTTTCCACTGTGAACACTAGAGCTGTGCTTCTAGGATACATCCATCTGGCAGGTGTTTCTGTGTGACCTTGTCTGATATGCAGCCAATCAACAAATCTGTTCTAAATTCTTCTTTGTCTTGCTTTCTCTTAGTTGTTCTTAAGTTACTAAAGTGAACTGACATGATTTTATAGATAGATAAAACGGTTAAAGATACTAAATCATTAACAAGACCTATGCATAGGCTTGAAAAATACAGACAAATGTTACTTAAAGGTGAACTGAGGGACTTCTTATTTACTTCCCACAACCTTACCCCAGACAGCTGGCTTGTCCTGCTGGAGTTAATATGCTCACAAACACCTGAAGAGAGAAAGGTAGCTGCATGCCTGGTGCTTTTGGTATTGGTGATGGCTTCACTCCTGGCAGTGGAAATCCAGAACCCTGAACTCATTCCCTATGCTGGAAGGGAAAAAATAATAATTTCAACTGCTTGGTTTAAAGATACATTTACCACTGTCATCTCTAAGTTTCTTTGTGTGTGGTCAGGGGTGCTAATGATTGGGGAGCTTGTTATTTTATTTACAAGATTAGCTATACCAAGCATTCAAAAACTGTTAGTTTGTTTCCCCAAAATCATGAGATTTTGTTAAAAAACAGATTGTTTTTTTCCCCCTTTACCTTCTGGCTTCTGAAACTTTGTGTTCCACAGGGGTAGCAGTGTTAGTCTAGTTTAGCAAAACAAACAAGGAGTTGTGTGGCGCTTTTAAAGACTAGCAAATTTATTTATTGCATGAGCGTCTGACAAAGTGGGATTTTCCCCCATAAAAGCTCATGTGATAAATAAATTTGCTAATCTTTGAAAGTCCCATGTGACTCCTTGTGTGTTTTGCTGAAACCTTATGGTTCACACAGGTCACCTTTACAGACCTTTTCTCTGCAACCATCAGGACAAGAAACTTTTTTTTTTTCCAGCAAGAAGCTGAGATTTGGACATAATTAAATTACAATAGAAGCTTTTTAAAAAGACAAATACACAATTTCATGAGCCTCATGATATTATTGTGGAAGTTGGCAACCAGATTTTCAAACAAATTATCTTTGTGCTCATCAGGGACTCAGCTCTTCCTTTTGATGTATTTATAAATGACTATAATTGTTCCACCTTCATTCAATATAAAAAGAGCTCAGAGTTGACTTACGTATTGTTTGTCTGAACATCGTCACTGAAAGTTGCCTCTAGAATCAGTGACAAGCCTATGTGACCTGTTGATTATTTGCTCTATAGCATCACCCAATGTTATATTGTGACTGTGCTATATGGCAGACTGTATTTTCTGATCTCCACACTGGTATTCTAACACAAGGGCTATGTCCATGCGTACATGCTTATTTTGATTTAAGTTAAATAGAAATAAATTAATTCAAAATAAAATCCTTAATTTGAATTAACTTAAATCGAAATAAGAAAAAAACCTCAAATCAAAATAGCAAGTCCAGACTTTGTATTTCGAATCAGGAGAGGGGCCCCAGGGGAGGTGTGGCAACATGGTCCCTTCACTGGGCCACACAACACCCAATATATACAAAAAGGAAGGCACCCTGGGAAGGAGAAAGGCAAAAGCATTATTTCGAAATAATGATTATTTTGAAATAAGATGTCCGAATGGCATTATTTCAAAATAACCATTTTGAAATAACAGGTGATTCGAATTAAAGTGGGTTTAAGCTATTTTGAAATAACGTCTCTTGTTTCGAAATGACAAAGCTTGTCATTTCGAAACAAGAAATTGCTGTGTATAGCTAATCTTTTTTAAATCGAAATAACCAGTGTTATTTTGATTTAAAAGATACGTGTGGACATACCTGCTCACTGCAGAGGAACCAGAAATATATTCTATCCTACCATGATAAGCGACAATTTGCAATAGAAAAGATGTCAGACTTAGTCTGCACCTTGGTGTTGAATCCAAGTTTTTCATTTAAAATATGTGTGGGTGAATCGAACTGACTCTCCAATGTACTAATAGGGCCCCTATTACTGTACCAACTGAGCAACTCACAGTCTGGAATGAATTTATCCTCACGACGCTTCTGTAACTCAGGGAAGCTGTTGTTTTACAGATGGAGAACTGAGGCACAGAAAAGTTAAGTGTCACACAGGATGTCTGTGACAAAGCAGGTGCTCCCAAAGTCTCCCAAGCTTAGGCAAGAGCCCTGATCAGTAGACCATCCTTTCTTTCTTATATACCTTCTCTTAAAAGTGATAAAACCTTGCAAGATTTGGCTTCAGATTAATATTTAATAATGGAGGACATCTCTGAAGTAGCCACAGTTAATATTTTTGGCAACTTCTCCTTCTGCAGCAAAGGCAGGACATCCTTAAACATAGGACCAGCAAAGGCTACATGAATCCCAGCTAGCAATTGGTGAGCACGTTAGCTACCCTCTTTCAATCCTGCTCTTGTAAGCCTAGCTATGGTTCTGCGCTTTCGATAATTCATTAGTAACTAATGGCCAAGCATGTTTTATTTATGTCTGCTAATGAAGCCAATTTTTCAGACTGATGGAATGGCTTCCCAGGTGAGTATCACCTATTTTGTGCTCTCCACCTCTCCTTTTGCCCCATGCTCAGCTGTAGTTTTCCTCTGGGTGGTGGTGGCAAAGAATTTATGACTATGTTAGGCTAGTAATGAAATTAAAAACAAAACAACCCCCCCCACCCTTGCAGCACTGTAGGTGAAAGATTAAATCCTTCTTGGGGTTAGATGAAGAGACAGGTCCAGGATTGAAATCTTTTGGGGCCAAATTGTGGTAGGGTCTATGAACCCAGACAGGTGGACGACAGCCCTCCAGACACCCCAGCATAGATCATCTGGACTTTGGGTACTGGTGCATCTAAGTAAAAAGGTGTGCTTCCCCACCTTCTTTGCTCATGGGTGTGCAGAGGATGCGGCCTGTGCTCTACCCCTTTTAATGTGCCAGTCAACAGAGCTGAGACAGAATCATAATTTTCTGTTGGCCAATGCCAGCAAGGAGCAGGAAGGAAGGAAGCTGTGCCTCTGATATGTTTATGTTGTCCAGTGATTCGCAGGGGTGCTCCTGAATGAAGGGGTGCTCTGGGCTGTGTCTAACACCACAAGCTACTCCCTGTATTTTCTATTTCACTTGGCAATCAGCAAGTCACATTCGCCATGGAGACTCACTAAGCCCAGCTTCTAAATGTGGGCATGCAGTTTTGTGGAAGTGTTTGTGTGGACGAGAAGCAAGTAGTGGCACATGAGCACTTCATTTGCATGTGCAGATAGGGTAGGTCAATGAAGGGTTCCTAGGGCATAAATTCAAACAAAGCAAAGGAAAAAACAAGGCTGAGCGTAACAGAATGCCAGTGTTTAACAGACTTCATTGCTTGTCTGTTTAACTCATTTGAATGTGCAGATATAGCTGTCAGTTGCAAAAGATTTACATGTAGAATGTGAGGTGTCCAAAAACGTAAAGTGAAAAATTGCACATGTAATGTTGAGTCTGCTTTTCCAAAGCTGTGCTTTAATGTCTGCTCTGGAAGTTAGGACAGAGGAGTGTGGTGTTTTCTTTACCGTATGAGCAATGTAAAAGCTTTGTAGAAAGGGGGGGGTTGGTTTTTGTTTTTGTTTTAAGAAAACTTTTAAAATGTACCAGAGGGGTAGCAGTGTTAATTGGTATATAGCAAAAACAGTGAAAGTCCTGTGGCACACTAAAGGTAACAAATTTATTTGGGCATAAGCTTTTTGTGGGCTGCAACCCACTTCATCAGGTGACTTTTGTTGTTTTTAAAAATCATTGATAGGGAAAGATCCACTGAATTAATGCGCTAGCTACTTACCTTGGGACTTCTGAGTCCAATGAGTTTTGTTGCCACAAGTGAGAGACCTGAACGGATCTTTATTTTCTTTGTAAAACAACTACCCATTTACCTGATTGAGAGTCTCTTTTCAGGAAAAGCCCAGGACTGAAACAGCCAGAGATGCTGCATGTCAGGACTAAAGTAATTTGGCAGAGCTTTTGATGGCTCCAGGACTGGAACAGCAAAGGGTTGGCTGTGGGTCAGCATTTGCTGTGTGGGGAAAACTGCAGGGTGCCTGTTTCATGCTGTCAGTCCCTTCTCTACCATTACTAAACAAATTTTCTATCCTAAGCTAGGGTGACCCACTTGATTTCTGGGACACTGCCAGCTTCGTTCCATGCCGGGGAATTTATGCAGTGGCAGTAGGTGATGACAGTCCTCTCTGTCACATGGTGAGAGAGTGCCCTTGCCTGCTAGTGAGAGGAGTAGATGCCTGGGTATTAAAACCAGTGTTTCCCTCAACTACTGTATCTGGACCCAAAAGGCACCATAGCAAATCCAGCAGCGGGGAATTTAAAAATAAAATAAATAATGAAAAGGAACCACTGTAGGACTTGGAGGCTGTGAGGTAGTTTGCGTGCCCCTGTGTTGTGGACAGAGAGCCCTCTGTGTTGCGGCTGTGCAGGGAGCAGCACATCGGCCCTGTCGGATGAGAAAAGTGCTTAGCAGAAAACACTGTTGGTTTATTGATATGTGATGGAAACTGACAAGCCAGTTAGCCGACTGTAATGAGGAAATGGAGAGACCGGGTGAGAGCTGAGAAGAGGACATTAGTGAGGCTGGGTAAATGAAAAGAAATGCGCTAAAAAGCAAAATGGAGCTATGTGTTTAGGCACTTTGCTTTGAAGAGGCGCTCATGAGCTGAAATGCAGCTACCGATTGGTACTATGAGATGAACAATCTCCTAGTACCATTGTTGACTGGCATCACCTGGGAATTCTTCTCATAACTTGTACAAGATCACAAACAGAACCATAGCTGGAATTAAAACTCAGGAGTTCTTGTTTCTCAGGATTATGATCAAACCACTGTCTCTTGCTCTGTCATCAAAATCAGATATTTTTGTTTTGTCCTCTTAAACTCCCCAAATCCTTTCCACATTCTGATACGCTCTCCCCTTTAAAAAGTGTCATTTAGAAGAGGAAAAAAAACATGGTCCACAATGCAGTTCTTAAAGGTAATTCTATAGCCTTTACTCATAAAAGTACATTGGAATAAACCCTGAAAGTTAGTTTCCCATAGAATATACTCAGTATTTCCAGAGTGACAAACCTGAAGCCATGTGGTCAAATTAACATCTGGGGTTATTAGTAGCAACATTTATTATATGTATTATGATGGCACCTTACTGCCTCCGTGTACAGGCAAATAACAGACAGTCTTTTTCCTAGAGCCTACAGTCCAGATAAGCAAGTGCAGTCCATTGACAAGAGTCACACCTATTTACATCACTAGTAAATTTAGCCCATAAGCTGATTATGGGTTATAGTTTTTCCTTAAAAAAATCACTAAACATTGTCCGCTTTAAGTTTTTAGCATTATTTTGAGGAAACTAGTGGTGCCCACACAGGATCAATAAATACATTTCAAAAGGGTGAAATTGGTATATTTCACTCAAAGCAAACCAGGACAGAAAAAACAGAGAAGGCAAACTTTAAATTCTGGCCTGAAGTATTTCAGATATTTTTGAAAATGAATGAAATGTGAGAAAATCAGGTACTTTTGTCAAGGTAAAGAAAATTCCCTGCCTCCCCCTGCTGCTTTTGGGGGGGGGGGGTGGAACCTGCCATAGCAACTCAATGGTTTGGATTAGAGCTGGGAAGTTTAGCAGAGGGATAATCCTGTGGACATGGTAAAGCTTTTTGCTATCCCCATTTGAATCTATCCAAATTAGGTGAGTTGAAAGCAAAAATCACTGAACATCCACAGTAGAACACAGACAATGCTTACCAGTAGTCAGTCTGTTTAAAAGGTTGACCTCTTTGCTATATTACATGTGGTCCCATGCCTCTCTAAATCTCCAGTATGATTTTGAAGCAACTGTACAAAATATATCCCCAGACACAGCCAAAATGAATCCTCTTGCTCTGCTTCTTATTGCTATTATTTTATACCAAAATACCATTTGGTCTAGAGTTAGAGTACAGGGGGAGCAAAGAAATTGTGAGTTCTAGTCTTCCACTGACTAGTGTAAATAATTCTGTGTGTTTTGCTGCCCTTCTGGTGGTTGTAGGTATCCTTCCCCTGCCCCAGTGGAAAATGTCTTGGAAAGAGGCATGTTTCTGTTTCATGCTTTCCATGAGCTATGAATCCCAATGAATATCATAAAA
The DNA here is from genome assembly GCA_007922195.1 of Podocnemis expansa. NCBI lineage: Eukaryota > Metazoa > Chordata > Testudines > Podocnemididae > Podocnemis > Podocnemis expansa. Next base: position 19,418,109 of record ML681973.1, read on the forward strand.
TGCTTTTAATTAGAAAAAAAATATCCTGACAATGTTTTTATATTAAATATGAGAGACAGGATACGTCAGTAGTGTTAGATAAGGTTTCAGAATTCAACTGAACTGAACTCGTGCTCCCAGAAAGATATTTAAACTGACAGAGACCTGAATTTAATAATAAGGCTCTAAGATGAGCACGGAGGTCTGTATTGTGCCGTTTCATAATCTGGCAAGGGAGATTGCTGCTGCAAATTACAGGAACAGGCGCAAGATGAACAAGATTAGCTAGCTGTAGGCTAAATTTAGGGATATTTTCTAATGAGTGCAACAATTACCGTGGTGACTGGTAGAACTACCATTGCAATAATTGTCTGATAACAACACTTTCCTAACTTCTGTTCCTTTCCCAGATACATAAACTGAGCCTTTGGTTTTAATGAAAAGAGCTCTGTCTGGAAATAATTAGTGTTAGTGGCCACACCTGCGAAACCCAAGTAATTAATTACTGTCAAATGCATAAAGGCAGTGTTTTAATAATGCCCATTATATTGTCCGTTGGCTGAACACAAATCTGCTGCTATCTACTAGTATGGTACGCTCATGTTCTGACGCTGTAACCAAGAGTTACAGCCATCTTAAAGAGACGCTTGTGATAAAAGTCATGCATTTAAAAAAGTCCTTACCTCTCTTAATAGCACCAGTTTTGATTATCAAAATGGAAATAATCTAATCTATTTTACACTTGGTGTGGTGGTCTTCGCTTTTTTCCCCTCCAAGCTTACACAATGAAATCTGATCAATCAGTTTTACTTGCTAGTTCACATGAATTAGCATAATGTTTAGGGGTGGTTGAAAATTTTTGAATTAAACCTTTTCCTCACTGGAGAATAAAGTTTCCCTGAAATACACATTTTCCAGGGGAAGAGATTGTTTTCATCAGGAAAATCTAAATGAAACATTTTGCTTTAGGTCAATATTAATATTTCTTGCTGTGTGAGCTGCCATGTTGTCTCCTAAGAGTTGTAGTTCTAGGTCCCCTCGTGCTCCATTCTCCAACACAGGCTCAGCTCATTGGCCAGACTCCATCTCTCTGGGGGTACTGTGATTGGCTGAGCTGCTGCAGTGTATCCTGAGAGACTTTTCATTTTGCAAAAAGTTTTGCTATCTTGACTTTGCGTCTGATTTGGAACAAAACCAAACATTGAACCACTGGTATTTCCCACAGGACAGAAATTCCATTTTTCCATCTACTCTACCAGTGTTGCAGTCTCTGAGTCTTTCAGTGCTAGAGGTGAATGTTAAAAATATTTTCAGTCCTTTATTTTCCATGTTAGGTTTCATAGAACTTTTTTCTCCTAATAAAATATAAATATCAGAACCTCAATTAATTGATGCTGTCACTTTAAATAAATGGCCCTTGTATCATGTCATTCTTGCTTGGCTGTGTCTGTCATCTTTTGTCATTGTCATACTTTTTAAAATCCCATGTCACTTATTTGATCTTCTGCAGGTTGAGTGTTCTGGTATTAGGATTGCAGCTCAATCCAGAACAGAAGCCTGGAGCCTGAACTTTCTTCCTCTTCCTGATTCCACTCAGACCCTGAAGGTTATTTTAACCTAGTTTTGTGTACGTGGTTTCCTTTTCTTTCTCTTCCCCTTGTATGTAGTACAACCCGATTAATTATATGAAGCCAGAGGATTCTCCAGCACTGTATAATTCAGAGATTAATTATTAATGTTGCCGTGGAGTCAGTTCCATAATTAAAACAAAAAGTCACACACTTTGAACAGTTCCCAGAATAGTCTGTCTGTGCGTCAGGTTTTTACAGGATTTTAAGAAACACTATACAACTCCCATTCTCAAATAAATGGTATGTTGTCAAGAGCCATTATATCTAGACTACCATCCCCAAGCAAAGGTACAATGCTTGCAACTCCTAGAGTGCAGCAAAGAGGCAGCAGCTCTGTAATCTAGGGAGGAGAACATGCATTTCTGTTGATAATGAGTTATTAACTATGTCAGTGAAAACAAGTGCAAGAAGTGTCAGTGTGGATCAGGGCCCCAATTCGCGAGGCGCTTCCAAAATGCATAATAAGAGAGCAAGTCAAAGTTAGCGTATGCTAGGCATTTATACCATACTCATCATCATGGTGCTTGAGGGCTCGTGCAGTTACCAGAGATAACTCCTGTGCTAAGTTCCAAAGGAGCAGCCGTGTTAGCCCAGTAAAGCAAAAAAAGCAAGGAGTCTTGTGGCACTTAAAGACTAACAGATTTATTTATCGCATGAGCTTTTGTTTGACAAAGTGGGATTTTCTCCCACGAAAGCTCATGCGATAAATAAATCTGTTAGTTTTTAAGTGCCACTAGACTCCTCGCCTTTTTTTTTCCTGTGCTAGGTGAGGCTGGAAATTGTGGTCATCTCAGTTCCCTCTGTATAAAAATTGTTGGCAGATGGTCTCTTTTCTCAGCCTTCTCTCTGATTAAGTTCCATACTGGCCATATAGACTCACTAAAATAGCCATCTCACACAGGTTTGCCAGTACAAGAAGAAACAGGTGGTACAAGATGTGTATCTGATGGCACAGACCTTTCTCATTAGAGAAACCCTTCTTCACTCATGTGAGTATATTTATACAGTGGTCCTAGTTAGAATACAGAACAGTGAGCAACATATTAACTAATCCCCTTTATATCTTCTTATGGCCCAGGACTATTGGCAGAGTCTGCTTTTGATGGGCTTGGGTGTTTTTGGTTTTTGATTTAATTTATTTACGTTTTGTGTGGAGATGGGGTTTGAAAAATTTACTCCTCATTCTTTTTCCCCCTTTCATGTGATTCAAAGCTGATCATTCTCAGCAACCATAAAAATGGGAAAATTGCAGAATGCAAGTAATTTAAATATCAATGTTATATTCATGTTCCCTCTGCAAAGCAGGAGTTGCTTCGTAGAACAGCTGATCTCATGCATTTGCTTTCTTTAAATTTCCTCTGCTGCTTTCTGATGAACTCCTTAATACCCTGAAACCAGGCACCGTTTATGCTCATCATCAAGCTATAGTGATATATTTAAAAAAAAAATGCAGGTCTAACCTGAGAAATTCATGTACTTGCAAATTCAGAATTCTTATTCCCTCCTGGCATGACCAAAAGCCTATAAATTAGGGGACTTGGATAAAACCCTTTCTGTGTTTAATATTAAATAGTAGCCTGAGGTATAAACTGGTTTGAAGAGTAAAAAGCAGTTCCAGCAGATTTGCTCTGATTATAATGAATTAAAATGATTGGAGTGTTTTAGAAATTTTTATGAAACTTTTCATTGGGAAATAATCAAGACTCTGGGCTTTCCCAAGCTGAATAATTTCAGACTCTGTGTGTGTGCATGTGTCTCGGTTGATGGGTTATTGGTGCCGGTAATAAGTGATCTAGGGGAATGTACTGATTGTTAAAACTGCTGAAGATCACAATGGGGTCGGCATTTGAGCTCTAGATCAGCAAGTCAAATCTGCCCCAGACCAGCAGAGACTGAATATCACCATCATCTGAAGACTGTGATGCCCCAGGCCAGCGGCACTTCTGTGTGATGCTTTATGTGAAATGAATTAGTAGTGTCAGGCCAACTTCCATGGCAAACAGGGCTAGTGTCTATGTCACACAACACTTTCTGATATGCTTCAGCTCAGTGAAAGTGTTGTGGTTGATGCAGGACTGACTTGTTGAGATTCAGTGGCCTGTGTCATACAGGAAGTTAGACAGCAATATCATAATGGTCCGTTCCAGCACTAGAAGCTATGGATCTGTGAACATACAAGTGCAATTAACACCGTGTAACCTCCCTGTACCTCCTTTGGCACTCTCAGCAGAAAGCCAAAGACTGAACAGGCTATGAAGCCTGAAATCCCTTCATACCACCTCTGCCATTCAAGGTAGGATCCAATAAGGGAGAAGGGATGGCTCCTTGCTATGCTAGCCATCTTCTGTGGAAAAGCAGAATGCTTAAGGCCAAAAATTTCAAAGTTGATTTCTAAAGTTAGACTCCTAAATACATACTTAGGCACCTACATGGACTGTAGTTGGCCCAACTTTTAGAAAAACTGACCACACCCAGAATCAGCTGGCAGATTTTTCCAGTGGTGTAAATTGTTACGTGTTTATGGAGTTAAGTTATTGACACTGGTGGAGGATCTGCACCAAGGTCACTTTTATCTCAGGGCCTAAATAGTGTTGTGTTTAAGGATCATTGCTTTAGATACCAAAAGTTTGAAAATGTTGGCCACAGTCCCCAGGGTTATCAGGGTGACTCCTTTCGCTGACACAATATGACTGCGAGAATACTGAAATCCGTTCGGAGCTGAACGGAAAAGTTCAGACTTTAGAAATGAAATTCAGAGGCAGTCCTGGAGGGTCTTGTCCTTGTGCATTTTGCTGTCACAGGCAAGCAAGAGTCCCTGTTTAGATCCCTTCCTTCCCAGATCTCCAGGGGCTGAACATTTGGGGAGAGGACGGAGGAACAACTCATGTCACTAGGCAGTTCTGGACATTGCTTAGAGCAACTTTGAAAGGACTTGGAGGGAGTCTAGTGAAACCACTCCCTGCCAGAGGGTGGGTTGTCATAATGTGACACTTGGGAAGTAAATGGGGCAGAAGAGTGGAAAGTGTGTGTGAAGGGAGTCTCAGAGCACCCTTTCCATAGGAAAAACCTATCCATGTGAGTAAATGACTGCTTCATCGCACTAAGTCAAATTCCTGAAGGACACCACAGTTATTGATGCATTAGTAAAAACTTCTTAACACACAGTATGTTTGCAAACAACCAATTTGTCAGAGTCTTTTCTGCTAGCCCAGGGTAACACGATATTTCCAGTGTCCACGTGTTTGACTGCTTCTTCCCCTTGGAAGAGCCATATCAAATGAGGTTTACTGAATATTCCGCTGGTTTTTATTTGGGCAGAAGGTTTCAACTACCTCTAGCACATTGGGGGTCAGTTTAGCACCACTGAACCTGTTTTGGTGCTCAATTCCTCATTATCAAAGAGAAGCCGCATTCCCTCATCACCTGAATTCCTTGTAAACTGGCCTCTTCTGGACAGCCAGGTGAAGGAAAGCTTGGGAAAGATGTGCCTTATCCTGCTCACCTTCCTGGAGATACACACAGACTTCAGTTATAGAAACGGAATGGGAGACAGGAAAGTAAATCAGAGAAACAGGAGTTTTTAATGTAAATGATGCCTCACAGGGGACTCGACCTCATTTCAGATAAGAGAGTTTTTTTGTGTACAGAAATGCAAATGATTATGTTAGTGCATGATTGAGGTTCCACAGGACAGTACTCTGAAGTCAGGAAGTGAATAAGTAAAATCTGAATTTGCAACCTTCTCTTATCCCTCTTGCAGAACCAACGAGAGTCCTGTGGCATCTTATAGACTAACAGATTTCTTTGGGCATAAGCTTCCCTCTTGCCCATCCTAAAATACAAGGTAATCCTTCCTGATGTGATGACAGTGGATAGCTGCCAAATAAGGGAATGTTTATTCTGAAGTTAGATAAGCATGCACTTCTGAAATAACTCATGATTGTGCATGTAATATTGAATATCAGTTCAGACCTCTAAATGGGGGTACATTAAGGTTGCATATTCCACCATAACTTCTGCCCATCTTGACTTTTTGAGTGCTTACCAGGGCAACTTTAATGGTGCACCAAAGCAAAACCAACATGGGTTCACTAAGATCTGCTTCCCAAGCCACTGACCTAACTGCAAGACCATCTTTCCAACTAGCAACCTGAAAGAGATCTGATCAAATTGAGACTGGTAGAAATAATCCTGTCAGATGCTGACCTGATAACAGCACAAGTAGCTAAAGATCTTATACCCCAGCAACAATTTTCATTCTTTCTCTGTTTTATGGAATCAATCTCCAGACCTGGACAGTTTAGCTATACAAAATTTGACTATTCTTCTTCCAGTTTGATGGGAGATGCAAAGAAAGATGAGCAAGCTATTGTTCTCCTGGTGTTACGTATTGAATTGAAAGTAAGTGTGTCGCAGGGTGTGTTTGAATATCAGAAGAGTAAGAAACTAATGCTTGGAGAATAGAATTTGTGTCAGATCTGAATGCTGAGTGTATGATTTCCCTGTTACTTAGCGCTTATTTTACTGTTAAGAAATACACTTGAGCAGCCTTAAGTTCAACAAGTTTCCTTTATGTGTATAGGATCAGTTAAACCTCACAACATCCTTGTGCGATAAGCATATTTATTCCCATTTTAAAAATGAGATACAAACTGATGAATCAAATCTCTTCATTAATGAAAATTGCTGTGGGTTCTTTAACCTCAAGGTCGAGCAGGCAGGGCCTGAAGTTTTAAGGCCAGAAATTTCAAAAGCATCTAAATGGCCTAAGAGCACAAGTTCCATCAAAAGTCATTGACTTGCAATAAGACATGTACTGACACGTATGCTCCAGATCACTCAGATGTTTTCGAAAGTTGCAACTTGAGGTCTTATTTAAAACATGCTCACTCCCTCTAAATGCTAAAATAAAACCAACAAAACAAAATACCACCGGGAGGCTCTGTTTAAGTGGGGCAGGTGAGCGTATCTTACTAGTAAACATGCAAAGGTACACAGATTTTTACAAGTTCTTGTGTGCCATGTGTCCCTTCCATTTGTGGGTACATTTTAGTGATGGATAAAATTAGCTCTGTATGTAGTCTGTATATCAGTTTAACTTTGCAAAACCCTTTGGAATCCTTTGAGGAAAAAAAAGCTTCTGTTTAAAGAGAAGATAGAAGTATTTACTATTTCTATAGCTACTGGCATGATGGTGTCCTTCACAACTATCTGTACCACTCATCTTCTTCTCCCTGGTAGGCATAACCATATTATTGTAGGATGGGAAAAACCTGACAGAAATAGGTCAAATAAATTCCCTGAGAATATCTCTACTTAAGAGATCATTGCTCCAGAGTGAAAGGATAGGACAAGAGTAGGGCTGTTCCCCCTGCTTGCTGACCAGTGTTGCGTCCCAGAGGGATGGATTGTCCCAGTCTAGAATCATGACTGGCTAATGCTTATGGTGCAGTCATGTCTTGGCGCAGCATCCTTGTGAGGCATACGATACCCACAAGCTCCAGGGTGCTGGCAGCAGTGTAAAATAATGATGAGAGAACCTCACCAGTTTTATTATGGACTTAGCTGGGGGGTGTCTATCCATTTACCTATCTAATCATACAGCACCCTACCTATCACCATGCTATCAACCACCAGACTTTTGCAACTAAATCCTGAACTCTCAACCCCTTCTAGCTAGAGATGGAACTGAGTCTCTGCCATGTATCTGGCTCCCCATTCCCTCCACTCCATCCCAAACCACTGGAATAAATTGGGTCTCAAATTAGGGTCCAGATCAGCTTCTGCCTGGTTTTGCAATAACAGCCTCTGTTACAGAAGATTTCCTATGTCACCCCTCTTTGCTCTGCTCCCCTTAACGCTGGTACGAGCAGATGCCAATCCAGTTCAAGGGTGTAAGAGATTTCAATTGCTCTATTTGCATTGCTTCTCAAATAGGAGAGGGCTCAGGAAATCAAGCTTGGATTTATTTATTTATTTACAGCATATCCTCTGGAATCCTTATAAGGAAGTTATTAAAATGAGACCTGTCAACGTCTTGAAGGGGGTTAGGGGCGCTTGCATCTTTCATGCAGTTTGATCCTGCTCAGCTTGTTAACACTCACTTACTTTTGTGATTAATTATTTAATCCATTCCCTCAGCACCAGGGTATAATAGCAGCCCCCGTTTCTGCTGAGATTCACAGTTCTTCAGTTTCCCTGCGAGCGCTTCATGCCATGTTGAAATGCAAAATGATGAGCTCTGTATTCAGGCTCTTAAAGGAGTAATACATTGTTTTCCACTTCTTGCCCTTTGCCTACAACTGGCCAGCCTTGTGATGCCGTTTGATCTTGTAACCTTTCTTTTCTCCTAGGCAGCTGAAGGTGTCAATCACGTCCAGCTAATGCACATAATAAAATTTGTGGTGAGCGCTGGAGAGCGCCGTCCCTGAGTTCTCTGCCAGTAGGAATGTCATCATTTGCAGCCATTCACTACTAGGTAGAGTTTCATGGTGCAGAAACATTAGACAGTGTCTGCTCTGACTCCAAATGTGGGCCGACACACAGATCACAAACCAGAGGATTTGTTGTCAGAGAAATGACTTTATTCCAAAAGCCAGACATATCAAACCGCCCTCCCCGCTGTTTTCCTATTTCAAGTGCATTTTGATTGGCTTTCAGTTCATGTATGTAATCGTTTCCTTATAGCTTCTTTAGCATTTGGGATTTTTCAGATTGTTTTTTCCTTGTTTTGCTTCCCGAGTGTATGTGCACAAGTGATCTTTGTCAGTTCCTCTGTCTCCACACCAGTCCATGTTAGTTTTGCTTGGACGTATTCTTGGAGGTTTCATCATGTGACATGATCTTTAATTAAAGATTAATCTTTAATTCCTGGAGACTCCAGGATAATCCAGAAGGGTTGGCCACCATAAATTTGATTTCAGTCTCTCTGCACGTGGGCGGATTTGTGTCAGCCTGTCTGTGCAATAGGTATTCAGATGTTGAATGGCAATAGAAAACTTGGGTGCAGTATATATGTTAGAGTGTGTGAGTTGTGTGTGTTATGTGTTGTAAAACAGCATGTGTGTGTGTGCGCATGCGGGCCTGCGTGTGTGTGTGTATGCATGTGCGAAATTGAGTGCTGGTGCAAGTGGGTACAACTCTGTTGACTTCAGTGGAGTTGGGCTTACTATATCAGTGATGAATTTGGCTTCCTCTGGGTATGTCGTGTAACACTTCCACAGCTATACAGCTTTTGTATTTTAGTAATAATCAAGTAATTAGTAATAAATTAGCCACATTTTCATAAAGGGTTGATTTCCCTTGTGCCCTTCCCTATCCACTGCTCTTTATCTGCTGTTTCTCATCGCAGCCTCTCACTACGGGCTGTCAATACTGCTTTGGAGATTGCTGCCAGAGGGCATCAGAAGTCTAGTCAAAAGGGCACCAGTGTAAAAGCCTAGTCAGAAGTCTAGCAATGAAAGTGTGGGTTAGTGGTTGGTTACCACACAGAACCGGGAATCAAGAGTTCTGAATTCCATCTCTGAAATCCACCACATGGGACCTTGAGAAGGTTACTTACTTTCTCTGTGTCAGTAGGATAGGGAAAAGAATGATGATATTCACTTTTCCTTTTAATATGAGACACTGTGTTTTTTTCCTCCTCAAACTATTGACCTGCAATGTCTAGTAGGTAGCTGAAGAAATCTGTGCTGTCATTAGATTTGGAAAACTGCTGAAATTTTTATAAGTCCCCAAGCATTTAAACATTAATTTTCATATTGCGAAGTCTCACAATATAACAATTTTATTTCTGAAGTCAAGGTACTCAGGGCGCCACACGACATACAAAAGGAGATTAAAATACAATAAAATATTCATGTGGATAATAATTGGAGAGTTTTCACTGTTTTCAAAGTAAGGTTTGGCCAACTTGTTGCACAGAATGTGTATTTTAAACCTGCCCTTAGCCAAGATTCACTGTTATTGGAGCATTATGTTTTTTCTTCCATTTTCTTAAGGGGGGGAGGGGAAATAAAAACTAAGAGGATGAAGGTACTCACATCCGTAGCCTATTTTGAGTGTTTTGGTCCCAGTCCTGCAAACACTTACACATTGGAGTCACCTGAGTGAAGTTAAACCCACCTGTGGGATTGCAATTCTTCCAGTATTTACACATACACTTAACTTTAGTACCATGAGTCATGCCACTGATTTCAATTCAAAGCATTCACAGGACTAGAACCATAAAGGGCAGTACTGCTCTTAAAAAAAAGATGGGGGGGGGAGAAGATGTGTCATGATTATGGGCTCTCAATGATTTGTCTACTTCAAAAAAAAATTGTTTTATGCTGCCTAATTGCGTGTGCTGCAAACTCAGCCTGAAATCTGTAGGTGAGTCTGATTTCTGTCTCCTGTGTTATCATCATCAGCTCTGACCCAACTGAGGAATTTGGAGACATTGCTAACGTACACTTGATGTGGACACCTCTCTGTGCCATGGTAATCCCTTTGCCATTGGACCTGATTGACCCTGGAAGCTCTTCTGTTGAATAGGTTCAACTCTGCCTCAAGAATCTGCCTGTGCAGGGTAGCTCCCATAATCCAGGTTATTCAGGGTAATGATCATGCTATCAAAGAAGTATAAGACTGGGGGAGACCTCAAGAGGTCGTCTACCAGTTGCCTGCACTCAAGGCAGGATTACTTAAGAACTTGACAATCCATGATTCATGAGACAGAAAGAACAGCAACTGGAGCAACAACAAAAAATTCTACTGATAAACTGCAAAGTTAGCCAGTTCAGAAACAATAAAGGTGGAGTTTCACAATGCCAGTTTAATGAAGGCATTTCTTCAAACAGAAATAAATTGGATTTACAAACAAACCTCAAGCAGTATAAGTTAGTGTCTCTTGATGGGACACAGACGCACTTCTAGGTGCTGCAAAAATCCAGCAACATCCCAGTCAATGTCAAGTCATCACCATTAACAATGAAACTAATCATTAAAATAGTTTGGAAAACCTTAAATACAACCATCCACCTCTCCTAATAGAATTTTCATATAATTCACGGAGGCAAAGAGCTGAATTAATGTGCTGTGCTTCAGTGGTTTGGTTTGAACTGGCAAATTAATTATCAGTTCCAGAGGGGTAGCATTGTTAGTCAGTACATAGCAAAAACAACAAGAGTCATGTGGCATCTTGAAGACTAGCAAATTTCTTTGGGCATAAGCTTTTGTGGGCTGCAGCTGACTGTATCTGATGAATTGGGTTGAGCCCACAAAAACTTATGCCTAAAGAAATTTTTACTCTTTAAGCTGCCACAGCACTCGTGTTGTTTTTGTGAATTAATTATGGCTTTTTATCCGCCTCTGGAGAGGTATCTAGTCACCCCTATCAAGAAAAGCAAATCGTATGCTGTGGCCCCTTCTATAACAACAGCCAGATCACCTCAGATCTCAAGCATTTCTTTAGTGTAGTTCTATGGTAAGGAGGTATGAATCCAGAGGGACCTGATAGGACAAACTTGAAACTTCCTCCCAAATCAGCCCAAACTCTTCTGAGTTTGAAATGCTTGGTTTTTAGTTTGGAGGTTTAGCTTTTTTCTTAAGCAAACCATCAACTGTACCTTTGAGGCTGTGGATGTTACACTGTTAGCTGAAGTAGAGAAGATCATTGAACTCGGATGCCTATCTTTGTCACAGATGCCAGTCTTTGATTGTCTCATTAACTATTTCTATTAAAGGTGCATCCTATTTCTCCATCAGGCTGGTCTCAGCTTCATCTCCCCGGGTGCTTAGCCAGCAGGCAATTCTATTCCGATCCCCCTGGATCCAGTGCATACAGCTATTTCTTTGTAAGCACTGACATCCGTTTGGAAGAGCAATTTTGAACAAACAACTCCATCCTCCACGAGCGGATTGTAAATCGGGTCACGCCCCGGGCGGGTCGCGTCGGTCGTCTGCGGGCGGCCGTCCGCGCTCCCGGCTGCAGGACACCCGCAACACTACGAGTCCCTGCCTTCCAGCCCACCACCGGGCGAGGCAGTCTGAGCCGTCAGGGCTTCAGCCCCCTTCACAGGGCAAGCACAGTTATATAATGTCCCTGCCTTCCAGCCCACAGCCGGGCGAGGCAGTCTGGGCAGTGAGGGCAAGGTTCAAGGTTGGGGGTTTGTAGTAGTAGGGGTCGAGGGTTTGTGGCAGTAGGGTTCGAGGGGAGGGAGACACAGGGCCACCCACTCCACTGCATCTCAGCCCAGGGCCCTAGGGGATGCACGCAGGCCACCCCAACAGCTACTGGTGCACCAGCCGAAACACACTAGCTCTGCGGGGCTGTCCACGCCCCTCACCTGGGCTATTTCCTCCCCTTCCCTACTAAACCCCGGGGTACCTTCCCAGCGGCATACCGGTCAGGCCTTCAGCCTCCATCGGGTGTGGACCTGGGCCTCCAGCCGTCTCTTCAGCCAGCGGCAGTTCCTCTAGGTCACAGGTGTTGGGCAGCCCTGGATCGGCCACCTCCTCGGCCGCGGGCAGCTCGTCCAGGTCCCGTGAGCCCCGCTCACCTCCTCCCCCTGGCAGAGCTTCCGCCAAAGGTAACTCCTCCAGGTCCTCCCTGTGCTCGGGGTTCGTGGGGCCGTCGGGGTCCTGGTCACACCCTCGCTCCTCTGGGTCAGGGAGATCCACCTTCCACCTGGTGCGCCTCCTTCTCCCCTGTCGCTGTTTGGTCCGGCCTTTTAAATAGTCCCCCCCCCTCCTTCAGCCCAGCCCCTTTGGTTCCTGGCCCACACTGGGTCCGTGGCCCTCCCTGGCCGGCAGGGGGAGGGCACGAGCTCGGCCCTGGGCTGCCCCTTGCTACAGGATATAAAACACATGCCAGGACTGTGCCTTTCTGGACTCTGTGTCTGCTTAAAGGCCTTCAGAGATGATGATTTTACATAGATTTACACTGAAGTGCAGACCTGGAGGTCAAGCAATGCATCCACAGTGAAGCTGACAGAAATGAGTCATTTGAAAAAAATTGTAACCCACGGGGAAGCCACAGTCCTCACAGATTTTTGAAAAACCAGAAAGATATGCTGTCAGGGGTAAGACATAGGATTTACTGAAGATTCAAGTCTCATGACGCAGTCATTTGGATCGAGGTCAAAAGGATGCCATTTACTTTATAGTTACTGGTTACCACTGAACTTCTCCACTGGTGCTCTTGGGAGTGAATCCATGTGCAGTATTTTGCTGCTTATCCTCAGTCTAGATCCCTTTGGTAAAACTTTCAGTACTCTCAATTAACAGTGAAAACATCCGCTATCTCCAGGACACACCTATTGTGTCTCCATCCAAATGGAAGTAGGACTTAGATGGTTCGATTCCTGTGTATTGTGGAAACTGTTTCATGTCACCCTCTCCTGGCTTCCCAGCTTGAGATAGTGTGACCAGACCACCTCAGTACTCAGCTGTTCCACCCCATTGGAACTGGTCTGTAGGCAGCTGCCTGCAAGTTAGAGTAACCTTCAAGCTGTTGTTGTTCTTGGCACCACAGCCATTCGCAGGACACAGGTCCTATGGGGTACTGGAATGGGAGTGGACACAAGTTTGCCCATGGCTTAGAGCCCCTCTCGCAGCCTAAGGGGAGGAGCTACTTGAACCTGGGACTCAGTTGAATTTGGGGACAGTAAATGAGAAAACAGGAACAGGTGTGGAAATCAAAGGGTCAAACAGAGGGTGGGAACCTGAAACGGACACTGAGCAGAGAAGGCCACACAGCCTAGGGTCCGGTGGCATGCTGGCCCTTTTACCTCTGCTCCCAGGAGCTGTGCTGACTAAACTCAAAGGCAGGGTAGAATCTGCCACCGTAGTGTCTGTTCACCAGTTGGCATCCACCGTGGACTGGTGATGTTACCTTTCCTGTTGGAAGTCCTCTAAGTGGGAAGAGATTGGAAGATGCATTGAGCAATCGAGACACCTGAAAAATGATGGAGAGGTTCCCGAAGGAGATGCCACAAGCTTTGAATTATACTTTGCAGCACAGGGCATTGCAGAGAACTGGCTAGTGTATGAAGGTGCGTGTTCCTGAGTGTGTACACACCAGTCCCCTCTACTGTGCAGAATGAGAACGGCTCTGAAGTGTGCCATAGATCCTTTTCTGTGCTTTTGAAGTTGGAGGACCTGCATGTAACTGCAGGGAAGTTCTGAACCATCAACAGTTTGTCCCAAAGTGGTGCCAAAGGCAGGGGCTTCACATATATGAGAGAACTCATCCCTCCCCTGCGCCAGATATTACCAACTAATTGCACAGGGAGAAAGCTAAGACAGCTTCTTTCCCTTGAGTAAAACCATGACTCTAATGCCAGGTTTGGTAAGTGAGCCATGAAATCCGATTTGACAAACAAATTTCCAAATGGGAGCTACATGACCTTTCCAGAACCCCCTCTTTGCAAAGCCTCTTGGCAGCTAGGAGGTATCCCCAGAAATAGCTAAACAGGCCTGTGTTATTTCAGCCTCGTACTGATTCCCAAGAAAGAGTTAATTACACTCTTTTCCCTCTCCCTCAAAGGTGGCTGGGTATTATCATCAGAGCTGTAATTATTCATGCTAATTGCTTATTTGGAAAGGGAGAGAGAATGAGAGGGAGAGCGAGAGAGAGAAGCCCCAGCCTCCACATCAGTGATTAGCAGATCAGATCAGGTGCACTTCATTACGGCTGGCCTGAGTAGCTTCGAGGGGGGTGAAAAGAGCCTGGGGAAGCTGGAGTGGTGGTGAGTAACTGAGTGGAGTGGATCACGACTGACAAATGCTGTTACCTCCTCTGGGACTGAAAAAAAAGAACATGCACTTCTTGCAGACCTTCCTCCGGTGGAGGGCACTACGAGGTAATCGTGCTCTTGGTTGGAGTCTTTATTTGTTTTATGACTTAATTTAATCCCATTTAGGGTGACGAGGTGTTCTGATTTTATAGAGACAGTCCTGACATTTGAGGCTTTTTCTTAGATAGGCACCTATTACGCCACCAACCCCTGTCCCTGATTATTCACTCTTACTATCTGGTTGCCCTAATCTTATTTTAAATTGGACCTGGGAGGGATTCTCCCTGCTTGTCCAGGACTTAATTTGGATTTGCACTGCTGATGCTTCCTAGAGATGCGTGTGCGTCCTATAGTGTTAGGGACTGATGCTGTATTAACTGACTGAGAACTTTGTGTTCTCTTTGATTTGCTTTCATTTGCTGTTACAGTCTGGCCAGATCCTATGACCTACACTCCCGTACATTTTTTTTGCTCCCATTCTGTAAGCTCCCCATCTTCAAGTGTCTGACAAAGTGGGATTTTCTCCAACAAGAGCTCATGGGATTAATACGTTTATTAGTCTTTTAAAGTGCTACCATACTCCTTGTTTGTTTTGCTGAACTAGACTAACACGGCTACACTTTTGGAATTTGTGTTGTCTTTGCTATCTGGCAGCGGACAGGCTGTTTGAGTTAACTGGGCTGGGAGATGCTTGTATGGTCCCTCTCTGTGTGTGCTTCTTGTGGACTTTTAGGCTTCGTAGTACCAAATGATGACATGCTCTGAGAGATCCTTTTTTTATAAGTGTGTAAATAGCAGTGGACTTAAATTTGTATTTATTAATGATGCAGG
Source organism: Podocnemis expansa (assembly GCA_007922195.1). NCBI lineage: Eukaryota > Metazoa > Chordata > Testudines > Podocnemididae > Podocnemis > Podocnemis expansa. Next base: position 19,433,329 of record ML681973.1, read on the forward strand.
GTTTTTCCTTGTGAGAAGCTGTCGTCTAATTGTTTAGTGATACCAGTGCAATAACAGTTTATTTTCATCTGGGCGGAATTGTTCAGCAGTTGCTTTTCTAGAAGGGAAAATTTCATCAGGGCTGTGTTATGTATATGCAGGCTCCTAAGCATGCCTATATCAGGGGATAATGGCAGTGGTATATTGTTTGGAGTAAGGGGCCTAAAGGCAGAGGCTGACTGACTTTGAAATGTCCATCCTTTGGTTCAGTCCCCTTTGACTATTAAAGTATGCGCTTCTGCACAGTTTGAGCTGAAGAACTGATGCCCCTGGTAGTTCTGCCTGACCGCTAGCTATGCAGCTCAGCTCTGGCGCCGAACGAGCAACGCTTGGGCATGCTGAGTGCAGAGCTGTTAAAATACGTGGCATTTTCCATATGCCAATTGCTGTAACACTATGAACTCTTTTAATGACTGTTGTGTAGTGAAAGTTCTCCATGTGGCTCTGATAATGAACCCTTGTTTGTTCATTGTGTGGTCTTGAGAATCAGACCTCAGATTTGGCAAGACCTAAATGTGCACATTGAAGTGAGAAGCAACTTGAAAGAATTTCCCAAAGGCTCCCAGGACTTCTCCCTGCTGGTCTGTCTTCCATCTGCTTTTCACAATGGTAACCACATGCGATACGAGCCATCAACTTTGTAAAAATATAAATGAAGCACTGTGCTCCTTTCTGAGAGCTTAAAATTATTACCTTTGTTGTTTTAGCATCCAAGCTGTGGAGTGACTTGCCATAATTATGTTTTAATGTACTGTATAATCTTTTCATCTGGATGTTTTTACTGCTGAGATTACACAGGCTTTCTACACTTGCACTCTCTTTTGAGCGCAGATCCATACTTCATTTCCTGCATGGTGGAGAGTTGATCATGAGATCCCAGTCAGCGCTGTAGTCTATAGAAAAGGGTACAGAGAGAGAAAGAGGAGTGACTTTACCTGTCAAAATTGCAGCAAGATTTGGTTTTGTAAGGATGTTGACCAGGCGTGGGGGCAGCTGTGCAGCAGTACTGCACCGTCTTGTAAGCTTTCAGCCCAGCTGCTGATGGACATGCACGCTTCACGTACACCCAAAACCACGTGCATCCAGTTTACCAGAATGGTTTCTTCAGCTTGTATCTGAGGATGAAGAAGGAAGGAGTCCCTTGGCACTTAAAGACTAACAAATTTATTTTATCACATGAGCTTTTGTGGGAGGAAATCACACTTCGTCAAGCGCTTTGAAGATGGGGGAACTTACAGAATGAGATGAAAATAAATGCAGAGGAGTGTAAGACATGGGATCAGGTCATACATGTCTTACGCTCCCCCCTGCATTTATTTTCATCCCATTCTGTACGTTCCCCCATCTTCAAAGTATCTGATGAAGTGGGATTTTCTGCCATGAAAGCTCATGCAATAAATAAATTTCTTAGTCTTTAACTGTCACAGGACTCCTTGCTTCTTTTGCTGAACTAGACTAACACGGCTGCCACTTTGGAACTGTCTCAGGATGGGAGTTCTTCAGTGGATGACCCTGGAACATATCTCCAGTGCTTACTTTGTGCAGCAGCCGTTCACACCATCCGAACCCTAAGAGCTCAGGAAGATGTGGTACTATCTGTCGGTAGAGTAGTGAAAATTATGGAGTGAAAGGGAAAGACAGGTCCCTTGTTGGTTGTAGCTGAATTCCATGGCCATATGGCTGAGCATGTTAGTAAAAGTGACTTTCCATTTGTCTTTGGTTTGCCAACATAATGGTCTTTGATAAACTAGCTGGGTGTGAAATAACACTGGTTATTTCAAAATAAAAGAGATTTGATCCACATGACATTTTCTTATTTTGAAACGACAGGCTCCATTGTTTTGAAATAAGAGCCGTCGTTTCGAAAGAGCTTAAACCCAGTTCCTTTTGAAATGGCTGTTATTTCGAGATGGTGGTTTCGAAATAACACCGTTGGGACACATTATTTTGAAATAACCATAAATTCGAAATAACACGTTTGACCTTCCTCCCAGGGTGCATAGCATCCTGGGAGGAAGGCCCACACCCCCCAGCACCCTGGCCAGGGAGCCCTCAGCACCCTTGCCAGGGTGCTGAGGGGAGGTGCAGGGGCGTGTGCCCGGGGCCCCCCCCGGGGGGGGGCTAAGGCCCCCAGGGCTCCCCCCCCCCCGGGCCCGGGGGGGGGGGGGGGGGCTTTGGCCCCTGCGGGGTGGCCAGGAGCTGCTGTGACTCACCCTGCCGCTGGCTCTGGGGGGCTGCAGCCCCCATGGGGTGGCCAGAGTTGGCAGAGGGGTGAGCCGCAGTGGCTCCTGGCCACCCTGCAGGGGCTGCAGGCCCCCGGAGCCGGCGGTGGGGCAGACCCAGAAGCAGGGTTCCCCGGACCGGTCCCGCCAAGGTGGCGGGGCAGTGAGGGGGGACCACAGCTCCCAGCCAGCTTTTGCCATGGGAGCTGCAGTCCAATGCTGTGTCTCCCCAAGCCACTTGCCCTGCTGCCTGCACAGTGGGGCAGGTGGCTTGGGGAGCCACCGCACCCCCAGACTCCCAGCAAGTCCTGTTGCTGGCCAGCCGGCTGGTGACCTCCCCTTCCTCCCCACCCTGGTTGCTTTTACCCCTGCCTGGCTCTCCAGGTGATGTTGCATGTTGCCACACCTCCCAGGGTGCCCCTCTCAGGGAATTGAAATAGCATGTCCATACACAGGGCATGTTATTTTGATTGGAGGGGCTTTACTTATTTCAGTTTTTTTTTTTAATTCAAAATAAGTCATTTTGAAATAAAACTTTGCGCGTGGACATAGCCGCTGTGTCTTTGCTGTTTGCGTGGCACAAAGTTCTCATCACATTCCTCACCAATCCTTGCATGTCTCTTTCCTGATGCTATCTTACAGTTATGGCTTCTGCAGTTCTGTCCCCAACAAAGCTAAATGTTTGGGCAACAGAGAAGTTAATGGGGTCAGTTATTGAGCATGTTTATCTGCTACCCTTTTACAGAATTTTATAATCGTCCAAAACTTGCTGTGCAGCTCCTGAGTCAGGCTTTTGCTAGCGAAGAATGTTGTGCTTGTCTGTACAACATGTCAATACAGTCAGCTTCCTTTATGCTGCTGCTGTAGCACCCAGTCTCCTTATTCGAATCACTATCACTTGTCTGTGGGATTAGGGGAACCTTTCAACAAAGCACCAGTCAGTCAACTTCTGCCCTTGTTTTACCTCCTTGCTAGCTCCCATTGGAATCACTGGAGGCTGTGAGGGTATAAATGGCTATGTCTACACTAGTGGGTTCAGGTGAGTCTACTTAATAAGGTTGACTTAAAGTTGACTTTATTAAGTCAACTTAGAGAGGTACCATTTATTTAAATTGACTTTATAAAGCTGACGCCAGGGGGCCCATTTAAAGCTGAGTTTAAATGGGTCCCCTGGCTTAAGTTGACTTTTATGAAGTCAACTTAAATGGCTCCAATGCACTAAAATGACTCTAAGTTGATTTTAATGACCACATTTTGTTAAGTCAACTTAACCCTTAAAGTCAACTTTAAGGAGGAGAGTTATTAGGTCGACTTAAGCAAGCGCTTAAGTCAACGTAATGAACTCCAAATGTGGCTAGGGAATTGCTTAAGTCGATTTAAGCCTCCAGTGTAGACATAGCCAGTAAGTGCAGAATTAAGTCTTTGTTCCCGTTCTTGTAATGCAGTGTATCAGATACTCATCTAATAGGGAAAGGAACCTTCTTCCCAATCACAGCATTACCTTTAAGCCTTAGCTTATTTGATCCATGTGAAGCATCAGGTATTGGCCATTATCAGAAGAATACTGACCCGGCTGCAGCGTTATAGAAGAATACCTGTGTATACCAGAGGCGACGTAGAATTGACTGTAACAGACCAGTGGTCCATGTCATCCAGTCTTGAACTTTCTGTGGATGAACCACCAGCACTCTTGGCATGCATCTTGGCAAGCTTCATTGGTGTGCAAAACTCAGCTCGTGGTGCACCAAAATCAAACAGCAATGTCTTAAAACTCCATGACTCAGGATACAGAGCAAGAGAGATTGCTTTTCTCTGGCCAAATTCAATTGCATGCCTCAGAAAAGGCAACCACACCTACTATCTTCATAAATATCTTGGGGCATACCCATGTAGCTTCCATTGGCTGAGGTTAAATGATAGAACACACACACAGTGGCCTGGGTAGTTTAGAAGTGAAGGAAGATTTTATTTATTGTTGTTTTTAAGGGTGTATGTAGTATCAGAAGTGCTGACTATGGAGTGTGGCTATGGCAGATCCTGTCAGCATCTGGGCATTAAGTATTTGCTCAGAGCATCTTGACCTTTCCTCATATTATTGTTTCTAAGGGGGTAAGGGGTATTTTTCCTCCTGAGGACTCCAGTTTGTCTCCATCCCCTTGGCCATACTTGATGTCACTGTAGCCCATTGGTGCGTTATAGGTCCCTCTCTGGGCTGATCTCCAGAGAATGAGCTGTTATAGCACTAGGCTGTAGCTCTTCAGTTCAAGCTGTAGCAAAGTGCACTTTTTAGCTCTGAAAGTCCCTGGTTCAATCCCTGATGTGTCAGCACAGGTGGGGCTTGTCACATCATCTCAACTGGCAAATTATTTATATCCTGTGTGAGATTGTACAAAAGGTTTGTGATAAAGAACTGAAGTTCCCAATCCCCATTAGGGGATTGCTCCTGATTTCTTCCAGTTTGAATTCAAAACTGGGGTAGACTAGGGATTTTAGGCTCTTAGGTGAAATCACATTTTCGATTACTCAGTGCTGCCTGTTCTGTCAGAGAACCTATTGCTGCTGTTGAAAATAAGGACACTATCAAGCAGTCCTACCTAATTAATGGTTCTAAATATATTTGAATGTGTGTTGGTAAAAGGTGGTAGGAGTGATGGACACCAAGCAGTTTATCCACAGAACCATCACGAGCAGCTTTAGAGGAAACTTCATCTTGCCAGCATAATCTTTGTCCACCCAGCTCTGAACAGCTCAAAACTAGGCGTGGGCTAGTAGCCCTGATTCTGTGGCCTGATCAGTATTTGAGTACTCTGAAGCTGATAGTGGGTAGCTTACGTCTAGGAATAGATGGCAACTAGCACACATTCTGTGATGCTGAATTGCTACTGGATGATAACACCCTGAATGCCTCCCACTGTATTTATCTTTCATTGCAAACATTACTTCATATTGTAAATGCTTAGGGGCAGGGGCTGCCTTTTCTGACATGCGTATGACATCTCACACAGTGGAGCCCCAGCTGGTCTCTACGCACTGTCCAGAATGCTCTAATCTCTTGACGTGTGGTTTTAAGGGTAACAGCAGGAGGCAGAGCATGCAGGCACCCCCCCACACACAACAAACCACACTGCCAAGTCTGCCCACATATCTGCACAACAGATACCATCATAGGTCCTAATCAAGCCTGCTACTCCATCAAAGGCTCATTTACCTGCTCATCTACTGATGTGGTCTATGCCATCATGTGCAAGAAATGCCCCAACACCTTATATATTGGACAAACAGGACGATCGCTCCGTAAGAGACTGAATGAGCACAGAGCTGATATCAGAAATCACAGAACTAAGAAACTAGTTGCTGAGCACTTCCATCTTCCTAATCACTCGATGATGGATTTGTTAACGACGGTCGTTAGAGCTGTACCTGGGACATCAAGACTTCAAAGAGAAACAGCTGAACTCAAATTAATATGCAAATGAAATTCTGTGAAAGCAGGATTGAATCGAGACTATGGGTTCTTTTCCCATTACAAAAAGTAATTTGACTTCAGGCTTCCCATGGTTTGAACCTAACAACTTCTCTGATTTGCTGCTACTGTATGACCTGATGCTATGTTTTACACCCCCTTGCATTTATTTTCATTCCATTCTGTAAGTTCACCCATCTTCAAAGCATCTGACGAAGTGGGATTTTCTCCCATGAAAACTCATGCGAAAAATAAATCTGTTAGTCTTAAAGTGCCACATGACTCCTTGTTTTTTTTTTTGCTGGACTAGACTAACATGGCTATCCCCTTGGAAATTAGCATGGTTTATGCAAGTCGCATAGAAAACCAGGTAAGGAACTCACGAGGCCTGACTTCCAGCACCTTGGTCTATCTGCCTCTAAGCCCTAGTCTATACTTAAGGTCTTTTCGGTGGCAGTCAACTGCCAGTTACATAAGGAACATAAAATTCCTTGCGTAACTGGTGGCAACTTTGTAAGCTGCCACTACATAGCCAGGAAAAGCCAGCCACAAATCCCTTGCGGTCAGCTTTCCTCTACACCTCCTGGCCCCCAGGACTTCTGGGCCCAACTTCCGGGAGTGGTGCAGCAAGTTCAGATTCGCTGCGAACTGCTCCTGGAAAGCTGGGCTGACAGCAGTAAATTCACCACTGTCAGTCTAGACATGCCCTAAATAACAGGTCTTCCTACTTCATCTTTTATTGATCTAGGCTTGACTGAGTACTAATTGAGAAAAAAATTGTCTAAACTGTTTGGGGTGTGGGGGGCTGTGAGCGTGGTCTCTTCCCTAAAGATCAGTGAGCCGTTCAGCTGATTACTTTGGCAGAGAGGTTTTGTTGGAACAAGGTAGTGTGGTTGGTTTTATTGTGGTTTTTATTTTACTTTCCATCTATCTTTCTTAATTAAGGTAGTTTGATATTACAAGATGTGGGGGAAAAAGAAGCCAGCTCTGTGATCAAAATGGGGCAGAAGCTGTGGGGAAAGCCAACTCTCCAGGCTATACTGAGTGTTTGAGCAGCTAGGACAGTCTTGTAATAGTCCTCCTTTTTCCTGACAAAATCTATTAATTGGAAGCCAGCATCAGTCAGTGCATATTGACATGGACAGGCTTGAGACTGTGCTAATTCACGAAGCTATATGCTGCACGTGTGTGTGTGTGCTGCCTTTTATTTTATTTTATTTTAATTTTTTAAAGGGGCCAAGATGACTGTCAGTCAGCTATTTCAGAGGACAAAATCATCCTGACAAATGTCAGGTAAAATTGACTTGCAAATCAAGGACTTTAAAACAGGAAAGTTTAAGGCAAAATTAGCCCATGTAGAAAATATCCATGCTCAAGCTGCCTGATCAGCCCAGTTGAGAGAAGTGTGTTGGCCAATAGCCAAATGAATCTTGCAGGAGAGCAAATTTAAATCAGAACTAGAAACAAAAATTCCTCTCTCCTGTTCTTACCAAGAAGTCTGATCCAAAGCCAGCTGAGGTCAATGGAAGGGCTTCTATTGACTTAAGAAAGTTTTGGACTGGGCCCAAATTGCTTAAGATTGAGACTTAACTCTTGGCTGCGAAATTTCAGGTTGCTGATTTGTAGAACATGTTGAATGCTGCTGAGTCAGTGTCTGACTTAGAGAGGAAGAGATTCTCACTCAGCAGTTTCCACTGTGGATTCACAGTATCTGTGCCCAAATCTTGAGGATGAGCTGTCCGCTTTGTGGAGCTGCATCTTGTTCCACAAGAAAGTGGGGGCAGTGATGATGGTATTCCATTTCCCTATGATCAGAAGATGCAATTTCTGTGTGAGAATGGCGTAAACTGGCATACATCACAAAGAGCCTGTGGGATTTGGTCTCTTTACTACTTTTGAGGCTTAATTTTAAGTAATAATATTTGGCTCTTAATTTGTGCTTCTCATCCATGGACCTTAAAGTGCTTTGCAGTCAGTAATGTATGTATCCTTACCACATGTCTGTAAGGCATGGAAAAAATATAATTTATATATCCTCATTTTGGAAGGGGAGCACAGAGAGGCTAAATGACTTATCCAGAGTCAAAGGGTAAGTCTTGTGTTTAGACTATGGACTTGAATCCACAACCTTCTAAGTCTTAGCTTAGTGCCTTATTTATTGGTCTATTCTTACCTCTCACCAAACAGGTACCTAAATCACTGTTGCAGCTCTTCTATGTTTTCTTCATAAGGCTCACAATTTTGAATTACTTTCTGAAAGGCCCAGCTTTCGCACAACTGCATGAGACTGTCAAGACTGGTTGGTTGGTTGTTTTAAAGTTAACTTCTGTCTCCCGGTTGTGGAGACAGGTCTGACAGTGTGACCCCAGTGCATCCTAAAGGCTCGGAAACATCAGTAGGAATCCAAAATTTATAATCTCTTAAATCTCTCATAATATTAAAGACAATTTCATGACATTTCTGAGGGCTGACTTGTCATTTATTTTTATTTTTATTTTTTTTTTTTATTTTATTTGGAGTGACTTATATGGGGCAGGGAAATAGAGCTGTACATTTGTCTTTCAAACCCTATTTTCCCTATTGCCTGGGCTTTTCTTTCTGTGTTTCTGTCTTTCTTTCTTGCAGAGAATTGTCCACTGGCCTGTTTGAACTGGTAGGATATGTTTCTTGCTCTTGCTTCATGTATATGTCTATATGAATGTATACGTCTGGATTTCCTATTTTCCCTTTGCTATTTTAGTAGTCCACACCTCTCTTCAGCACCACTGCAGCCTGTGTGTGTTTAAAACAAAAAATGAAGAACTCTTGATCCCCACTGTAATCATGTTAGCCATTTTAAAAGGAATTCTGTAATGCTATTCCAAACGAAGGCACATACTGCTCCCTTGTGGATCACTGGGTACTGCAAGTGAGATGAGCTTTCGGAAGCATGCAGCACCACTTTATTTCTTCCATGTTAGCATAATCAGGTCTTTAGTTTCTTACTGAGTCACCTAGAGATGTGAATAATAAAGAAGGGTGAAGTTGTCTTCCATACTTTGTGTTGGGGGAGAGCACCTAGCAAATAACATGGTGGGGGAGATGTTGGTTTTATTTCTTCTTTAGCCAGGTCTTGTCCATGATTAGGGCTGATATCAGTGTGTAAAATGAAATCAATATGATCAATTTAAAATAGTGAAGGGTTTAAGTTATCATGATTTTTATTTTTTACTGTACCACTAGATTTAGTTTCCTATAACAGAAGAATAAATCTATTTATTGCTCCTCCACAGAAGACTGGAAAAAAGTTGATGCATAGAGGTGAACTTGCCATTGGTTTGTACAGTAGGTAAGTAGCTTAAAGCTGCCAAACCTGCTTCTGTATTTCAGGAAAGCAGTAAGGTGCTTATCATTCTATGAGGTAAACTTTCCTGTTAGCCTTTGATTACTCCCTATGCCTTGTAGGTGTCTGTCCTTGAAGGCAGAAGGGAATCCCTCAGTTTGCAAACTCATTACAACAGAAACTGTGTTTTGAGACATACCAAGAGGGACAAAGATCATGTTGTCCTAGCTGTCTGTGAAGTGTCTAGCATTAGGCAAACTGTGGAGCCCCCTATTCAACTTCTGCACTTCAGAGCTGTGAGTGCAAGGCATTCCTAGAAAATTTAGGGGTGTATCCTCCCCTGGGAATGTGCCATACCAGATTCTTGGGCTCAATCCACATGCCAAAAGCCAAAATAAAAAATGAAGGCTCTTTAGGAGAGTGAGGCTAAATGATAAATCATGATGAGTGGCAGATATTGGCTTCAGTCAAAGGGAGAAACGCAAGCTACATACAGCAACTTCTAAACTCATATTTACTGCAGCATCCCCAATGCGCAGAGTCAACAGAAGATGTCCCCCCTTTGACTCAATGGTACTCTTCCTGTTGAGTAGGTCTTAATAAATTGACCTTCCGGGTTCGATTGAGTGCGTCTTTACTATAAAACAAGCAAGGAGTCCTGTGGCACTTTTAAAGGCTAACAAACTTATTTATTACATGAGCTTTTGTGGGAGAAAATCCCACTTTATCAAATAAATTTGTTAGTCTTTAAAAGTGCACAGGACTCCTTATTTGCTTGCTTATACTAACACAGCTACCCCTTTGGAATGAGTTTTTCTGGACGCTCAGTCGAACTGCACAACCAATTCTACACTGTAGACAGTGTCACCGTCAGTGTAGACATGGACTTAATCACCTTTCTGGGGAATTCTAAGCTAATTGACGAGAAGACAAATACCCCAACCTTTAGTTTGGAGCTGAATGCAAACAAACTGGGTTGCAGCTGCAAGCCTTCTAGCGCAACACTGCTGCAAAGCAAGAGCCAATAACTGTCTCTGGTCGGACCTGCAAACACAAGTAGGGCTGGGCATTGGGAAGGGAGTGGAATAAAGTCAGGTCTTGTGAAATGATGGCCATCTGTAAGCCCTGGAGCAGAGCTGTGCAAAAGATTCTTCCATCAGTTTTGTTGGTAGACAGATGGCATTAGCATGGCAAAATCCTTCCTCTCTACCCAGCCAAACTTCTTATGCTGATAGAAATGTATTAATGTTCATGAGCACTTTTTCCTCCTTCTTCTAGAGTAGATGAGTAGACCAATAAAAGTTACTAGCTGGTTTGGTAGGCTGCTGTCTTGTGCAGAATAGATTATGGCTGACTTTCCTCTTGCAGCTTTGTGAGAAAAGGTCATTTTACAGCTGAGACTGTTGTTCAAGGGTTTCTGATAGGTCGGGGAGCTCAAACAATAGCCGATGTCTGCCTGGTGTTGGGGTTGCTCTCCAGCTCAGTGAAAGTGATCTCACTGTGCCCTTTTTAAGCCCTCCTGTATCACAAGAGGGCAGAGTTGCATGCAGCTTCCAAGTTCCCTACTATCAAGGATGTGCCAACTGTTAATCGGTGCAGGCCTTGGCTGTGGCATTGATCACAGCAGGATCAGCCATGGAGCTGTTGACAGAAATGTAATTCCCTCCTTTCGCCTGGCCTTCAGCGCTGGTATCCTCAGCGGGCGAAATAAAATTAATGTCTTTTTATGTCCAAAGAATGTCCTCAGTAACTTTGAAAGGTCAACTGTGTATCCATGCAGTTCTCCTGGGCATTTAGCTATGGGGACATGGCAAACAGCATTATATGAATATTGATGTTGGATTCAAAAATATAAATTGGTATCTAATTAATGGCTAAACAATGACCTGAATGCACTGTTAATATTATGCATTGGTAGACTCATCATAACAAAATCTGTCCTTGACCACATGAATGGGATAAATAAAATGTACGATCTTTATTTAAATTTAAAAGAGCAGAAGTGCCATACCTAATTAACACTTCTCATTAACAGATGCCTTCTGATTAGCAGCAACAGGACATTCTGAACAGTTCCTTGTCAGAGAATAGTTCATGTGATTTACAGCATGTGAACTGTTGGGTAAACTTGGATGAATGCTGTGTGCATGCTTTGGTCATTACAACTTGTTGGTAAAAAATTTGGTTTGCCTCTGTAGACTCTGCACTGCCATGTTAGCTGCACAACCTTTATTTTTAATTTGGCTTCTGGATTTGGATTGTATGGTTTTATTTGTTTTTCCAAATGAGGGGTGGGGACCATACAGGGATTACCTCTGATAATAACCACACTCCGAACTAGACACTTCAAGTGTATTTTTAAAATGCACTTATTTTAAAGCTGTTCTTGGAGGAAGGCAAGAACCTAACCAAGAGATTGGGTTTTTGTCTTTACAAAAAGGTTGACAGCATGGGCTAATGCAGCAGTTCTCAGCCACTGTCGGGACACATTACTGTGCCACCGCATAGCAGTGAGCGTGTCACGGAGAGTGAAGGAGATGACTGGATTCAGCCTGTAGGCAGTGGGCTAGTGTGTCCTGTAGGGTTGCAATACTCCATCAAATGTGTTGCAACTCACAAAAGACTGAGAACCACTGGCCTAGCGGATAAGTCCCTGGAGTGAGATTTGGAAGACCTGAAGTGCACAAGTCCATGGGGCCGGACGAACTGCATCCAAGGGTGCTAAGGGAATTGGCCGATGAGATAGCAGCACCGCTGGCCGTTATCTTTCAGAACTCATGGAGAACGGGGGAGGTGCCAGGGGATTGGAAAAAAGCAAATGTAGTGCCTATTTTCAAGAAAGGGAAAAAGGAGGGTCCGGGGAATTACAGACCAGTCAGCCTCACCTCAATCCCTGGAAAAATTATGGAGTAGCTTCTCAAAGAATCCATCCTCAAACACTTAGAAGAAAAAAAAATGATCAGGAACAGTCAGCATGGATTTACCAAAGGTAAATCATGCCTGACCAATCTCATCTCCTTCTATGATCAGATGACTGGTTTTCTGGATGCAGGAAGAACCGTTGATGTGATATACGTTGAATTTAGCAAGGCTTTTGATACAGTTTCCCACAGCATTCTCATTGGCAAATTAAGGAAGTATGGGTTGGATAGGTGGACTATAAGGTGGATAGAAAACTGGCTAGATCAACGGTTTCAGCATGTAGGAATCAATGGTTCCATGTCTAGCTGGCAACCAGTCACTAGTGGTGTGCCCCAGGGGTCGGTCCTGGGGCCGGTTCTGTTCAACATTTTCATCAGTGATCTGGATGATGGAATAGACTGCACTCTCAGTAAGTTTGCGGATGACACCAAGCTGGGGGGAACAGTAGACACGTTGGAGGGCAAGGACAGGATTCAGGGAGACCTAGATAAATTGGAACAGTGGGCCAATAAAAATCTTATGAAGTTCAATAAGGACAAGTGTAAAGTCCTGCATGTGGGACAGAAAAACCCCATGCACTGCTACAGGCTGGGAAACATTCAGCTGAGTAGCAGCAGTGTAGAAAAGGACCTGGGGGTCATGGTGGATGGGAAGTTAGATATGAGTCAGCAGTGTGCTCTTACTGCCAAAAAGGCCAATGGCATACTGGGCTGCATCAAAAGAAATATTACCAGCAGATCAAGGGATGTGATCATTCCCCTCTATTCTGCACTGGTGAGGCCACATCTAGAATACTGTGTTCAGCTTTGGGCTCCCCACTACAAAAAGGACAGGGACATGCTAGAGAGAGTTCAGCGGAGGGCAACCAAAATGATTAAAGGGCTGGAGCACAAGCCCTATGAGGAAAGACTGAAAGCATTAGGCTTATTTAGTCTGCAGAAGAGAAGATTGGGGGGGGGGTTGATAGCAACCTTCAACTACTTGAAGGGATGCTCCAAGGAGGAGGGAGCTCGACTATTCTTGGTAGTAATGGAGGACAGAACGAGGAGCAATGGTCTCAAGTTGTGGTTAGGGAGGTCGAGGCTGGATATTAGAAAAAAACTTTTTTACTAGGCGAGTGGTGATGCCTTGGAATGAGCTGCCGAGGGAGGTGGTGGAGTCACCATCTTTGGAGGTGTTTAAGGCCCGGCTGGACAAAACCATGACTGGGATGGTTTAGTGGGAGTGGGCCTGCCTCTGGCACGGGGTTGGACTAGATGACCTATGAGGTCTCTTCCAACCCTATGTTTCTATGATTCTAAGTCTGAACCTGGCTCTGCCGCTGATCCTGCTGTGTGGATGTGGTCGTGGACAAATCACTTCACATGCTTGTTCCTCAGTTACTTCGTATATGTGGATTTGTCTAATTGGGCTGCAAACTTTTTGGGAGAGGGACTGTGTCTCTGTGTTTCTACAATGCTTAACACCAGGGGGTCCTGGAATCTCTAAGCAATGCTGTAAAACTAATATAAATATTTGACTCTATTCCTGTCAGTTATGAAGGAGGAAATGCTGAATATATAGAGAGAACTGTTAGTGACATATGATACAATATTTCTTAGCACTACATTTGCTGATCCAGTAGTCACTGATACAATGCAGCAAGATATAGCCTGTTTTATCCATTGGGATTTTGGCTCTTAAGTGCCTAATTCACTTTAGAAAATAAGATTTATGCTCCAAACCCAGTTCAGCGTTGCAACACTGCGTGTCACAATGCAATTATAAAATTTCACTCACTTTTCACAGCTGAAGTCACAAAGTGTCACAGTGATCTATAACAATAAATGTTGATTTGGAGGAGGGGAGTGCAAAAGGGAAATGAAGACTTGATTAGACAAATGGCCTGCTGCTATACTTCAAGGACACTGTTAAGATCCTGTTTGGTAAAACAAAAAAAGTGTGGAAGTGGAAGTTCAATGAACCAAATGTGATGTGTTGGAAATTAGGCCCTAACTAATGGATGAAATAATAAACAAGGAGTCCTGTGGCACTTAAAGACTAAGAAATTTATTTATTGCATGAGCTTTCATGGGAGAAAATCATGGGGTGCAGAAATGATGTGAAGCACATTCCTTCCCTCCGCTCCATCAACAATTGTCTCCTTTTGCGTCACCTCTGATAATATTTTCCCCAAAGTATTCCCCCGCCCCCCTTCCTTTCCAAGAACCCAAAAGAGAGTGATGGGTAGGACAGCCCATGATCTAATTATTTCATCTGGGCAGCCATGTTAGTCTAGTTCAGTAAAACAAACAGGGAGCCTTGTGGCACTTAAAGACTAACAAATGTATTTATTGCATTAGGTTTTGTGGGAGAAAAAGTGGGATTTTCTCCCACAAAAGCTCATGCAATAAATAAATCTGTTAGTCTTTTAAGTGCCACAGGACTCCTTATCTGTTTTACTGACATACACAGCTGCCCCTTTGGAACTTGATAAAATCATGTGCTTGGGGTAGGGGGATTGAGCAATGAGGTTGCAAGTTAAAATCAGTAGCTGAGGCAGAAGTTATATTTTCTGTCCTTACTGGCTTCATCTTTCCTCTTTTCTGTGTGTCTGTGTGGTGGGGGGAATGTTATTGTTTTGCCTTATAAGAAATAGGGCCTGGTTTTCAGTCTCAGCTTCAGCCGGTGGCAGTTAACTTCTTCCCTTTTCCCAAAAGGCCTGTTATTACCATCTTTAATATCAGCTAAGAGACTGTCAAATAAAGGTCTCGTCCTTCTAAAGCCTCTCTCCATCTAAAGGGCACAAGGGAGGTTAAAGGGAAAGCCTTGCTTAATATTTTAACTGTTTTTCCTCTTTATGCATCTCTAATAAAGGTTAAAAGGATTTCTAATGGTGTATTTGCCATGACACTAAGCAGTGTGAAATCTCTGTATATCAAACCCCAAATGTTAACATTGTTTAATGTTAATGCCATTAAAGCATTAGCCCCATATTCTTGATCTAAATTAATTCAACAGCTACTCAGTCACTGAGACATGCTAGGTAAATTTTACCCTGAATATTTTTTTCCCTACCTCTGTTGCAGGTGCAAAGTGAAACTTCTGTAAAATAAAGGTTAATGTGAGGCACCTGGCAGGAAGGGAAATTCATGAAACTGCAACAGTTCTGGTTGTTGGGGTGCATATGCACACGTTTACAATAAACGTGCTTTAAGCCTCTCCCAAAGTCTTGGGATTTCATGAATACAGGAACTAGAGAAAAATCAACCCCATCACTTAGCAATTGCTCTTGTATTATACAGTACTCTGCTTATATGAGCTGGTGACTTAAATCTCCTCAGTTGTCACGACTACAAAATCAATCTACACAATCATTTAGGCTGTGTCTACATTGCAGAGCATTTTCAAAAAAACTTTTTTCGAAAAAATTATTTTGAAATATATTCAGAATCATTATCTCAAAATAACTTTTTTCAAAAATCTATTTTGGGAGAACAGTCTGAGGATGACTCCTTGTCCTGAAATGCCACTGATTTTTTTTTTTTTGGTTTTTTTTGAAAGTGAAAGTTTACACAGGACTTTCTTTTTCGAAAAAAGAAAGGTAATGGAAGAGATAGGCAGGCTTTTTTGAAAAAAGCCTTTACTGCATCCAGTGATGGCTTTTTTTTTGTTTTGAAAAAGCTTTTCAAAAAGAGACTTTTTCTTTTGAAAAAGCTATCTGGTTTAGCTTTTTCGCCAGTGCTAAACCTGGTTACATTTCGAAAAAAGCCCTTTTCGAGAGAGCTTTTTCAAAAAAAGCCATCGCCAGATGTGGTAAAGCCTTTTTTTTGAAAAAGCCTGCCTATCTCTTCCATTGGCTTCTTTTTTTTTGAAAAAGAAAGTCCAGTGTAGACTTTCACTTGGGGGGGGGGGGGAGCCGTGGTGTTTCAGGAAAAGGAGCTGGTCCATGGACCATTATTCCAAAATAGCATTTTTAAAAAAAGTTATTTTGAGATAATTATTCCAAATATATTTTGAAACAATTTTTATCAAAAAAAGTTTTTTCTAAAATGCTCTGCAATTTAGACATAGCCTTAAAGCAGTAACACACTTGTTGGATGCTAAGAGTTACTCTTGTGTTCTAGATCTACAATAACTGATAGATTCTGCAGCTAAAAGAGAAAGCAAATGTGGTGTAGCCTTTTGATGCTGAGAGCAAGGAACTGCAAGATTTCCCCTTCCCATCTAAGTGTGGAAATTTGATCTCAGGTTTTTTATGTCACAGATGAAAATATATTTCCAGGGTACCCATTCTATTCACTTTCTTATTACCATACAATATCTGTTGATTAAAGTCCTGTAATATGATCACAGGAGGCCAGAACGCTACATATATTATTTGGTTTTAATCTAAAAACTCCTTCTTCGGGGAGCAAAAGATCTGAGGTGCCACAAAGGCCAGCAGGGGGAGCTACACAGCAGCCATGCCTTCAATAGCATATCTGCCATCCCTTGCATGATTGGAGGGAGGTTCTGTCTTGTCCCTTTCGCTATCCGATTTATGGAGACAGTATGGTAACAATGGTAGGCTCAGCAGTTGCTCAGTTAATGAGAGAGAAGAGGAGCAAAAAGCGTGTGTGTGTGTTTTCACTGGTGCTAGCACAATCAAGTTAGCTTAGAAAGATGATTGAAAAGCTCCAGCAAGATGCAGGCTAACATGCTGAAGCTGTTTTAGCCTAACCTTCCCCTTCCCAGGCTTCAACAGCAGCCTCAATAAAGAATAGTCTTCCATATTCATAACAGTAGAATTTTGTTTCTTCTTTACCATAGGTCCTATTGGAACTGCTTGTGCCATTTAATAGACAAAGCACTGGTAAATATAAAAGGAGGATCAAATTCTGCATCAGTGTCTCAGGTAGACTGGCCCCTTATGGGAAGATGAACCTCAGTCCATCTGGGACAAGCTTAACTCATCTCCCCAGGTGCCATGTCCCTGTACCAGATATGGGCCGGTCACATAGCTTTCTTGTACACGGCAGATGTGTTCATGGTAGGATCTTTTAATGATCTCCCTGCTGTGGCTGAGGTTAATTTAAATATGTAGCTGGACAGTACAATACAGCTGAACAATCCATAACATCTCTCCTTTAAATCTGGCATTCGTGCGATGTACAACATTTACACAATCATACTGTCTTTGAAGTTCAGTACATATCTGGCCAAGTCTCTCTGAATTGTACTGATTTTCTAATCACATGACCTGAATACGTAACGATTTGGTCATCTGGCTGTCCATTAGTTGCAATAACTAACTGTGGTGGGTTTATTTTTTGTGTCCTTGTAGATGCCTGGCTGCCATGCTGACTGGCTGGTCATTCACAGCTTTCAGTTGGTGCTGGACATCCTTCATGGATGAGGTTTACGATTTCTCCTCTCATTTCATTTGAAATTACAAAGCAATTGTCTTTAATCAGGAGTCCATGAGACTCTTAATTGCCCATGAACTGCTAAGTAGTCTTGTCACTTCCTTGGTGTCCTTTTACATTCTTGGGCCAGCCATCCTTGACCTAACTTAGAATTTCCTCGAGTTGTGTGTCTGCTGAGTTTTCTTTCTGCAGCTAAGTCCACAGCATCCCCTCACACCTTTATGTCATTCTTCAGATTCACGCACGGGTAGTTGAGTGTGATGCTGAGCTCTTTGATAAGCTGTCCACTACTACCAGATTTTTCCCAGAAACATATTTAGCGATTGAGTTAAATCACATTAACCTTAGCAATAGGTAATGGTGCTCAGTTCAGGTTTTTTCCATTGATGAGGATTACGAGCATTTTGTCTGTTATCAGTGTGCATGAAGCCAGCCCACACAGCTATCTGTAAAAATTCTCACATACCCATATTCTTGCCAGGCACTTATTTCTTTCTGTGAATACTGACTGTCTGATTCGGTAAGTGTAAGAGAGCAAAATGCAACTGACCCCAGAGCTGACCTACCCTCATGCCACCAGGGGGGGACTAGGGTCCTAGGCTGGAGGGGATGGGGTCCCATGTGGTGGGTGCAGGGCCCAGGCTGGGGGGGGGGCACATGGCAGCTGAGGTGCTCCAAGCCTCCTGCCAGGCCCACCTGGAAGGGCTGATTGAAAGGCTCCCGTGGGCTGCAGTTTGCCCACTCCTGATGTAACAGAATATCATCCATGAAAAATACAACTCTGTTGGTGTGCATTAGCAATTTTGCCATCTCTCCTTGGAAAATTTCAGGTGCACTTGCAATCCTAAAAGGTAATCTTCTGAAAACAAAATCTCCCAAAGAGTATGATAAAGCTAGTCATTTTAGCACTTTTTTGGCTGAAGGAATTTGCTGGAATTCATGTGAGGCATCCATCTTGGAGAAGACTGTAGCTCCTTTAACTTTGGGGAGAAAAATCAGCCAGTGTTGCGAGGATGTCTTTTTTTTTCTCTCAGCTTGTTTCATTGTCTTTTTTTTTTAAGAGTCACACATATTTGTATTTTTCTTTATAACTGTCACCACTGGGGAACAAATTCTGTTGGCTCAGATTTTGATTATGGCAGTCTGCTCCATTCTCTTTAATTCTGTTACTACTTTGGGAAGTAATAGAATAGAAATTCTGTGATATGTATGTGCTCTATTTGGTTCAGCATTGTCTCTTAAGGTTATTTTGAACTTTGAAAAGAGATGTTTCACCTTTCTCTCTAAATCCGTCATGGCTGCCATGTGGCAACTGAGCAAGCTGAGACCTTATGGTTCTTTAATCACATGGTTTCTGAATGCATAACTTTTGTCTTTTTAAGTTGTTTGTTTAGTGACCTAGTCTGTGATAGTTAGAATATCACCAGGGCTAGTCAGAACTGTGTCAGGTGACTTCAGGTTGAAGGTAATTGTAAGACCTGTCTGAGATGACTCTGACACCTGCTCCTCAGGATTTTGGAGTCAGTAGTCTTTTCATGAATATTCAATTTCCCTATCTAGGTAGGCCCTGTCATCACAAATGATAGAGTCATTGTTTCTGAGATGTTGTCTGGGATATAAATCAATGCCCAGTCTCCTTTGGTGGGCAAACAGATGCAAAATGTCCGTATTTCATGTGCTTTCCACATATTGTGCATGGAATTTGTCGGGGAGCTCTTTCTCCTTGCCTCGGGTTTTATGATGATGACTTCTGACGTTCCAATGTTTATGACTTCTGAGCTAGTTTCAGCTTTTTCAAGTTTGCTCTTGCCTTTTGTTTTGTTCTGTAACTAATTTTGACTGCTTTGCTAGCTAGATAGCTGTGAGGAATCTGGGCCTGCAACAGGTAGCCTTGTCAGTACAGCGGGCCAGGCCGTGCCACCTGACTAGCTTGCTGTGGATGCCAGCAGCCTGGCTTCTCAGTGTTCATGCCCACTGCTGTGCCTAATGTTGTACTAGCCGCTGCTTCTGCTGCTTCTGCTTTGTACCCAACCTTGCCCCTACCTTCAACTTCTCTTTGCCTGCTACCCTGCTTGCTGTGCTTCTTGTCCTCCAGTTTGACTTTGGTTCTGGTTCCTGACTCAGGTTTGACCCTCATCTCTGAATCTGATATCCAGTTCCTGTCCCCAACGTGATCTTTGGTTTATGCCCACTCCAACCACTGAGCTAGACTATGTTTCTCCCAGTTGCCTGGCAATAGCTGTGGTAGGGTTAAAGTTAAATCTCTTCAGTTGTAGCTGCTGTGAAAGGTTTGATCTGTTAACCCAGTAACCAGCCCGTCTCTAGTATTTTCATGTTTTGCGTTCCCGAATTCACAGTTGTCAGCCAGTGTATGCAGAGCTGCTATAAAACATTCAGCATTTTCTTCTGGTTCTTGAATTCTCTGGTGAAAACATGCTCTTTCATGAATTGCATTTCTCTGAGGTTAAAGTGTGCATCAAACATGTAGTCATCTTTGTCTTCTGTAAAGACAAAGGATTTAAAGAGATGCTCTGCTTGCTTCCCCATAGCATAAATTACAGGAGATACCTGTATATCATCAGTTTCTTTTTGGCGTTTCTGCAGTTTGAAATCTTGCAAAATCCTGCTTTCACACTGTCCATTGTGGAGGTTTGTCATAGCTGAAGCTTTCTGGGACAATTGAACAATGGCATGTAGATGAGATGCTGCAGCTTTTGTTACTTCTGTTTGCAGCCTTTGTTGCTGTTTTCATGCCATTTCTATCCTTAGTTTACTCCTATTGGTCACAGATCTTGCTTATCCACCAGATGTGTTCATCAAAAGATCTATCAGGTATGGTTGAGGTTTGTTCAAATATGGTATTTTACACATTGTGCCCCTTAGTGGATGAACAGTGTAACACAGATTAGCATTCTGTTATGCAGGGGGGAGAGAATGAAGGCTCTGTGACCGGTGGTGGTGGGGGTCTAGTGACACAAAGGGGTTGCAAATGGGTACTTCACAATACCCGCAGACACTGAAGGGAGCTGTGCCAGGAGCCATGCAGGACCCTGAGTCAGTGTGGGGGAAAGATGGCCACGAAAAGGCTTGTAGAGATGTCAAACTCCCAGCAAGAAGCACTGGGAGAGCAGGAAGACTAACCTCAAGGTGAAGGGTTTGTGGCTGGTTCAAAAATACTTCATTTTTGAGTAAAAAACAACAACAAGGAGTTGTGTGGCACTTTAAGCCAGGGGTTTATATGTTAAGAAATCAAACCACAGGAAGGACTGGTGGTGTTGGACGAAGGCCTTTGGGGAAACTGAGGCAGGGTGCTGCAGAGTCATGCTTGTCTGATAGGGTGTGCTGTACAGTCAGCATGCCCTGTTACAATAAGGATGAAGATAGAGATAGGTGACATAACGTATCCCTTTCCTCTCTAGAATCTGATTCACTAGAACCATGGTGCCTTCAAGTGGCTGCAAAGCCCTGATTGGAATTTTCCCCAAATTAAGGTGGCCATGGTTCGATTTGGGCTGATGCTGGCCCATCTTTTCTTAAGGAAAAGATGTCAGTGACTTGGATCTCCCCGACAACATTGTGATCCACGTACTTGCCAAGTGCCTTCTGCCAGCAACGATCTGGCATCGCAATGAACAGAATATGTGATCAAACTGCATCTGGTATGTCAGATTGTTTTAGAATTCCACCTACAACTAGTCAGTCCTGTAAATGGGGATTTCCCACACACATACGCACAGCAGTGGGTACCGGGTGGTGTGAAAATAAAAATGTGCTGTAGTTCAGAAATCCAATCTGTGTTTATGTAGGGGGAGGAGGGTGCTAAGAAACTGGCTTGTGAGCAGAGATCAGCATGTGGTATTTTATTATGATTAATTTTTAATTAACAATCCTGTTGTGGTGGTGCCTAAGGGCCACAGAGAATCCCTAAGCTGATGCACTGTAAATCCCAAACCTAAACTTGACTTATAAGTGAGATTCCTCCAATGAAAAGGGTTATTTTTATTTCCTTTGTCAATTAAGTGGGCTTTTTCTTTTCTTTTAAACTGAGAGTACTCTACCTCATAATTGGATATACCACAATATTGTATGTCCTGATTGAGGTACGAGGCTACATTTGTTACATCCTTGAAATATTCCAAAAGGGTAACCGTGTTCATCTAGTTCAGCAAAAGAAACAAGGAGTCCTGTTGCACTTCTAAAGACTAACAAATTTTATTTATTGCAAGAGCTTTCGTATTTGTCACATGCGCATCTGACAAAGTGGGATTTTCTCCCACAAAAGCTCATTCGATAAATAAATTTGTTAGTCTTTAAAAGTGCCACAGGACCCTTGAAATAATACTTCTGTCAGACTGCCCGATGCTGGTATACGCACACACCTGTGGCCCCAGAGGACTCTTCAG
Organism: Podocnemis expansa; assembly: GCA_007922195.1. NCBI lineage: Eukaryota > Metazoa > Chordata > Testudines > Podocnemididae > Podocnemis > Podocnemis expansa. Next base: position 19,455,087 of record ML681973.1, read on the forward strand.
TCGTCACTTCGTAGTACACTACAGAGCTTCACCACCGTATGGCATTAGCAGGGTCGAACTCCAATCATCCTCCTTCAGAGACCCAGGCACCTACTGCTTCAAAGAGAAATCTAACAATGAGAATCTAGCAAGGTCAGAGAATCTAAAAGAGAATCTAGCAATGTCTGGCCTAAGATGGCAATAACTCCGTCCAAGAGGAGGCAGTTTTCTACATATGCCTATTTGGTAGTATGGTAGCTGGTGTATAACAAACGGCCATCCCCACCATCGCTTCTGGATGAAGCGGCAGTGTTAGTATGGTGAGGAAGCTACATTTTTAAGGGTTAAAGGTGATTTCTGTAGCCCTCTGCCTAAAGACATAGGGTTAATCTGAACTGTGTAATCGTTTCTTATATAGCCAGCAGCAATCTTACATGAGCCATTGGATGACATTGCTCAGAGTGGCTAATCTGAAAGATACTAGGTTAGATTCCCCAGAGATGACAGAGCAGCACTCATGCATGAAGATATTAATGGTCCTAGGTGAGTTTTTTCCAGCCTCCTTTTCTCTCCTGCCTGAAAGCTGATGGATGCTGTGAGGCTGTTGTGGGCTGGTCCATCTGGGAGCCATTCCACGCTGGCCAGGATTGCAGGAGTATTGTGCTCAGACTCTGACCTGCTCTGCTGCAGAATGTCCTCATCTCTAGGAGCTCTGTGGCACTTAAAGACTAACAATAAATAAATTTGTTAGTCTTTAAGTGCCACAGGACTCTTGTTTGTTTTACTGGGATTGGTAATATTTGTTTCAAATCTTAATTCTCCTTTTAGAACATAAATTTTAAATGCTGAGGGCTATATTATAAATATCTTGGGTTCTGGTAACAAAGGTTGCCAATCAGCCTCCAAAATCTTAAAGCAACCTGGAATCCATAATCTCAGAAGGAACCGTAGATGCTCAGCAGCTCTGAAAAACAGGCCATAATCCTGTTCTGTATTTTGTGACACCTGCAGGAGAGGTGTGGTAGCTGTGGTATGGAAACTATTTCTCTTCAGTAGAAATCTTGTCTTCTTTTTGTGTCTCATAAGCTCACACGAGCTTTGTGTGTGCTGTGCTGAAAGGGGCTAGATAATATTAGGACTTTTCATTTTCCGATGCATAAATTATAAGTTAATTATCATTTTTAAAGATAACTGGTTAGCATCAGGTTGGTTTGTCTTGGAAGTGGTTCTCCCCACCATCCGTGAGAGAGCTACTTATCCGTTTGACCATATATACGGAAGGTGTTCACTCTGCTTCCTGTCTCATTGCTGCTATGTGCAGTGACCTTGTTGAATCTTGCTGCCATTCCCAGGGTTCATACCAATTAAGGGAGATCTTAATTCAAGGAGAAGCTTCTTGAAACAGTAGATCAAGGTTAGAGGAAGACCATGTGGGTCACCTCTAAAGCTGTGTGGAACTTGCCCATTTGAAAGGGTTGCTAACTTGTCCTGTCTTCAGTGTCTCTTTTAAAATCTAAGACTAGCTGAGTTTGGTGTGTGTGCGTTGGCCCTTGTGATGGAAGTTAACTGCTGTGCTGGTTGTTTGTCTGGCGATTTGCCGTTTCGCGCCTCGGAGAAAGACTAAGGCCTTCTTTTTGCTGTCCTCATGTACTCACTCATCTCGTCTGTAGTGAAAGTCAGTTGTTTCCTAAATTTAGCTGAATAAGAGATGTAGGTTTTTTTTTTTAAGTGGTCTAGAAAGAGCTGCAGAGTGATCATAAATGGCAGCACGATGGGAACCCAGTAAGAAAACAACTCCACAATTAGTACCTCTCTCTTATTGTGACAGCTCTGTTATTAAAATGTCATAAGTGTGAGGCTATTAATCTGCTCTCTCCTCAATCCCTACATTTTTCTCTCCTTTCCAACTCCTGACTTTAGCATAAAAACTGCCTTTGTGCCATGTTTCCACCAGAGGGAACGCAGAGGGGGTCAGAGTTTTCAGAAGCTGGAATACATAATGCAAGGGAAACAGCGGGTTGCGGGGCCCAATGAGCTGTCAAAATCTGCTTGCTTTGAGGCTTTCACCAGCCATTTGAAACTGAAGGAAACACAATGCAGGTGCCTGATCTGTGAAAGCCGTAGTAACTGTTGTCCTTGAGGATGCTGTTTGGTATCAGAAAAGGTGGTAGGGGAAGAGCATGATGACAACCTGAAGGTTTTCTTGCCTTAAGCCTTCGCAGAGGCTGAATGGGGAAATTGTGAGTCCCTGATGAACTATCAGAGTATAGCTGCCTGACTTTTGTTGGCTTCATTCTAAGTGCTATCATCCTTCGTAAGCTTAGAGCTCCAAATATGGGTGGGACCAACTGTGATAGAGTGGGAGCATGTAGGATCACATGCAGAAATGAAAATACAGCCCTCATTTCACCCCTATTAGGTCCCTCCTAAATACGGGTGTGTGCCGGTAACTCGAATCCCTGACTAATGGAGTAATTCCACCTGTATTAACAGAATGTTGTATGTGGTCCAAGGGAAGGAAATGTATGAGGCATGGAGGTGTAAGGAAGAACAACAATTAGAAAGTATCTCTGTTAGAGGAACACTTCCTAAGTTAGGTCTGGTATTTGGCTGGCATCTTATAGCAGGGATGGTAGGTGTTTGCTGTGTTCAATATTTAACCCCCTATGCTATCAGAAAAGAGGAGGGGTTATCTTTTTAGGCATACATACCATCATAATGAACATAACATGAGTGCCTCTAACTGTGGTAAAACTCTCTGGCCTATGAGTGTGTTATGCAGCAGGATCAGACTAGTTGATCACCATCGTCCCTCTGGCTTTAAAAACTCTGAATTATACCAAATTTGTGAGTCTGCTGTGGCTGCCTCCAGCTTAAAATCACAATGATGCCCTTCAAAACCTTTCAACAGTAAGGTCTGGAGAAGTTTCTTGATGTTTGAAGGCATCTCTAGGTCTCTTCTGGTTGAAGCAATATTTTGCAAATATTTTTGGGACCCACTGACTCTGCAAACAATCCTAAAATGAGCTTTTTCTTGTAGTAATCTTACATTTCTGCCCTAGGACTAGGATGACTAAAGGACATGTAGAGGCACATGTAAGTCAAAAACCAAAACAGTGTTAATCAAATTCTTTATTTTTGGTTAAACTCCATGATTGTCTCCAAATCTGTTTGCTTGATTCCTAACTCACATTTTTTAATTCTTCACAATCTTTTTTCCTCTTATTTTTGCTAGCAAGACCAGTCAAACTGTTTATCATTTTCAAACTCAAAACAAGAAAAATATCTGGGTAGCAGCATCCACTAAGCATACGTGAAGCCCTCTCACTAGATACAAAATGGGCCTGGCCCAAAACCTCAGCGACCTTTCAAGGTACAAAAGTTTTGGAGAGTGTTTTGTTTTGTCTAGGCCCAATTCAAACATAGCAGTTCACCCTATGTTTTATCTATTCTGAACCTCCATGGCTGATTGATTGTATCCACCTCACAAAGCTTTTACAGAATTGTAGATATGAGAATTGGAGCGTGCTGGCCACATCAGTGTTACATCGCTGTGTGGAAAGAGTTAAAGAAACAGGTAATGTGGAAAACTTAGTGAGTGAGACACAACACATCTACTTTCTATTTCCGATGAGCTAAATTCATCTTTCCTAGTCTACTAAGAAATGTGAGCGTGAGAAACCTATCTGTGTGCATTCCATCTCCTTCAGTGCCCTATCCATAGATGATATAGATGCATTACCACCCCATCCACAGAACTTATTACTTAAGTAATTACACAAGATTCATGCCGTTAGCTCTGGTAGTCCCTGGTTTAATTCCTGGTATCAGTCAAAGTAGTAGCCATTACAAGACCTCAGCCTCAGGGAGAGAGACTTTTACCTTAAGGAAGGAACTCAATTTGGTACCTAATGGAATAATTATTGCTTCTCTGCCTGATTATGTGGGTGTGATAATATTTGTCCATAACTGAGATGATCAAAGAGCATTTGGGCAATGGTTATGTGTAACAATGGCCTGCACATTATTCACACTGGCAGGAAGATGTGCATGATCTTTTCTTAATCTCCTGGTGGTGATAAGAAACTGTGTTCCTGGAGATCTCATTTAGATGTTGTAATGGAATGAGCTGATCTTCATGCTTTTCTGTCCCATAAACTAATGCAACCATTGTGGCCCTTCATTCCAGTTTGTGATACTAAAGCTACAGGTGTTTGCTTCACTAAGGGAAAGACATGCACCTCAATCCCTGAAGTGCAGTCAGCCAGCCCTGCTGCAAGTTGCTCTTTTTTATATTATGAGTCTGACCGCTACAGGCTCAGTGGAGAAATCATTCTCTGCAAACGCTGTCATTTCCCTTACTGCACATTAACGTCCGCAGTGAAGCTCTAAATTGGGAACTTCAGTCACATCAGCGATAATGACTTTGTTGGACACTGTGGGGATTTTCAAGGAAATCTGAGACTATGCAAGCAAAACTGTGCTATTCTAATGTTCTTATGCAGGTTTATCCTTCTTCAAAGTGTTCGCCCACTTCTTGGGACAGAGGGCAGCTAAGCAGATAGTTTCTGTCTGTACTAAATGTTTCCAAAAGCTTAGGTAGCCAAGATTTTGATAGGGTTTGGCTTTTTCTTAGCTTCAAATCTGTCCAAGCTTATGCAAAGCACTAATCACTCCTTTGCAGCGTTAACAGGAAACCTTCTAATCTATAGATCTGGGAGTACACATGATCTAAAAGCTCTCTGACGGGTGGAGAGTTAGAGACGGAGTGGGAGATGGAGGATGGCAAAACTGTCCAAATAAATCACTGCGATTGTTCCAAAGTACCCAGGTAGCGTCATCCTCACCGCCCACTTCTTCAGCTATTTAAGAAGGCTGGACTGGCATAAATCATTTGTGCTGTGTAAACACTCAGATTACATTTGCATTGTGTTACTATGGTAACTTAACTGGAAGCCTTGACACAAAAGCCATCTTGCTGGTCTCTGAGAACGTCTGGTGCTTCCTCGCTGAAGAGAATCTGCTATGCGTTTCTTTCTTTTTTTTTTTATCTTTGCGAGTTGCACTGGGTTTGTGGGTTCCTAACTTTGTGCATAAAATAGTTTGTACTGAGACCACCAAAGTGTTTGAAAGCAAATAAAGAGGAACAATCGCTAGCGCTGCCCTTACGGTCCTGCAGTCAGGAAGGAGCCTGAGCCATGCGCACTGCCCCTCCGTGAGCTTGGGTACTCTGAGCCTATTTTGCTCCTAATGATGCAGAAATCCTCTGAGCTGGCCTGTTTCTCCTTGGATTATGTTCTTTCTCTTCTTGCTCCTCTGCAAAATCCTGCCAAGCAGTCTCTTGTTTGGAAAAAAGAGTGAAGTTGGTGAACACAGTCTGCTTTCAGAAAAGATGTAAGCCCCTTTCAGAGCACTAAGCAGCTGGGTCTCTAAAGGTTACATGAATGCTTATTGCGGGTCCATGTATGACTTTCTCCTGCCCATCAACCCCCGAATGTTATGTGTGACCACCACCCCCTTTGATTACACATTGGGAAGGAGGAGTGACTTGGCAGTCAGAATGCTATCTGCTGATGCGGGGACCCTTAGAAAGTTCTTGGCATTCGTTTTAAATACACCTAGAAAATATTGGATGTGTCTGAATGACAGGATTTTGCAAAATCAGGAAAGCTGGTCTACTGTGGGGTATCTTTCCCCTTGAGATTTCCAGCTGAGAGAAGCAGTGGTGCTTTGAGACATAGACACATAAAAGACAGGGCGAGGAGACTATCTGAGATCCTGACAGATGTGATTCTTAAACATAGCATAGGTTTGCAGGTATTCTTCTTCCTCATTCAAAGTTATTTTGGCCACCCGTAATTTTGACCCCTCTTCTTTTGGATTGAGTAGGAAGAAAATCTCTTGTGTAAATTCAAACTACTTCAATGTCCAAATCTGTTTGCTAGGTCCCCCAACTAACACAATACAGTACTGCTTTGTAAAGGATTTTCATACCAGCTGGCATATCCCAATGCATTTTATAGATGAAAGAGTGCATGCTATAATCTCCGCACATTAAAGCGGCTTCGTAGAGACCATTCACATTTTCAAAGGTGTGTGCCCTGCTTATATACTGGCAGCCCCCACTCCCTCTGTGTGTGGATATTATTGGAGGTTACATACACTCATAACCACATGGTCAGGTGCCCACACAGTGGTGGTTACATATGACTAAGTTGGGTCGGGTGCAGGAGTCCATGTGCTCTTTTAGAACCACCTCTCTGAGAATATGGGACTGAATGGTCAGAGTAATGCATTTTTCAGAAGACTAATAATGGGAAGAGAGCAGAAAAGCACAGGCAAGAGACAACATATGAGATTTTTAAGATGAGCGTTTATAAAGGCATGGCGAGTCAGGACAATGAACTACAAGATTTCAGGAGGTTTCTTCTAGAGTTGATAGGAGCTGCAGAGGAGGGCTCTACCCAAGTTGTTCTGAGATTTTTTAAAGGGACAGAAAAGAGGCCAGTGCTAAGTATTGTGACAGGAAAGACACCAAGCCTAATGGAGAGAGACCACGGAAAGCTTTTAAAACAAACGTCCTCTGTTGGAGAATCAGCCTATGTAGTCCCATCTTTGCTCTTTCACCAGAGGGTTGGAGTTGAATTTCATTACTCATCTAACCACATCAGTTTGTAACATCTGACCAACCATTTTGAACAGGATGTTTTTCCAAGTTTTCAGTGGAAAGTCCAAATGGTTTTCACTGGAGTTGATCGGAGCATTTCCCACCTTCCCCTTCCCCCAAGGAAAATATCTATTCCATCAAAAGAGATATGATGTGTGAGATACCTTTTATTGGACCGAATTCCAGAAGTTGTTTTTTGTTCATTTTATTGAACGCTGAAAACATTTAATCAAAAGGCATCTTACGTTATGGAAAAAAAATATTTGAATAGAAAATTTCAAGCTACTCATAGAAACTCCTCTGAAGCAATGGCAGGGATATCTTACAATGGACAAGCCTCTCACAATGAGGTATTCTAACAGCTATGATTCTTTTTAATACAGATTTAATCCAGCTGGAATTAAATTTCAATATTATTTTGATTATTATTGCTCACCCCCCTCCAAAAACAAAACTTTGCAGACCCAAGAGAAAAATAATAGCAAATAAACTAGCCACTAATTTCAACTGAAAATTAGGGAGAAAATATAGTGTAATTACTACAGGCAATTATGCTTGCTTCTCCATCTGTTTTGCACACAATCCTCTCCAGAAGAGTGTCCTAATAATGTCAGCATGCACCTGAAATCTTGTAAGGAAACATTAATATTCCCCACCATGGCTTCGTGGCTGCTCGTTAGTTCAGCACATCTGTAAGCTTTGTTGGTCTATGTTTTAATTTTAAATAAGGCACCCCCAACCATCCCACTTCCATATAAAGAAGAACCTTGCAGTGTTCCTTGCGCTAAACCCTCAAAACCAGCAATTTTCACAAGTAACCAAACCATTTCACACCACATCTTGGCAACTAATTAATAGCAGAATGCGGTCTTGTGTCACTGAAACTACAGAGTAGCTGTAGCTTGTTGGACTTGCATATATCGAAGCATAAATATCCCTAAACTATTCTTCTCATAATGAACAAAAAAGTGTGTTTTGTGGTCATAATATCAGGGGGGAGGCAAATATAATTTTGCTTACTGGTTTATAGTGGTCTTTCTGATCAGAGGTGTGAGATATTGACGTTTTGGGCACAGGACTGGGAGACGTAAGACCTGCATCCTACTATTGCTTCTTCTAGTGACTTAAGCAAGCCATCATCTTCCTTGCTCCTGTTTTTTCCTCATCTATAAATCTATAATGCTACTTGCCATTCTTTGTAAAGTGCTTTGATAACTACACAGGAAAAATGCTGTATACTTATTACTGGCAGCAATTACTGATCTTCTGATTTCAGGAAAGGATAATAGCTTTTTCTTTAGAAGAATGAAGGGATTCATGTGGCGCACAGGATTTATTGCAAACCCTTAATTCTGTACTGTTTCTCCTACACCTAAACCAAACGGAAGCCAGAATACTATGTGGCCACAAAAGGTAGCTGTTGTGATTATTGGGTGCTCATCCTCCAATAGCACCTCAAAACCCCAAATCTGCTATCGTTTGCCTGATGCAAGCGAGCAAGTGGGAGAGTTAACTAGATTGTATATGCAAATGAAATAGGTCCATCTGGTCTCCTCTGAGTTCCCTGTAGAGTTCTCAAGTACGTATTGCACTTTTGCTCACTTTGTTCTATTCCAGCAGTTCCCGACCTTTTCCTTTATGCAGACTACTACATCAAAAGCTTTGTGAACCACCATGTCCACCAATCCATTTTTGGATGCCCACATTCTAACCACCAAATGTGCAAAAGCATTGGTTCATACTGATGTGATGCAAAAGCACTACTATTTTAATTTAGAGACTGTACACAAGGATGTTTGTGAAGCAATTACATTGCAAATAATACTGTAACATCAAATATGATACATAAGAAGTACACAGGATTATATTATTATTATTAAATTATCTTTTGGGTTTTTTACCCCCACAGACCACCTGCAGTACCCTTGCGGACCACCAGTGGTCCACGGACCACAAATTGAGAACTATTGCTCAATGCCATTTGCACTAGGTACAGCAAAAGGTTCCTCAGAACTGCAAGCTAATGTAAGGGATTCTGCCATCCCATTTTGCTTTAAATACCCCCCCCCCACCTTGGGTAACCTAAGCGAAGATCTGAATAAGTAATAAAACCTGGCAAAGTTTGTTTTGTGAGAGCTTTTGTCTCATCTGTGTGTGATCACTTGCAGTAGTAACTTGCATGTTTAATGTCTTTTAAACACAGGAATCTTCTGCTAACCTAGGATGACAGTTTTATGAGGGATATTTTTTCCCCATAGTAATGCACTGATGTTAGAATAGCAGGTTTGGCTTTGGGAATATGGGAGCCATTTCTTAAATACTAGAACTGATGAAAAAAGGAGCACAGGAGATGACATGCCAAGGAAACAGCTCTTGTGTAAGTATTGCCCTAAAATTTGGGAATAACAGCATATGCAAAAATAGAAATTCATTTGTGTGCCTAACTGGCTCATGCAAATAGACAATTGGAGAAGTAACTGGTTGAGTGCACATCCGAATGATTGTGATTTTTCTTTTTTCACATGCAATTGAGGTGCATAAATGCCAGGCGTGTTTCTGAAAAAGTAGGCCATTAGGATAATAGGGTGTTTTTTTGAAAGTATCTCCTCCTGTTCCCTTAAGTTATAAAACCTAGGTAGGTGGTTAATAAGATAAATTATCACTGTGGTATTGGAGTACCTTCCATCTCTGCTTACTCTAAGGGGTTTTTTTTACTTGGAATTTCAATTCTGTATATTGCACAGACAAGGAACGTTGCTCACTCCACATACCATGATAGACTGTCTAATGGACATTGCAGCAAATTCTGTCAGTTGAACACTCTCTAAAGTCCATTTTTCTAGCCGGTGATAGGCCCAATAGAGGACAACAGCAGCCTTGGGTCAGCAACTATTTGTCTTTGTTTTACCACTGCTCAAACCAACCAGAGGAAATTTCAAGTGACTTTCTCCTTCTAGAATCAAAACGACTTTGAAACGGAACTTCTGATATTCCTGTTTGCAGAGTGGAGGCACCAGAAATGCTCTGTGTTTTCTGCCATGAGTAGTCTGGTCTAGTATGTTCCTGAGCCCTCGTTCTGTGACATTAGCTATGCCTTCTTGCTTATAGGGGATTTAAAATACAGTAGAATACTTTAAATTTTTCCCTCTGGCTTTTTGATGTATTTCAGAGGTCTCCACTCAATGGGGGCTACAGGATTGTTCAACAGATTTTTTTAAAGGTCTTTTACCAGAACCTTAGTGACAACAGCAGAGAGAATATGTGAATGTCCAGTATCTTCTGTCAGCTGTTGACGTTAAGTGTTTGGTACTTGGCACAGTCGGGTCAGGCCTAGGAGATTTAATACATTTTATTAAAGATAATGTTTAAAAGAGCAAACAGTTCACAGAGTTTACAAGAAGAGTTGCTGGACGTCTAAGTGGAGTGTACAGATTACTGATGAGGGCAGAGTTTGGTTAGAAGTTAACAAGTATGAGGAATACATCATCTGTAGTATCCTGGATAAAGGGTTGAGGGTTCAATAGTTTAAAGAATAAGCGTTTAGTAATTCGGGCACATCACTTACTACAGAAGATACATAAGATGTGGTTAGTGGGGAGTAGATATTTCAATAGCAGTGGGTTGTCCCTCATTGAGCCAGTGATATAGCGTAGAATAGATAGTCCTTTAGTCTAAGGCTCAGTTCCAGTCAGTGGAGAGGAAGGGCTCCAGCCTATTCAAAATGCAAACTGCCTTTTCCCCCACAGTAGCTCATGGCACCACTTTTACTCTTTCAGCTACAGTCTGTTAGTTTGGTGTCTTTGTGCTTGTGAACATGTCCATCTTCAATGAGTCAGAGGGGAGAAGCAGTGGCTGCAATCAGACAGTTGCTTGGCTAGCAGAGGCCACTGCTTGCTCCCTGCCTTCCCTCTTCCAATCTACTGTGTCAAGTCCTTTTCAGACAGAACTTCACCCAAAAACTTTCACATCATGGCCTCCGAGAGAGTTCCTGGAGCTGTTTTTCTCCTTTTCTATGGGTGCCTGTGGCATTTCTGTCCCTTCTGAGCCACCCCACCCTACAGCTGCAACCAAATCAACTTCCTACCCTCACATTTACTGTCCGCTCACCTTGAAAGGCCTATGCTCACTTAGCTCAGATTCCTGAGTGGCATTATATGTGTGGCCTTTTGCGGGGGCCCGGAGCTGGTTCCTATTGTTTCAGCTATCTCTAAAGAAAGGGGGCCTTAACTGTTTATTCATTTAATATGAATAGCTAGAAGGCGCTGTTCCAAGTACCAGCTTCAGTAAGACTTAGGAAAAACCTCAGGATAACAGAGTTCAACCTCATTGAAGTTTATGGGAGTTTTATCACTGATTTCATTGGGATCATTTCCAAGTGCGTCCATTTCCAAGTGACACAAACTACACATCAGGAGAAGGGAAGGGAAGATCACCTGTTTATCCCACCTCGCCTACATACCTTCATCTCCTCACCCATCTCCCCACCCCTATAAGTAAGAGAAATTTGTTCTGTTCATATCAGGATGGCTATAAGTTCATTTCAGAACCTTTTATGTATGAGAAAGAGATTCTGTTATGTCACTGTATGGCATCTAGAGCATCTGTGGCAGTCCAACTTTTGGTTTACAGAGAGCAAAGGCTGCCCTTCCATTCACAGAAAGTACTATTAATTCCCAAGACAAAAGGAGAACGGCTGTAAAACCCTTCATGAACTCACTGGAAGATTAGTCACTTTCAATTAAAGCTTTTCAACTGGAAAGATAATGGCCTGAAATTTTTAGATTTTTTTTAAAATACTGTTACTGACTCTTTTTTTCCCCCCAGCCATTTACATGCTTATTACTAGCTGTCCTCCGATAATAGGATTGCATTACTTTCCACGCTTCTCCTTTGTCCCCATAAAACAGAGCTGAATCACTGGGCCATATGCTGGTCTGTTATAACTCGTGCTTAATTTATTGCATCTGTGTGATTGCACATTCATGGTAACCAAGTCAAAATCTGCCTTCATGGGTTACAGAGCACACAAAGCATATAACCAATGCTCCCCCTTATGCTGTAAAATGGTTAGGAGAGAAGTTTATATGGATTTATGTATTGTCTTGGCTCAACACTACTCTGAATGTGCAGATCTGGTTCCGAAACTTGTGCCTTGTGCTCACCTCACTGAATTTGGTAGATATTTACGTACAGACTTTGGCATGTTTACGCTTTCAAGGAAGTGCTCTATGAGCCCTGCTTTTGGTACAAAAAATGGTTTGCTATTTAACATTTTGATATGGTCAAGACCTCCATAAGGCATCTTGTTACGAGAGCAGATTTATGCAACTGTAACCAAGTTATCATAAATTATTACATGGCAATGGAAATGTCAAACACACTCAGACATTTTTTATGTACCATGATGCTGTCCATATGTGCTAAAATGGACAACCTTAAATACTGAAGGCTAAAGAGTCTGTATCCCTGGGACAGGTATGGCACCGGCAGCAACACTGGAGGCTTTCTTACCAATGGCCCCTGACCTGGAGGGACGATCGGTAGCAGCAGCAGGGCAGTTTTAGTTTTTGCAGCCTTTTGCTGATTTTTTGGGGGGGAGGGGGAGCGTGGGGAGAGGAAGAATTTTGCATTGATGTGTCTCTGCCTATTGGAAAGCTTGCATCCTAAATGGTGAACAGCTTCAGCGAGCTCTTGGGACAGCACTTTTGATCAGGTTTATTTTTAGCCATTCTATCAGGGATATCCACGTCCCCTCACTTCTTCCAGGTGAGACGTTCCTGAGACCTTATATATCAGACTGTTCACTCTTATCTAGTTTGTGGGTCGGAGGAGACTTTTGACTAGACCAGTCAAAACACAATCTCTCAATGCCATTTTATGTATTTTATCATTGTACAATAGAAAGATAATGGTGACCAAATTTGGCACAAACATACCTCTGTGCTTGATGCTCCAAAAACTGAGTGGATTTGATCACATTTTTCCACAGGCTCGGTGCTGACCCTTTAGCCACTCCATCCATAAGTCTTTAGCATCCCTATTCTCACTGCATCACCCTGTTATACTTTCTTCAAGGGAGCTGCAGGAATTTGTGCACGTAAAATTCTTCAATAACCGTGGAAGCCAAAGTACTTTTTCTTACAGAACAAACAAGGAGTCCTGTGGCACTTAAAGCCTAACAAATTTGTTAGTCTTTAAGTGCCATAGTACTCCTTGTTTGTTTTGCTGAACTAGACTAAGACGGCTGCCCCTTTCGATCTTTTTCTTACAGGAATCTCTTCCCCTCGTAGTGAATCACCTCCTTGCCTGTGGTGGAAGGTGACAACTATTTTAATAGAACACAGCAATACTACATAATTAAAGAGATGAAGTGAAGAACGCTCGAAGTAGTAGGGAAATGTTATTACACCATGGTCAGAACTACCCAAGATTAAATTAGCCCCTTTCTTGTGGAGAAAAGCTCTTGCTCTGGAGACTACTTGAGCTATTGTTTTTCATAGGCAATCTCCCAGTCAGACTCTGACCAAGTCTTTAACTTCGGCAATCCTTCCAAAGGTGGTAAGGCTATGTCCATACAGTGCTGATGCGTAATGGTGGGTGGCAAAAAGGGAGGTTGTTGGAGAAGAAGGGATGGAGATCTGCTGCTGAAGAGGGAGCAAGCACTAGTTCTTGAGGTGTGTGAGCTTGTTTGTCTGTATGGGTTTTTCCATCTGTGTGCTTAAAATTTACAGTGTGCTCTGTTCAAATTGTTTGGGGACTGTGTTGCTTCTTTCAAATTGTTTGGGGATGCAGGGTTGCCAGTTTTTGTTGGACGTATTGCTGGCGGTTTCACCACATGACAAGCTTTAATTCCTGAAGACTCCAGGACAATCATGGAGAGCTGGCAACCCAGCGTCTGGCTAACTCAGTGTGCAGTATTTCAAGGCTCTCAGTTCATGTCCTTTGATCCTTTCAATCATCCTTTCCCTTGGTATTAACAAGAGGGCAGGGATGGCCTAGGAGAGAAGCAACAAAAATTATTATAGTTCTAGCAAACATGACCTTTAAAGATGCATGATTGAGAAAACTAGGTTTTGTTTTTTTCTGAAGAAGAGAATACTGAAGGGACGTAAGTCTTCAAGTCCATAAAAAGTTTTTATAAAGAGGAAGATGAGAAGGAGAATAATTTATCAATTGAGGATAGGAAAAGAAATAACAGGCTTAAAATGCAGTCAGGGAGGTTTTAGGTTAGATATTAGGAAAAGTTTGTTAACTGTAAAGATAATTAAGCGCTGGAACAAATTACCTAGGGAGGCTGTGGAATAGCTCTTGTTGGAGGTTTCTGAGACCAGGTTAGACAAACACTTGTTAGGGATAGTCAGTTAATACTTGGTTTTGTCTCAGTGCAGGGGCTGGAGTAGAAGACTTTTCAAGGTCACTTCCAGTCCCACATTTCTGTGATTCTGTGTGAATGCACCTTGAACTGCTGTGTATTAATAACGCTACTTTATTCCTATTGTCTTGTTACTTGTTTTCCCATAATGCAGGTTTCAGTTTCTACTTCCTGCTCCTCTTCTGTAAAACTTGACTATCATTCTTCCTTAGTTTTTGTCTGATGAAATGCTTATTAGAATAAATCCTGCAAAATATTTTCCATCTGCACTAGTTAATACAGCACCTTGGAGAGAAAGTGTCTGATGTACCCGTGTACAAATGAAGCTTTATTAAGCAGAAACTTAGTGATTCTGCTGAATGCCCTGGCAATTAAATTTTATTTTTGATTCATATGCCAGTCAGGAAGGATTGGAAGAATAGGAAAGCAAAGCATTGTGGTTTAATGCTATGCAAATTAGTGTTAACATGGTGTTTCATTTCTCGTTAATGCCTTGTTACGCTGCTACTCATTGAAAAGAAACTATGTGACATCTATTAACAGCGGCGACCTGTTCACTTATTTTTCCATTTGAGTTGGTACCATGTCCCTGTGAAGATAGTACTGCCAGGGGAAATCAAGCAAATGAAAAACAGTTTTTATGTAAATCAGAGGAAGCGGTACACTTGAACTGTGCCTAGTAGTAGTACTTGACCTTGAAACTATGATGAACTATTTGTGCTTGAGCTATTGTCCTCCACTGAACAGCATTATGATTTTCTCACCTTCACATCTTAGGCCCTATACTGATAATAGCTAAAGGAGAGTCTGTCAGCTCAAGTGGTAAGGACTTGCACTTGCACAGCAGGAGAATCTTGAGTGCTGCTACTACTTTGGTGAAGTCTTGGGTTCCCATTACCAGTTGCATGGTAACCAGTAGCATGTGACTTTTTAGGGGCCACAGGTCTGTTACAATTAGAACTGAGTGGAAAGGGAAATTTCCATCCCTTAGGAAATTGACACTTTTGACCATTTTTGGTTTCGTCTCAAATTGGGATGGAAAAGTTGAAATGTCAGATTTTTCAGAATTTCTGTCCCATGGGGGGAAAATGCAATTAAGAAATGTTGAAATATTTCCATTGGGAATTTTGTATCAGAAGAAAATATGTGAAACTTCCAAAGTCAAAATGTTTCATTATGACATTGGATTTCTTTGAAATGCTTCATTTAAGTTATTTGACTCGGAAACAACATTTTCCCATTGTGGTACATTAATTTATGGTTGCTGTAGTTCATGAACTTGATGCCCCCATTCCTTCATATGTCTCATGCTTTCTGCCTGGACTACATTTCCCATAATGCACAACACAGCTCAGCTAGCAGAGACTTGGCATTGCATTATGTGAGTTGTAGTTCTCTAGGGAGCAATCTATAAAGCTGAATGGAGCCTGAATGACATATGCTATAAGGCAATCTAATCTTTTTAAAACTGATTCAAACCAAAGCATTGAGTCAGTTTAAAAAATGAAATGTTCTGATTTTTCATCTGCCTCAAAATTAAATGTCATTTCAATTTTTTCTGATGGAAAATCATGATTTTTGATGCATCTGACTGGGGATTTCCCCAATACCCTCTCCAAAGCCCCCCTGAATTTCCCAACACCTGCTCCGAGTTGTCAGCTAGTAACAGTGTTGCACCAATTTAGTGAGCACTCTCAACACTCCCCCTACATCTCTCCCTACATCCCTCCTAATTTCAAGTCCTGGGGAAGCTGCTGCATCTGACAAAGCTTATGCTCAGAGAAATTTGTTAGTCTTGAAGTTGCCACAGGACTTTCAGGGTGGGTTGGTTTTGCTTTTTTTTCTTTTTAGAGTATGCAATGTTGTAGTTGTGTTGGTCCCATACTAAGTTCCTCTCCCACCTGGTCTGCCTGTAACAGGGTGACTTGCTGCTGTAGGGCTGGGTTTAGCCGGTCCTGATTACAGAATGAGTCACACTGGGAGGGATCAGGATAACTGGCCTAATAAAGAGCAGCAGGCTGCTGCAGGGAAGCTTAGGAAAGTGTAGAAAGACTGTAAGGTGTGTGAAGGGCTCCTGTAGGGAAGACTCGGAGACCCAGGAGTTGACACAAAGGATGGAGCCACAGAACAAGAGGCTCTTGGTGGCGGGTTGGAGTAACTTGGATGGAATTTGGGCCTTGATATTTAGGGGTTTGGTGGCTAGTGCCAGAATGGTAGGCTCTAGACCCAGACACGAAGAGCTGAGAGGACAGGCTTGGGCACACCATACTGGAACAGAAAAAAAAGTTGGCGGTGAGGGAAGGCAACAGGGCTAAATATGGACCCTTTTGTGGTGATGGACTTCATTTGGGGATCCTGAAAGTTAAGAACTGTTTCTGTTAAATTCGCCCCAGCAGTGAGTGTCTTTATCCTTCTGGAAGTCAGCATGTAGTTCTTCAGAGATTCACAGGAGGACGCTAAAATGGGCAGGTGCCTGAAAAACAAACCTGGTCATAAGGCACTCAGTAAATGGCCACCCTGCTACAGTCTTTCTGCAAACTGGCAAACCAGACTTTTCTCTCTTCTCTTCCTTCATTTTAATCCAGTGGGGCAAGTCTGCTTATCTGAGAGAAAAACCTAAATTTAAGAAGTTTAGTGTTATGGCTTGACTGCAGGATCAGGAAGGGGAAGGATAGGCTAGTACTCCCATGTCTGGTGTAATCTCCAGGAGGCCAGTGAAGTTTCTCTGGATGAATTCTATCCTGTCTTTGTTTAAATGCATCTTACCCACAATTTTCTATGCTAACATCCTGTATGTAAAACAGGAAAGAACATCTATTCCCATTTTATTAGTGCAACAAGAGCCTGTGTTTGAATTCACCCAGAACATTGTAGCCCTACATGGCCTGTTCTGGCTTGGGAGGAGGGGTCGAAGAGTGGGTGTTCAATCTGATTTTCCACTTACTAGAACGTTTTGGTATTGAATACGAGTCTATTATCTTAATGTGCATTCCAGCCTGATTAGGGCATTGCTGGCATACATGTGAAATGCATAGTCCTAGAACTTCAAAGAGCCGATGTCAGATGGAGGGGTCATTGCACCACTCCCTTTTTTCCCATTAATCACAACCTTGGAAGGCAATGGCATCTTCTCTAATTCCCTTTTTGCTCCCACCCACAGACAAGGCCATTGCTGTTGGGCACCAACAGATGTGAATGTCGTTGTTTAAGGAGAAAAATGTATCATGTTAGTTTTTATTTCCCTTTAATGATAAGGGAAACAGATGGGGGTCTTAGATAGAAGCTCCTTAAAATACTCTTCCTTTTGGTGTTCTAACAAACAGTGCGAAGCAAGGGCTCTAACTGCCTATTAGATGAGTCAATTTATCTCGTAGCGTCCATTTATTGATAATAAATTAGATTTTAGGACTACTTGGTGGAAACTGCAATAAATGGATAGAGAAATACAGAAATCCTGGCTCTGTGTCTAGGTTATTTGAATATAAGGCATCTTTTTAAAAATCAAGCCTTTTTTGCTCCTGGGAAGAAAATTAGTGGCTATGCATTTTACAGAAATTTAGATGTGCAGAGCCAAATTGCATCGTTTTCCCTATTAACAGGTCTGAATCTGACCTACAGGTGTTTGGTTATTTAGAAGTAGTACCACTGGCTAAGTGTGGCCTCTGACGTCAGTGGAAGTAATTACAGGAGATGGTGGCTGCTTAGGTAACCAGTTAGGAACTCCTGTTAATAATAATAATATAATATGGGGAGAGATGGGCAAACCTCTGAAAATGGGTGACTTTGGGATTTGTTATCTAAACTGTCTGAACTACTTTATCATGCAAACCCCTGGGTTGGAAGTCTCACCAAAAAAGTGGCTTTCTTGTAAAATTTCCAGTACTTCCTACTCTATTAGCATAACAGACTATTATTAGTGACAATTTTGGATCTCCAGTTTGGGTAGGAAACCGTGAAGTGTAGAGACATATTAAGTAAAAGAGAAAGCATTGATGTGGGGCTGGGTGCAAGGGGAGGTCACCAAAACTCCCTTGAAGCTCAAATCCTAGGACCTCAAAGTTTTAGCTGAAAGTTTCTGGATTGTTTTCTTATGAACTATCCTTAACTCCAGATCATTTCATTTGCTCCTAATATGAGTTCATATGTGGCTAGATTCTGTCTCTCCTATGTAATGTGGTTTTTCTCCTTGCCATTTTCTGTGACTTGCTATTCACTGGACTGCAGTGCTGCAGCTGTCGCTGGAGAATCTCCTGGGATATGCTAATATAGGGTGACATAAGATCCTTTTACATTCTTCCAAACACAATGTGTACTGTTTTCCTTATAGATGATTACAATATGCTGCTGTAATGTCACACAGGATTTTGGATCATTGCTAGAGGGGTTTTTATTAAATACGTGTTGGTTCAGCATGAGGCAGCAAACTTCTTGTTTTCACAACAGTGAAGCAAAATACCATACCAATGCTTTGAATAATCTGCTTCTCTTCCCACTCTACTTCTAGCTCTGTTGTTTGTATAAAGGTGTATTTTGTAAATACAACGGGCCAAGCCAATCCTAGATCAGTTAGAATTTACAGCTCCCTTGTCCTAAATCTTTGAGCTTTACATCAGACTAAATGGTGTTCAGTGACTGGTTGTAAAATTTCAAAGGTGAGAAGACCAGAAATGGCATGTATAAACTTGGTGTAGGGGGTTTCTGTGTGAATATATGCAAATCTAGATATTCCTAGTTGTAGCCAATAATTAGCACAAGCTAAACGTTAAATAGATGGCTGGTGAGTGACTTCTTAGGGTCTACCTCTCCCTGAGAAGGAAACTCTTCTTTTATTTAAACTAGGGGTAGGCAACCTCTGGCCCGTGTGCTGACAGTGGCATCTGAGCCCATTCAGAGCGGCACACAGCACCCTCTGTGGTACCACAGAAATTGCCATTCCTGCCACTGAAAGCCACTCTGGATGGCTTCCTTTGCGTGCAGCTGGGACACCGGGGGTCCTTCCATGCCTGTGTTTCCATGTGACACAGAAAAAAGCTGCCCAGAGTGGCTCCTCTCTGTAGTGTGATGCTTCCCAAAGGACCCGCTCCAGGCAGCTTCTTTCTGCAGCATGCCTGGGAACCCCTGAAAGGAGCCGCTTCTTTTCGTGGCATGTCGGGGGACCCCTGTTTGCAGGCACACCGCCAAGATGAGCCACTCTGGGCGACTTTTTTCCATGGCAAGCCTGGGAAGTGCTCCCACTCCAGCTGTGACAGCTGCTGAATTTTCAGGCAGCCGCCGGATTTTTTCAGCAGAGGGGGCCACCAGCACCAGCTGAGGGTTGGGGAGGAAGGACTGGCACTTTGCCGACCCCTGATTTAGACTGAGTGGCCTTTCAACTGGCTTTCATCCAAGTGTAATGTGTAATTCTCAAGAACTTGGAATGGGAAGTGTGTTTATTATGGGCCATGGAATATGGTTTTGTGATGACACTGTCTTGAAGTTGTGCTATCTTCAGTTTAGCTGTGGGACTTATCTTGCACATCTAAAATTTCCACAAAAGTTAGTGGAAGTTTTGGGTGCACCAAGAACACAGAATTTCCTTTGAAAGTTTTTGGTACTTCATTTACTTTTCAACTGATTTTTATTTCTGCCTATCTAAAAGATCCCAGTTGGTATCCATTTTCAGTAAGAATCATTCTTTTTTTAGGTTAGGTCTTTCAATACATACCGGTATTTCAGTATAGGAGTATTGTTGAATAGCTATTAATTCAGTCATGAATTTTG
This sequence comes from Podocnemis expansa, assembly GCA_007922195.1. Classification (NCBI taxonomy): domain Eukaryota; kingdom Metazoa; phylum Chordata; order Testudines; family Podocnemididae; genus Podocnemis; species Podocnemis expansa. The sequence continues at coordinate 19,474,865 of ML681973.1, forward strand.
ATGAGGTAGAGAATTATCACAAGACAAAGTTTTACTTACTGTTGCTTTGTTTCATCCAGACACCATTCAGATTGATGTCACATAGTATCTTTTTATGAACAAGAAATCTGGCATCATTATTAAAGACTAAAAAATTTATTTGTTAGTCTTTAAAACTACTACCAGACTCTGTTTGTTTTGCGGAATTAGACTAACATGGCTACCCCTTTCTAGCTTTTTATGGTAACCATATATCTCTATGTTACATCTTTTTGGATGCATAATTTGTCTCCATGTGTGATGTAGGATTTTTATGATAATTATTTTGGTAGTGATTTGAGCTGTTCATTGCCACTATAAAATATTGCCACCAGAAATTTCAAGTAGGCATAGTGTTTACATGCATTGGCTGACATCCATGAAATAAACATCTTCATTCTTTCATCTACACTCCTCCCACATCCTCTGATTGTCTTTTTTTTAATAGCTGATCATTTTGGTGCTGGCATTAAACATATTGTGGTATTTATACTTGTAAAAGCAAACTATTATAGATTTCATGTCCATTTAATTGCAACTAACACAATGCATCCTCCTCAAATTAGCAGCTTCTAAATTCTATTTGTTTCTTTAAAAAGATCTTCAGCACAATGTAACTTTTTTAAAACTCGGTTTTTCCATTACAAAAACACTAATAGCAGTGCAAAAAGAATTTTAATTGCAAACTTCAGCTCAATTACTAACTACATCTATTGGTAAACAGAACTTTAAAAAACACACAGATAAAAATTCGGACCAAAATATCTTGCATTTGTTTTGCTAATTTTATCTCTTTTTGTGTGAGGCATCAGACTACAAAGCAGCTGCCTTCCTGCCTAGATAAAGATGTTGCATTTCAGTCCCCCAGAAGAAAGCTTAGGCTTTCCTTCTCTGAAGCCCAGTTGTCTGCACTTCACTACTAATTCCACAAGGATCTTGAATTTTTAGGCCAGAAGTATGCTAAGAGTTTTTTTGCCAGAACGACATTGCTTATGACAAAGTTCCACGAGCAAAAACCCTAATGTCAATGCTGTTCTATACTGACAATATAAAACCACCACCACCCAACAAGAAATTTCTTGCAGATATGACCTATTTTGTTCAGAGAACTGGCATAAGTCATAAGCAACACCACCAAAAGCACTCTTCAGGGAAGTCTGTGCTAGGAAGTTTTGCTGAGAGAGCTATTTTAGTGAGAGCTTTTCTAATGCAGACTATGGTTCTCAACCACCCTGTCAGGACATGTTATTGCAGTCTTTCCCATCCAGTGTGCCGTGGGACAAAGGTGTGCCGTCAGGCCTGAGCAGGTGGGCCACAAAATTTTTTGAAAACATACTCAAAGAGCTCTGGATTGGCTCATTGACTCATGAATATTCATGAGTTCATTTGGAAACTATATGGTGGTGTGCCTCAAATTAATTAAAGGTAGCAAGGTGTGCCGCGGCAGAGAAAATATTGGGAACCACTGCGTTATTGTGTCACCACACAGCAGTAACCGTGTTGTGGAGATGACTGGATTCGGCCTGTGGGGAGGGTGCACTGGTGGGTCCTGTTAGGGTTACGACTCATTGCCAAGTGTGTCATGACCATAAAAGTTGAGAACCACTGGACTAGACCTTAGGTGTGGGACATGGAAGGGGGGAAGCTCTGACTACACAATCATGGTCTTGCTCAGCACAGAAGAAAGAAATGGTGACCTTTTATCACCGGACAGTGTGTGGCTCCCATTTTTAATAATGGAAGGAGGCTGTTTTCAGGGATATTGACCTGTGACAGTTTCTTTCTAGTTCAGTAACCAGCATCAGATGCTTCAGTTTAACGCATCAAGCAGGAGGGTCAAATTTTCTGTTGATCATGTTATGCATGGAAGAATGAGACTTGCTCACCATTATACCCTGGATATTCAAACTGTCCATACTACTGTTCTATCTATAAATATCTGAAAACGTATGTTCCTTTTGCCCTTTCTGCATTTTAGGAACCTGAGTGGGGTTTGGGCAAATGCTGCAGATCTCTTTCAGCTATGTTCAGTCCCTAGGTGCACTTGTGATGAAAGCAAAAAAATAGTCTCAATCCTTTCTCCTCTTCATACAGAGTTAAACCGAGCAATGGAAATGTGCAGAGACAGCCAGTCTCTCCTTCCAAGAAGGGGTTAAATAGGCTTTTCCGAAAATGCTATAGGCAGGGCAGCTTTTATACTCTGTTTTGGAGGGAGGGGGGAGTGTGACGATTTGACAGCAACTTGACATTGCCTTGAAAGGTGCTGGAGGCTATGTGAGCGTTTGCCAAAGGGGTGGGGGAGAGGAAAGTCTATCAAGCTGTGCTGCAGTCTTAGCCTGTTCCCTTGCTGAGTCGGAAATGCTGCTGCAACTTGGAGATTTCCACAAGGCTTAGCTGCCCTCCAACTTCTGCAACTGCAGAAACAAGATCCCAGGGGCACAAAAAGGGCTCTCCAGCACAGCAGGACCAGCTCCAGCTCCTGGATTTCTGTGAATTGCCATGCTGAGGGACAAAGGCTTTTGTGCAAAGGGCAAGGACGCTGCCCATGTGCAATGATGGCTGCTCTCCACCAGCATGGCACAAGTTGGACTATTGCTGGGGAAGAAGAGCCTGCTTCACATTTGCTGCGTCTGCCAATGAGCCAGTTTTCAACCAGCTGTTGGTTTTCATCACTGCATTTGTAACTTGTGCTCCGCAGATGCCTCATGGCCAGTCTGCTGCATTTGTAAGCACCGCACCAGCTCTTTTAGCCTCTGGGCTTGGCTTGTGCTTGGCAAAGCAGACCAGATCTTGAGCTTCTCCTTGTAGCTGGCCATGGTCAGCATTTGTTAGCGGGCAGAAGTGGAGTCACTGGGACTTTGCTTTTGGAGGAGCAGCCCTGCCCTGAAAGGAGGATTGCACAGCCAGAGAGAGATAGACAGAAAGGAGCTGGGCTTGCAATTAGCTGAATGCTTTGATACATATTAGCAGACAATGCTTTGTGGACTGAAAAAGGATTTGCAGCCAGACCTTGGTGAGTGAGCCTGTGTTTTCCCTCCACCAGTTTACTTTCATTTCTCTTCATTTCTTTTAACTACAGCCAACGCATGCCCACTTTGCAGGAGTGTTTTTAAAGTGTGCATTTTTTTACCCTGACTGCATTGCTTTGATTTGTAAAATCTGCCTGATTTCTCTGAAACGAAACTGTGTATCAATTGGAAAGCATGGTACATAGTGCTCTGCTTCTCCTCTGGTCCTGTATCTAACTAAAAGCTGGGTGGTGTAGGGTTTGCTCTTAAGATATTCACAATAGTGTATTTACACTTCTGGGAATGCGTTTATGGCAGTTCTCTTTTATGGAGGCTTCATGCAACTCTACTTTCCTGTGCGCTTTTTTTGTTATTTTAAAGATCGAGGTATATGGAAGCTGAGTTCTGACTGAGTGAAAACTGGAGAGTGTGTGTGTGTGTGTGTGTGTGTTAGTAACAGTGCCTGCTAAACACAGTTGGCTCCCTTACAATACTCTGAGTCACAAATCTATTTCACTGTACATTGCCTACCCTAATGATCTTGGCTCACACAAGAAAATGGCCAGTCAGAGAAGCTAGCCCCCCTGTTTGGAGTGGTTTGTGAACTACTGTTATGGATCAAGGAGGTCTCCTTCATCGACCCTATTCCTGGGCAGAGATGAAAGCGTAAGATCAGCATTTTAAATGACTGAGGATGAGGCTGTGGATGCAAAATCCTAGCATCAGGCCCTTTAAAATGGGATGGTTCTGAAATTGTGACTGGATTAACTCCTGCTGCACTTTGGCCATTGCCTGCTACAGCCATGCCTGTAGTTTTCATTTACAATGCTGTATCAAGTTTCTTTTCCTCCTTAATAGGTACTTCCCCCTTGTGAGAGGAAAGACAGAGCCTAGAAAAGGGTTGTTGAGGGGTGGGGGGGGTTGGATTCTGAATTAATCTGCACTGCTTGAAGCAAGCTAGTGGGCAGTGCTACCTTTTCTCCATCTCCTGAGCTGGCTGAATGAATGAACCCAGGTCAATTGATCGGAAAAAACTGTTGCCTTCTTCCATCCCCAAATCATTCCATCTATAACGTACCTTGTTAGAGCTCCCTAACTGGATAAAATGAAGATGGCATAATTCAGTTTACCCTGCTTAAGTGTTGCCTAATGACATTAATGGAGGTTAGACACTGATACCCACTTACTGCCCCTCAGTAAGTTAAGATGTCCATTTTTCAAGCTGATTGAACCAGTGAGAGATCTCTAGGCCGTCAGAGTGGTTGCTCGAACAGGCTCGGATGCAGCTAATACATAAAAAGACTTCTGAAGACTTCTTGGTAGGACCCTGATTGGCTCTGGGAATTGGCAGTAGGACACACACAGGACTTTTAGCTCTGCGGGTTATTATCTAATGTTGTAGAGCAGCCACTAGTGGGCTCTGGATGGGTGTCCTGTAGTTTATATCAAATATTGGTGAGTCTCACTCTGGTTCCTCCGATTGTGCCACATAGGACTAGGGTCCTGCCAAATTCATGGTGGTGAAATAAGCATCGTGAACCATGAAATATGGGTGTTGGGGGGGGTGTTTTTACAGAAGTACACAGTGGTTCTTAAACTGGGGGTCCCGACCAAAAAGGGGTTGCAAGCCTTTTGCAGCGGAGGGTTGCAGTGTTACCATCCCTACTTCTATGCTCAATTTAGAGCTGGGTGGCTACAGAGCGGTGGCTGAAGGCAGTGTGCTGTCAGAAGCAGTGCAGCAGTAAGGCTGGGAGGTTCATCAAAGCCTGAAATATCTTCAGAGGTGGCCCCAGCAAACATAGTTTGAGAACCTCTGATTTATTCTCATCCAAGGCCACTTACAAATGCAGAAGTTGTACAGTACCTCACTTATGGTGTGAACACACTTGTGAAATTTGCTATTGATGCTGACTGACCCATGAAAATACACAACTCCTCTGCAACGTAAGGCTCCCCCACATAACTTTTGGTGTCTATTGATAAAGTAACCTGACACTTCTGGGTGGGTCACTGATAGTGAGGATCAAAGCTCAGACCTCTGGATCTGAAATTGTGAATCTCCACTGCTTGAGAGACAACCCAGTGCTCTTGGATAAGGTGCGGCAGGCTTATTGACCTTAGTGTTGGGGACAGAGCACCATGCTGAGACGACCTGTTACAGTAGCTAAAATCTTTATTTCTCTCTGTGCTAGAAATGGATTGCAGCTGGGGCACGTCACTGGGTGAATAACCAAAGGGTATGTCTACTCTCCTCTGGTGGCAGGCATCGATGCCATGTAAACCCACTCTGTCCATGGGAGAGTGCTTTCCAGGAGGTGAACTAATCGAGTCGACTAGAAAGTGAATGGAAGATGCTCTCCTTTTGACTAGCGCCCTGAAGTTGCAACAGTATGTTGATGGCAGGGCTTGACAAAACTTGGGAGCCAGGTCACCATGGCAGCTGGGGTTTGTAGCCCGGCTCCTAGCTCTGCAATGGAAATGCAGCAGAGGAGCGCCCTCTGGCAACCAAAAATAAAATTGCTGGTGCTCAGCTGGGAGCCAGTTTTGTCAGGCCCTGCATTGATGGGTGCAGACTTGCCTATCTCCTATCACCTGCCATTGCCAGGGTAGATGAGCCCCACGCTTACACTTCTATTCACACAACAGTGAACTCCTGGGGAATGTATATAACTGTGATCTCATTTACCAGCACTAGGTTTCCTGCCTGGCACAGGTGGGACAGGGAGGGGATTGTGTTACATCTCTCCCTCCCCCGTTTTCTCCTCCATTTTTTTTCAGCCCCCCCTGTTCTGGGTTAGTGTACACAGAGTAGCACTTTATGGATCTTTTAATGTCTGGTCAATATTTTAATCGCAGCTTTTTTTTTTTGTAAGTAGCTGTTCCTAGCACTAAAAATAAAATGTTTCTTGTAGGCTTTTTCTTCTATTAAAAATATTTACTCTGTCTCTCAAAGTCTTTGGTGGCTGGAAAATGCCTGAGATGAACACACAAGGTCATTGTTTCTAATTTTTAGAGTAATTTTATGTCTTGAGTTGCCATGCTTAAAAGTGATGGTCGAATATCTAAATCCAGTGGCTTATTCTGGAGAAGCACCCAATATTCAGCTGTGTTTCCAGAATCCATGGCACAACCACTCCTGATTTTTGATGTCCCTTGGTCAGGCTAGAGAATCTGAATAGTTCATTGTCATGGTATTTTCTTGGAACTTAGTCTCCGCCAGCACCAGGAAATGCAAAGCAGCTCAGAAACAGAACCATTTTAAAAGATAATCTTGAATTGCAAGGGTAAGGGTCTTGCTTAAGATTTAGAAGGAAGTTTTTTAGTCAATTCTCATTTATCTGAATGAGCTTCCCTTCTGCTTTTCTTACACGTAGTGGGAACCCTGATGGACAATTTGCAGTTTCTCTGTTTGATGAGCAATGTGCGCAGAGGGTTTATATTTGCAATGCAAGGTATCTGGATAGTGTGTGAAGCTTTTTTTAAAAAATGTGTAAGGTAGGAGAGAAAAAACTTAGCTATTTTCCTGTGTACACAGTAAGTGGCCAAAAATGTACTAGTTTTGCTATTTTTGTGCTACTTTTAGGCGCGATCGTGGGGCAGAGCAAGGAGGTTTTGTTTGTCAATACTGAAAAGCTTGGGACTCAGTTCTTGTGGAATCTCATCGAAAGTAAGATGATTCTGTACTTCATGCGGGGGCCTCAATTTCATGCCTGCAGGGTGGGGATTCTCTGAAGCAGATAGATGCACTTGAGATGCTTTAACAATAATGACTGTGCACTTCTTGCTTGGACAGAATAAGTTAAATCTATAGTGAGAACTAGAAGCAGCATGTGTAAAACCAGCTTTGTATTCACTCTGTGGGTTCTTTATGGGTCACACTCTGCCTTTATTTTACCTCTGGCAACCCTCCTGAAGTCAGTAAAGCTGCAGTAAAAATTTGGCCTGTATCCAAGTCTCATCTTAAAGATGAATCACAGGTTTTTTTACTACTGTCTCCATTGCAGAATCAGTAAAGGAGTGAGAGAATGAGCTAAGGTCTGTTCAGCCTTTTGAATTCTGATCAAAATACCCAGCTGAGCTCTGATTGCAGAATCTCTGTCAGGGAAGACAGTATTCACACTGGAAAGATCTCAGTTAGAAAAATTCGGGTTAACCCTGATTTACTGAGGAATCAGGATGAGAAGAAAATCTGGAATGGGATGAAGCTCCTCTTTAGAGTCTCTTTTCTGTAGGGATAGCTGTGTTAGTCTAGTTCAGCAAAACAAACGGGCCATGTCCACACTACAGGACTCAGTTAAGTTGACTTGATAAGGTCTACTTAAAGTTGACTTTAAATAGACCTTATTAAGTCGACTTAGTGAGGCCACATTGCATTAAGTTGACTTTATAAAATCGACTTAAGCCAGGGGACCCAACTTTAAATAAAGTCGACTTTAAATGGGTCCCCTAGCTTAAGTCAACTTTCTGGCCTCACTGCACTAAGTCAGCTTTATTAAGTCGACTTTAATGGCCACATTGTGTTAAGTTGACTTAAGAAAGGTGAATGAATTCTTAAAGTCGACTTTAAAGGCAGGAATTATTAAGTCAACTTAAGAAAGACCTTAAGTCGACTTAATGAATTTACCAAATGTGGCCAGGGCTTTCCTTAAGTTGACTTAAGCCCATAGTGTAGACATACCCAGGGAGTTTGGTGGCACTTTTAAAGACTAATAAATAAATAAGTTACACTTTAAAGGTGCCACCCTACTGTCTCTTTTCTGTAGTTAGAATTTTATTTTAAGCACCAGTGAAAAGTTGGGATTGCTATTCCTGCAATCCAAGCTTTCTCCATGCTATCCCAATCAATGTGCCTAAGCCCCCACCTGTGAAAACTTGGTGTCCATTGTGCTGGTGGCTTTTTGGTGTGAGGAAGCTTTACAGAGACCACCAAGTTGCTTCATGCAGGTGGCTGAACACCCTTGGTATAATGACTTTGAATCCCTCCCTTCTAAGCTTGGTTTAGTATGTCCTAGTTAATGTTTTCTAGATTTTGTAACAAATCCCCTGAACTAGTCAGACTATAGTCTTAATTTTTCTGCCATTATTGTAACACCGATAGTTAACTTTACAGCTTCATATATTCATTGCAGCACTTTAAAATGCTAAACAGTCAGCCATGGAAAAGAACATTTCTTAGTCTTATTAACCAGAACATCTCTGAGTCTTGGAAATTAAGGCGTCTGGGGGCAGTTAAAAGACTAACAAAATTTATTTGTTGCTAAAGCTAAAGCGATAAATAAATTTCTTAGTTTTTTAAGTGCCACCCTACTCTGTGTTTGTTTTGCTGAAGTATACTAACAGGGCTACCCCTTTGGAACTTGGTAAATTAAAGAAGTGGCATATCAGATGCAAAACAGACTGCAATGTTTTGGTGTCTGGGTTTTATTAGCTCTTCATGAGGGGCAGGAGGGAAGCTTTATATTTGCTAGAAGTAAGTTAATCTTGTTTGAATTTTCAGAGTGATTATTGTCAAATCTAGGGGGTTCTGTGTTATTCTTGGGGAATGGTAAATGCTTAATAAACAAGAAATCCTATGGAACTTTTAAAGACTAATTTTTTATTGCATAAGCTTTCATGGTATAATCTACAATAATTTATGTGTTAAATAAATCTGTTAGTCTTTAAAAGTGCCAGAGGCCTCCTCGTTTGTTTTGCTGAAATGGACTAACATGGCTACAACCCCCACTTCCCTGGCGGAACTTAATTCCTTAATGTACCAGTTTTGTTGGCTTTTGCATAAGTGACAATGAAGAGGAAAATGAGATATAAATTTAGATTTAACTTAACAGATTAAACCCCTCTTAGTTAATAACTCAGTAATGCTGCCAAAATGTGACAGTTTGTTGGCATTTTCCTGGACCTTTGTCAAGTGTCCGTAAGTCATTCTTTGCTAAATCCAAATGAATTTGTCTACAAAGTGGAATTGGTTTCTGCCTTTCTTGCAAAAATAGCCCTGTTGTACTTAAACTGTTTTTTTCCACAGTAGAAAATGTGCAAAGGTATGACATGCCAGGGGTGTGAAAACTGACAGAAGAGCAAAAAGTGAGTGTTTTGTGGGGAAGACAAGAATGTTGTGAAACCTTTCCCGTTGGTTGGCACAGGGCTACCAAACAGATTGGCCTAAATTTCATTCTTCTCCTTATACTCTGTATGCTGAGTAGTCCCTGTTATCAGGCTCTCTGAGCCATGTAAACCCAACATTACAATGATGGTGTTCCAGTGCAGGGTCATTTTCATTAACCCTATTGACACTACTTAGCATTAATAATGCAACCATTATTTTGCAGGGTCAGCAGTCCAGTGATAAATGCCAAAGTCCAGTTTCTAAATCCCTGTTTTCATGTCTCTGTCAAAGTAGTAAAAGTGCATCTTTCGTATGGAATAAGTGCACCCTGGCTTCCTAAGACGTCACATGAGATCTTTCTCCAATGAGGGTGCCACCTGTTAAATATGGCAATTTGGTTTTGAATCTAGCTGGCCACATTTGGAGGGGGTGGATAGGCTGAAAGGATGCAGTAAACCTGTTAATACAGAAACCAGCGGTTTAGCTACGCTGCAAGGGAGTATTTACAAATATTGAAGGTCCCGTTCAGCAAGCACTTTGCTCCTAACTTTATAAATGCAAGTATCCTACTAGGTAATGCATGAACTTCTCTTTACAGCATGAGACTCCTCACTGTAAGCTCACCTGTCGAGGGAGGTTGTTCAGTTCCTTAAGAGCAGACAGCTCACCTGGTATGTGTGGAAATCCTGGTTTTAGGCACTGACCCTCGTTCCAGCTACAGATAATGGACAGGCCGCTTCCAGTACATTTATTCTGTTTTTAGGTGTGACATTTTCATTCACTTCCTAATTAAAATATTAATTTATCACCATAGTTAACGAACACAAATGTTCTCAACTTCCCTACTGATTACTTCTTTTCAGCTTTCCTTTCAACTTATGATTTGGCAATTCACTTGCTTAATTTTATCTAGAGACATGTAAAATCACATAGGAGTTAGTGGAATCGCTTGTCTCTCCGTCCCCACCCACTGCCACCCCCAATTTTTAAAATTATTTTAATAAGAATGGTTTTTTTTTTCCTGCTGGCCATGTGGCTTTGTTCAAGGACCTGGTAATTATAAGCTTGGAGATGAAGGCTTTTCAAAGCATCTTTCCCAGCAATTTTCAGCTGGAGATGTGGATAAAAATATCTCACCAGTTTTTATCAAAAATGTTTGCAGTAATATGCAATTATGAGCTCTGCCTTCACTCAATTCATCCTGGAAGAATTTGCTTCGCAGAGAAATTTGTTTCCTAACTGCAGTAGATGCCAGCATAGTTGGCAGATGCAGGGTTTTATAAAAGAAACCAGAAATGAAAATTGCTGTGAAGCAAATTGGTTCCTACACCTGGAAACCGTGAAAGGGTGGAATATAAATTTTTCTTAAATCATTTTAATTTGCTTTGCATATCTGTTCCCAAAATGGCTTTGTGAAAGCTATTTAGCCTAATCAAGATGTGAAGAGATGATCCCACTTTAATCATGCTTTGCGATTGATCCAATTCTTGTTGTGCAACTTCATGAAATGTTGCCAGAAAAGGTAGAGGAATTGTCCATTTTCTTCACAGCAGATACCCTGTCTGAAAATATGAACATAATTACCAGCATTTTGATAATGTGAAATGAGACCACATTAAGAGCCAATTCAGTGTGGAGAAAGGAATACTGAAATTAAGGTGCAAGGTGTTAGGAGTATTAAACATGGGTTATAAGGATCTTGTCCTGAGAGGCAGTCTTGTGTGTATGCAGGCATGTGTGCACATGCACATGCTTTTCCTGCACAAATTCTTTCCACAACTCCCTCGTTGATATTGCCTCTGTCACAGCTGCTGAAGATTCCCTCCCCTTACCTACCAACAAACACCCTTGTTTAAAACCCTTATATTACTACTCTTCCTCCAAGTTTCTGCTTGATTTTTCTTAACTTTCTTTCCTCCCCTGTCTTGTTCCACTGCTTAAACCATCTTGCAGGTAAAATGTACATCGCCCGTCCGTTTTTGGAATGTTGCAAATTTTGTGAAACTCTGAAAGTGCAAATCTACAACTCCAGTTAATTGCTGCTCCTAAATAAAACAAACGAACAAGGGGTCCTGCGGCATTTCAAGACTAAGTGCTGCAGGACTCCTTGTTTGATTGTTTTACTGAACTAAACTAACACAGCTGCCCCTTTGGATCTTGTTCCTAATTAAACGTCTTACTTTATGCTGCTGGCCCTAGTTTTTTCCTGGTCTCTTGAAATCTGTGTGTTCCTCCCCAGTTTTGCTTTCAGACCACTCTAGCTTCTGGATTTGACCGGTTGTATTACAGACCTCCAGACTCTAGCCAGGTTTGCCAAGATTCACCAAAGAAGAATGATCTTATGTTTAAGGCTCTGGGGAACCTGGATCAATTCTTAGCTGTGGAGCAGGGAAATTCTTTGTGTGACTCTGGCTCAGGCACTCAATCCAGCTGCACATCATTTCCCCATCTTTAAAAATGGAGGTAAGGGCCCTTTCCTATATCGTGAGGGTGCTGTAACGGTACTCGGTAAATATGGTGGCAAGAGCCATGTAAGAACCTGTGATGTGAGTTTCTCTTGAACCTAGGCATTATCAGATGGACGTAATTTGCTTGATTCCATCCTGAAATCAGGCCCAGCTTGGTTGTTTCCCTTGGAGTGAAATGAATGAGGAACTTGATTTTCCAGCCCAAGGCACCAATCTGCATGCATAAGAAACAGTGGCCCACACTCCAGCCTCCTTCAGATCCCACTTCGCAATCACTTCAGCAGCGTCTTCAACAAGTGTTTATCCTCGCATGCTTCAGTCTGGATTATAATTGATCTGGAGCAGGGACCTGTCACTCTGTGTTCAGGAAGGCTCTGTCTCCACTAGCCAAAGTTAGTTCAAACTTGCTAGTTCAAACTAACAATGTGGACTAGTTCAAACTAAGGGTTAGTTCGAGTCTTTACCATACCGAGTGCACAGTTCGAACTAACCATTAGTACTTAACTAGTTCAAACTCAGCATTCCTTCGTTCGAACTAAGGAATTTCTTAGTTCGAACTAAGGAATTTCTTAGTTTGAACTAAGGAAAGGTTAGTGTGGCCATGGGCTAATTTATCATAGTTTAAGCCTCCTTAATTTGAACTAAATTGCTAGTGTAGACATAGCCCAAGACACTTAACGTCCCATGCCCAAACATATATTCCCCCTCTGGAGTATAGGTGTGTCTCCTTTGTTATAGTTTGATAGTTGGCTGTCCTGGGAGCTCCAGGATTGTTGACATTAACAGTCAATATGCAGAGTAGGGTTTGTACCCAACCATGGTAACTTACGTGCATGGGACTAATTTATTTATGAAATGCACTGTCACTTTGGCAAAATTAAAATCTTGACGTAAGAGGAATGCATGTTGGTTTACTCAAGAATGTAATGCAGTGCCAGTAAAACTCGCTGGGTAAACCCTACAGGCACCAAAGGATTCCTTAGCTGATCCTCACTGTTCACGTTGCAGCAGTCCATCAACATTCCCGTCAGCCTGATCATCCTGTCCTGCATTAAAAGCCACCAGAGAGAGATTTTAACATGAGACTCTTTAGGAGGATTTTCTTGTGGAGTTTCTCCTGGAAAACTGTGAGAGCCATGCTTCCAAACTAGGCAAATCTCAACAATGCCAGAAGCACCCATGCTGACTCTGGCCCCCCAGTGACTTATCCCCATATTCTTCCCCTAGATTGCAGCTGCATTTAGGATTCCTGCTGGACTATGTAGTAGACGATAACATGACCCAGCTTATATTACATTGTTTTTTCAAGACCACTTCTGTGGAGGGAAGAAAAATTCTTTACAGCCCCCTATGATTTGCCTAATCTCTGCCTTCTCCTCCAGACTGAATGGCTGTGTTTTGGGGTGGGGAGATGGTATCATTTTGGAGGTTGAGCCCGCTATCCATGCAAGCAGGTCTACCTCCTCCGCAAGCAGGTCTGAGAAAATGGGGGTGTTCGAGCGTTGATCCAGATCTTGGTCCTGATTCACAGGAAGAGACTACTGTCTCCCAAATGGTACACTTACAAAGCCATGATCTGGTAAACCTTAGCTAGAACAATTCTTCACTGGGGATTTTTTTTTTCTCCTTCTGTCATACTGTATACAGTTTTGTTCCATCCTTTTCTCCAGCCACTCTTGCCAATTAACAACTGAACATTTAAAACAAAACAAAAAAACCCAATACACTTACCAGCTGGCACTAGCCAATTCTCACCACCATTCTTTATGTTCCCCCCAGAATATCAGGCATGTCAGTTTCTGTCGTGTTCAATCCGGTATTGTAACTCTCCTGCAGGAGCTTACAGTCCAAATAGTTGCAGTAACAGCATAGCAGGCACCAAGAAATGAGAAAAGTTAATTTTGTTAAAAAATAAAGTCTTCTATGATCCTACCTGAAAATTCAAGAGAGCAAGGCAGAGGGATCCTGGCAATTAACTGAAGGAGTAATAGAAGCCCTTACATTGGTGGAAATGGAGAGCGGAGCTTGTTACGCACTGCAAGCTCAGGCTAACAGCAGCTACTCTGCTAGCTTTCTCTCCTTTTAAAAAGTCACTTTATCATTCTGTGCTGACTCTAGCGGTGCCACAAGCTATAATAGGCAATTAGCTCTTAGCAGATTTATGGGACGTTGCTTTTTATAAGCAATCGTGTGTTTAATGATTAAACAGATTGGTTGTATCTAATGTTCATAGGGCCTGATTTTGCTCCTCTATCACTGATGTAGAGAACAATTCTATTGAAGTGAGCGGTGTGTCACCAGATTTAGGTTCAGTTTCAATGGAGAGCAGAAACAAGTCAGTTAAGAAAAGCTCCTTAGTAGTATCTGCTTCCGGATGCATTCAGGTGCTATCTAAAAAGCATGAGTGATGTTATCAAAGGAGGTCTGGATTGCATTAATGGGGGTCTCCCTTTTTAATGTTGATGAGACGGATGCCCAGGGGGATTGATTTGAGTCACAGCAATTTAAATCAACATGTAAATCATTATTTAAATCACTGAGTGGAAAGCCTTGATTTTAATCCTCTATTTCACTCAACTTTTCCTTTGTACTTCTTCACTACTCAGTTTACCCCTTTAAAAAAAGATTATAACTGAAAGATTTCTCTTACTGTAATTGTTTGTACTGCTGTATACATTCTATAATTTGTTAACCAGTTTTTTAGGGAAAATAATAAATCATAAAGATTATCTAATTTTATTTAAACTTGTATCTTTAGCAACATGCCATACAGCTTGAAAAAAATCATAAACCACTAATAAAACACTGTTCATAAGCTTTACCTACAATGTTCAGTTCTACAAAGCAATACAAAACCATTTAGCCAATTTTTACCTAGCCTTGCACCCTGGAACTGTACTGTCTTGCACCGAACAGTATAAATTCATTAAGTAGTTCACCACTTCTTCAGTGTGGAATGGACGCACACATACACCTTTGTAACCTGAGGTGAGGTTTTCCAGGCATGGCAGCCAAAACACATTGTTTTAGGTAAAATACAAAATTGGTTTATTAGTTACAAAAAGGGATTTTAAGTGGCTGTAAGTAGTAAGCATAAAGATAAAAGTTGGTTACTTAAAAAATAAAAATAAATTTTCAGTCCGAGTTTTACAGACTAAGTAGGATTTCAATCAAGTGGTGTCTCATCCTGAAAAATGATATAAGCAGATTTCAGATCCTCGGCGCACAGGCTGGGATTACCTTTCACTCTGGGACTAAATTCAAAGTTTTGGGTTTTTCCCCTCTTCAAGGCCGTCTTCCAGGTCTTGAAGCTGGGAGGATGGCAAGTAATGATATCACTTGCCCTCTTTTATACTCAGAGTTGTCCGGAGGGGGGGATGCAAGAGGGGTGACTGCCCCAGGTTCTGTGGGGCTCACGCTGCCCTGCTCGCTGCCCCCCCCATTGCCATACTGGCCTCTGTCCCCTCTCCACTGCCTTCAGCAAGAAGCCAAAGGTGGCAGGGCAGGAACTTGCAACCTGGCCGCTGGGCTGACCCTTCCCACCCCCAGGGTGAAACAGCTGGCTTGGGGGTGGGACGGACTGGCCCCGAGGCTGGACTCTGCTCTCCTGCCCCTGGGCCAGCTGTTCTGCCTGGGGGCAGAGTGGCCAGCGCAGGTGAGGGTAGAGGCAGGAGCATGGGACCTGGTCTCTAGGCTGGTCCACCCTGCCATCCCAGCGTAGAGGCCAGTTGGTCCCAGGCCCTGCCACACCCTAGGGATAATCCTGTTTATACTTTCTTCTAGTCTCCTGGAGACATCTTTGCTGTAATTTGGAGTCAGACAGTTGCCATTGGATCAAGGGTCTCCATTGCGTATGCTCCTTCTCCAAGAGGTCGTCGTGGCTAGTGGATTGGGTGACTGATGAGCCATTAATCTCCTCTCACTACTGATGGCTGCTCCTTTGTTAGGACTGAAAGGCTGGTTGTGGGTGTTCCCAGCCACACAATCTACTGCAGTAATGCACACATAGCAAAACCTCATAACTTCAGATAGAGCGATAACACAGACAATCCAACAGGATATTAATGTTCAACAGATCAGCTTTTCAAATGTACCTTGCAAGGGAAGCGGTATATGCAACAGATCATAATCCTATCATGGTGGTGAATACGGGGTTTAGAGTGCAACCTTGAGGTTCGGTGTGTCACAGCTACAGGCCTTCAGTGCCTGTGGCACTATTCAATATGTGCACATCACACCACTCACTGCCTTCAGACATTTCATGTTAGTAGCATCAATCAGGGCTTCTTATTACCTGACTTTTTAATCCCTCTCCAGCTGCTGTATCTCCTGTGTTGGCTTGTCTTGTGTCTGACATCACAGCACTGATGTTAAGCCAGGGACATTGTCTGTGGCCATGTGCCTCTCTTGCAAAAAGAGATGCACCCAAGAGCCAAAGTTCAGATCTGGATTTTTCTCTAAATTCTGAAGTGTTTGAGTTAAGACCAAGGATCCTCACCTGGTTCTACTAGCTGGCTGGATCGTTGGTGACAAATTGGAGGGAGGTTTCACCCCACCTCAGCTGCCTCCCAAGAAAAGAGGTTTAACAGCTGTGACCCCGAGACTTTTTCTAGCTGCAAGAATGCACAATTTGCTCAGCTACTGCTTTGTACAGGTGGAAGAGCAGCCAAGCTAAACTTCAGCAAGTAGCGTTGTGATCTGGTATGTTGAGAGTGCTGTTCCTGTACCACAGAGTGAAGGGGAGCCTGCTGAAATGCGATTCCCAGTGGCATCAGCGTGTGTACTTGGGGGGTGAGAAGGAAGACTTCCTTGCTGTAGGAAGCCCAGGTTCCTATGGAGTGGATTGGGATTGGACACGAGTTATGACCTGATGGGACAGGATCAGGATGCGCCCATTTTCTTCCAAGAAATATTTCCGCTGATGCTACCACTGGCTGTATTCCTGGTTATAAAGGGAAGTTATGAAGTCGAAACAAATGATGACCCCCCTCTGCCACAGAAATCCTGTGTAACCTTGGGCAAGTCATGTCACCCATCTCTGCCTCTGTTTCCTACCTCTGTAAGATGGAGTCAGTGAGCAGTTACCCATCCTTCTGTAAACCCAAAGGGCTCTACAGAAATTTCCCATTGAGAACATCAGAAAACTGAGCTCATTTTGAGGGTGGGGGAGAAGCAGGATAAATCTTGAAAAGGAGGTAGTCTTGTTGAAATCAACTTCAAACGTGTTTAGAATTGATTTGTTTTGCCTGTGGGAGGACCTGGAGTCCTTAGTTATAACTAACTTTGATCCATCTTGGTTTAGGCTTGTTCCAAATCATCAAATTAATAATAATCGTACATGGGGTGGATCAGCTGTCAGCAGCCCATGAGTAGTATAAACACGATGTCCTATTGCTTGTGAGTTTGTCTGATGTATTGGGGCTTTTTTGTTTATGGCTAGTGGAACAGGGGCAGTGGTAGAAATAAAATGTTTAACTAAAGGGGCTTTTTCATGGGTTATGTGTTTGCATTTAAGTATCCACGGCTTGTCTTCCACTCTCTGGGTCACCTCTGAATTGCTGAGTATACAGACCAGTCATTGAAATCCGTGGGGGTGTTCAGAATCTCTGAAAATTGGGCCGGTAAGTTTTGTCTGCACTGCACACTAAGCTCAGGCTTTGACTCCCCTTGTGTCCACACACAAATCAGTCTGCCTCAGGTCAGCAAGCACTCAGGATGTGGGTGCTAGAATCTTACTAGGTGGTATGTTAGAGTCCAAGTCTAGCTGTGACTTGGCTTCAAGCCCTGCCACTTTGCTGTGTGGAGATGAGGCTGTAGACTTGAGTTGTAAGCTCTGTGTTGTGCAATATGGACTCATTAGCAAGGCTGTAAAACTCACATCCGGCAATTGCAAGCCCAGGTTTACAGTGCAGGGTGGGTGCTGAAACACAGGTTTGTAAGCACGTAATACTTCTGCAAACACTCATGCTGCAATTAAAGGCCCATGGCACAGCTCTGGCTGGTCTGGCTAAAAATAGCTGTTCAGATGTTGGCTCAGGCTTGTGCCTGGGCACTGAAACCCTGCAAGGGGGAGAGGTCTTAAAGCCCAGAGTCCAGCCTCTGCCTGAGTGTTTGCAGTGCTAGTATTAGAGGCATGGTCCAAGCCTGAGTCGGTTGACCCAGGCTCTGAGACTGAGCATTGGGTATCTTACTGCAGTGTAGATGTGCCGACAGAGTTGTTTAAATTGATGTGTAGACACACCCATGGTTTTGGTCTTGGGAACCTAGAGAAACAAATGAAATCCTTCTGTAAGCAGAATACTGCATCTCCGAGTAGTCAGCTGGGCACAGCTCCTGCCACGTGGTGTCCCAAGCCAACCGATCAGCATTAACCTGTCCTACTCTGTCTCTCTGACCTGGCTGATAGCCTAGAGCTCTGAGTCTGCACTCTGTCTTCAGCTGTGAACTACGATCAATAGAAACAAACCTCACGGGAAAGTTGTCTCTTGTGAAAGATTTCCTTTGTGGCAAATTCTCAAGAGGGTGAAGGAAGATTGAACGGAGGAAAGGAAACATGGAGGCCAAAAATGTTTTTCTTACTCCTTTCTGTAAATATTTGGAATTTAAGTGGATTCCCAAAATCTCCCCTTCTTTCAGACAGCCTTTGGCTGCATGGCTCCTTTCTCTTCAGCCTTTGTTTTATGGGATGGGGTTGCTGGGTTGTAGACTGGAGAGGGACCCAGAATTTCAAAGCAAACTCAATCAGTGTGAGATTTTGTGGGAGAAAATCCCACTTCATCAGATGCTTCCACAAAAGTTCAGGTGATAAATAAATTTGTTAGTCTTTAAAAGTGCCACACGACTCCTTGTTTTGCTGAACTAGACTAACGTGGCTGCCCCTTTGGAACTTGTTAATCAGTGTGGTGACAGAGTTCTGCAAAACAGCAGGATTGCAACCCAAAATTACAATAATATCCATGTTTGCTGCAGTCTGACCTGTGTTCAGATGACAAAACCATAGAGAATCTTTTTCCGGGTTTGACTGAGTGGTCTGTCAAGACGCACTCGATTGCTCTGGAATTCATAACAGTAGCTCCAGGTCCAGAAGTAGAGTAGCGCTAAGGTGACAGAACAGCTTTTCTTTTTGCCTTAGTGCGGTGTGTAGGGGGAAGTAAGCAGACGTTAATAAGTTGACAGTGGATACACAAGGTATCTTACATACTTTGCATATCTCCTATCGACTGCTGCCAAAAAACCGTGGCAAGTAGACTAGGGCTCAGTGTGCCATCCCCCATCTCTTTCGATTTTCCCACTACACCCCTTCATTTTATGGAGGCCATCTGCTTCGATATAAAGCACATGCTCTGGTTCTATGCTCTTTTAGCTATACGCTTATTCAGTCTGTTCGGTAACCCCTATAAATCCTCCTCACATAGTTCCCCAGCTGCATCCATGGGCTATTGCATAATGGATAGTTCACGTGACAAAACCTAATATAGCCATAGTTAGATCACTTGTGAAATGGTAATACCTATATATATATTCATACATAATGGCTTTTTCTGTACACATTTGGCAACTCCTTATTTACTATTTGCAATATTACTCTAGCTAAATGCTGGTGGGGGAATCCTGTTTGGGGCATTAAATCTTAGTTCTAGTGGAACTTCACAGAGACACAAAAAAGCGAGAAACAGTCCTAAACACAGCACAGGAGCTTTATTTATTTATTAGTTAATGTCATTCTGCAGCCTTTTCCTTGTTCCCACTTCTGCTATTATAAGTTCATAACATCAAAATCCAGTCCAAATCTGTTTAAAACAACTCATTTGCAACCTTCTGCATTTAATGTCTTCCCATGCAACTCAAGCCTGTAGTGTTTGATGCCTGCCTTTGCAGGGTTGGGTAATCCCAAATATTTGAAACCCTTTGACTGTAAAATGGATTGAAATTGGAGGCTAAAACTGGATTTGTTCATTTTAGTGTTGCTTGATAACCAGATTAAAAAATGATTTGTTGCCCTGCCCACCAACTTGGTTGATAGTGGTGTTGGTTCTTGAAGTTATAGGGTAGTGGCTCTCAACTTTTCCAAACTACTGTACACTTTCAGAAGTCTGATTTGTCTCGTGTACTGCCAAGTTTTATCCCACTTAAACTATTTGCCTCCAAAATTAGACATAAAATCCAAAAGTGTTACAACACATTGTTAATGAAAAAGTGCAGATGTTCTCATTTTTACCATGTAATTATAAAATTAATTTATTGGAGTATAAATATTATACATCCATTTCACTCTGTAATATACCCAGAGCAGTATAAACAATTTCCTGAAGGAAATTTTAGTTTGTACTGACTGCATTACTGCTTTTTATCAAAACAAACAAGGAGTCCTATGGCACTTTTAAAGACTAACAAATTTATTTATGGGATGAGCTTTCATGGGTAGCTCATGCTATAAATAAATTTCTTAGTCTTTAGAAAGGCCACAGGACTCCTTGGCTATATCTACATCAGCAGTTTTAGTTTGGATTTACTAGTCCAAACTACAGAAGTCCGAAGTTAATCCAAACTAACCTCGGCCTAGTTCG
This sequence comes from Podocnemis expansa, assembly GCA_007922195.1. Lineage (NCBI taxonomy): Eukaryota > Metazoa > Chordata > Testudines > Podocnemididae > Podocnemis > Podocnemis expansa. Next base: position 19,495,029 of record ML681973.1, read on the forward strand.
AATTGACTGCAGCTTTTTAGTTCAGACTAAAGGTTTAGCTCGAACTAGAACGCGTGGCTACTGCAAACTAGCTGTTATTTCAGGTGTTGCATGTGCTTAGTTTGAACTTAAATTAGAACTAAGCAAGTAAGCCCAGGCTAACCACCAGGTCTTACTTGTTCAAACTAAGCTTTGCCTACTTCAAACTAAGAAATTTCTTAGTTTGGACTAGGTAAAGCCTCGTATAGCCAAGGGCTAAATTAGTCCGGACTAAGCTTCCTTACAGAGCTGTAACTATGGCGGGGCTGATGGAGCAAAGCCCTGGGCGGCCTGGAGTGGCTCAATGGAGCCGCTTTATTAAAGGGGCGGCTTTGTGGCACCGGCTCTAAGCATTGCTAATGGAAAGGGGCGCGTTCCAATCAGAATGTGCCCTGGGCGGCAAAACACTGCGTTACGGCTCTGCTTCCTTAGTCCGGACTAATTTACCAGCATAGACATAGCCCTTGCTTGTTTTGCTGAACTAGACTAACAGGGCCAACCCTCTGAATCTAGTGCTTTTTATGTAGCCTGTCGCAAAACTAGGCGAATACCTAAATGAGTGGAGATCCCTACTGCAAGACCTTGCTGTACCCCCAGAGGTAGGTGCATTCCTGGTTGAGAGGCACTGATGTCGGGCACCTCACCTCTAAGGAGTGGTGCTGTGATGGTGATTTCCCAGACCTGACTTTTGTGCTGCAATGTTACATGTAATTCCTAATCAGCTTTTGCTTTCCAAAACTGATCCCTTGGTGCTGGTTTTTTTCCGCCCGTTTCACAACTCTTCCTCTGCTCCCCACCCCAACACCGGCTCCTGTAGGTGCAAGATTTCGGTAGCGAAGCACCCTGAGCAACCCCAGAAACAAATCACTGTACAGTGTTAAATACATACACACCTGAGGTTAGACTGTTGTTGAGCAGGGCTGTCTTGAATCTCCTAAGTGCCTGAATTTCCATTGCTCTTGCTGCAGACATAGCCTAGCAATGATAACATCATCACAATAACAAACAATATTTCAATCAGCCTTGATATCGGCTCCTCATAATTCATTTGTTGTTTTTTTCTTATTCTAGTGCTTATGGCATCTGCTTTGTTTTGTTTTTTTTACACGGATCTGTTCTCTTCTTCCCCCAACCCCTTGAGCCTGCCTGAATCCCTCATCTTTATTAAATGTCATTGGTTTTAAGAGTGTTTTCTGTTGTCTCATTTTATGTTGTATACCCCTCTCTCCACCCTCAGCCAGAAGATTGATTCGAAGAACACCTGGATTAGCAGAAATCTCATACGGACCTGGCACAGCGTAATCTCTTGCTCATTTGCTGAGCTTGTACTGCCTTCCTAGCCAGTCTCTTAACTTGGAGGTGATTCTGGTGCTTGTAAAAGTGCCACAGAGCTGTGTTGTAATGTGAGCTTGCTCCCATGGCTGAGTTAGCATTTCGTTGTCTCTCTATTGTTGAGTCTTTCTGTTGTAGCTGTTTGCTGGTTGTACCAAACTGTGTACCCACCTGGGGTTGGTACATAGGAGCGGAGGGAGGACAGGCAGAGAACTAGGATGAAATTCACTTAACTAAAAGGTTTAGTTTTGTTTCTTTCCTCTTTGAGGATTAATGTCTTCTTTCTGTATTGCACGTGAATTAAGGAATTCAGCAAAACAAACAAGAAATCCTGTGGCACTTAAAAGCCTAACAAATTTATTTATTGCATGTGCTTTTGTGGGAGAAAATCCCACTTTGTCAGATGCTTTGAAGTCAGATTTTCTCCCGCCAAAGGTCATGCAATAAATAAATTTGTTAGTCTTTAAGTGCCACAGGACTCCTTGGTTGTTTTGCTGAGCTAGACTAACACAGTTACACCTTTGGAACTAAGGAATTCAGGTTTCCTTGAGGTTGCTTGGCTAAACCCAACACAGCACTCTGTAGATTTAGCACAGGATCTAAAACTTTTATGTATGCTCTGAGGAGCACTTGTACAGTACTATGTGAGCAGCACACTCTTTCTTAGAAGTACTATACGTGAAAAAAAGCTCTGCATTATGGTTTTAATACCCTCCTCCCTTTAACTACAAACCTTAAAATTTGCATTGTTTCCTGCAAATGTCTCAACTTTAATCTCTCCAGAAGTCTATGAATTTTTTCAATGTGTGCTTTTTGTTTGTTTGTTTTATGTATATAATATCTGAGGAGGCAAGACTGGCTAAATTCTGCTCTCAGGTGTATCCATACAACCCCACCGAACTCAGTGAGGTAACACAAATGAATTTACGAACACAATAAAGCCCTCCATTTTAAACCATTCTTCCCAGCAAATAGTTGCTGCCTCCTATCAAGTATTTAGGGCATCTGATAATAAAGACTGGTACTTTTGTTTTAGCTCCATGTTCTAGCTATTGTTTTATTCTCACTCTCTCACACATTTTTCTAGTGTTCCAGGAGCGGCATGTCTGGTTTTGGAAATGAGCATGTTTCAAAGGGTAATAGAAGGGAGCAAAAACGTGGGCACAACCATGATGTATTCTCCAGTGCCGGGCTGCTCCAGATGATCTTAATGTATCAGATGGTTCTGGCGAGATTTAGAGCTAGTTGAAATCCACGAGACCCTTTCATGAATAATTTGTCTCTGTGTTCTTCAGATTTCAGCAATACCCCAAAATAAAACAAAACAGCACGACTCGGAGTCACTTCTGATTTTCGTAGAGTTTCAAGGTCAGAAGGGGCCATTTTGATTATGTCATTTTACCTTTAGTAGAATACAGACCAAATAAACTAATTCCTTAATTTTTGAATGAGCCATAGCATAGCTTTGAAATCAAGCATGGGACATCTAAGACTTAAAGTAATGAAGTATCCGTCAATGTTGCATAATCAGTCTGTCTTGTTTCATGTGTAGCTGTTAGGTCTCATATCTTTCTTGGCCAGATTAAAGCACTGTGTGCTAATCCCTCCACCATCCAGGTGCTTAGGCACAGTGATCAAGTCACCTCTTGACCTTTTCTTCAGTAAACATGAATTGAGCTAAGAATCTTACTATAAGATGCAATATATGGATTCAGAGTTGGGCTTTTTATTGAAAATTAGAAGTTATTTCTCCTAGGTGGTATATTAATAAACCTTATTCTTTGTTTTGGCCTATGAGGACGGAACAGTGGGTAATTCTTTAGCAGGTGAAGACTTACCAAAGCATTTAAAGACCCACAAGAGAGTTGAGTTCACAGGAGGTAAAATAGATAGACCAAAGAATTTATTTCTATTTCAACAAGATTGCTGTTTATCTGGGGTTTGGGTTTTAACAGCCACAAGCCTCTCATTACCTTCAGTACCACAAATGCAGACCTTTGCTCTTTCACTCTTTTTCTGCCACGCAAAATGTTGTGTGTACTTACTTGCATGATATGCAGACATCCTGTTCAACAGATTGGTTGTAGTAATCTCATTTAATAGTTACTTGTATACGGTCAAAACAGGGCTGGGGAGAGCTCATGAAAATCTTTCAGGAATGCATGTTTGTTTGTTTTTCATAAAATGATCTTTTTCACGACTGATATATTTCTCAAGCAATTTGATGTTATTCACACCTTTGTTAATTTTAGCACATTGTTATGCAAGTAGTTACTGAAACGAATATCAACCTTTTTTCATTTACCAGATGCTCTGGTGTGTTTGTGGGACTTTTTTTTTTTTTTTTTTTTTTGCTGGAGTGTGTGTGTTTGGGGTTTGTTTTTTTTGGCAACAAAACATTTTTTGGAAACTTTATTTTTTAAAATTGGTTGTAGGGGAAGGAAGGAAGAGAGAGAGAGAAAAATTGTTACTTGTAAATTGAAAGCAGTTTCCTTTTCTGACTATCTCTAGTGAAAAGCATGTTAGGCAGGTAAGAAAAAGGGCCCCATACCAGTTGGTCCCAGTCACCTGATGAATCCAGTCCCCGATAAAGTTTAGTTGCTTAATCTCCTTTGTTCTGTAAATTGCAAAAGAATGGTCATTACTTTGATTTATTTCTTTTCAAAAAATTTTGTGGTTTCACCCAGTCAGAAATACCAAGAGTAGCATAACTAAGTGTCTGATGAAGTGGGATTTTCTCCCGTGAAAGCTCATGAAATAAATAAACTTATTAGTCTTTAATTGCCACAGGACTCCTGTTTGTTTTGCCGAACTGGACTAATGCAGCTACCTCTTTGGAACAAGCATAGCATTTCCTCCACTACCAATTTCCTCAGAATATTGGTTTGGTTTTTCTTTCCTCTCGAAAAATCCAAGAGTATTAAATCCAGTCCCCATTCTTGATGCATTCCCAAATACAAGAGAAAGTTAAAATCCACGATTGAAGCTAATAGGAAGAAATATTATTCCACTGCTCTTGAGAAATTATTGGTGCCTATTCTGCTGATTAATAGACCCAGCTGTATCTAGAGAGGCATTCTTCCTGTGAAAATGGCTTTAGATTTTATTGGCTATTTCTCAACATTTTACAGTCACTCGGTTGGATAACTTTTGAAAGAACCAGCCTGAAAAAGTAACTTATTTCTTTTTATTTTTTATTTTAAAAGGTATTTTCTTCAGACACACTGACTATATTATCACTATTTCACTTTCCAATCTTATTCTTGGATTCTCCCCAGTTCAGTCAGCAATGCATAATAACAGAAATTGCCAGATTGTCTGGAAAATGCAGCTTCCATGACTTCACTTGTATTATTCTTAAATAGTTCTAGCCCCAGATTTTTAAGGTGTTTGAGGGTAGCCACATGCAGCACTGGAGCGCCTAACTGGTTTTCGGAGCCTGAAGTCTCATTTTCAATAGTGACCCTAAATCATCATTAGGAATTTGGCTCTGATATGCCTAAATCCATTTGGAGTGAAAGCCTAGCAATTGGGCAGGGAAGGTATATTTAGTAGGATGCTTCATGGGTGGGGTGTGTGTTTTTGTTTGTTGTTTATCTATTTAACTTCAGTGATGACTTTATAAAGCCATCCCTTTTCCAGTGTGTTAAGTGTGCCTACTCTTTCAAGCAGGGGCTGAGGTCTCATAATAGACATGATCTGAGATCCATTGCAGATTCTCTAGCACGGGGGCTGGCAACTAAAAAAATAAGAAGAGCCATTTTAAAAGATCCCTTCAATAGCCAAGTGTTTTGAGAGCTGCAGGGGGTGTAGCCTCCTGGGGGGGAGTGGGAGGAAGATGGGCCAAGGCACCTGCCACAGGGTCCCATGGCTGGTGGGCGGGAGCCTGGAAATGGGCATGGACCCCCTATAGGGGCGCCCAGGGGTGATGGGGAGTCTGGAGCTAGGTGCAGGCCACCTGCAAGGTCCACTGGTGTCAGGAGAAGGGCCTGAAGCCCAGAGCCACAGGATGCCGACCCCTGCTCTAGCAGAACTGGGGAACATGTCTGGAGATCCTTGATTTTTCTCAACTTAAAAGAACTAAAACCATGGGAGCAGAATAAAAAACACAACCCATTTTTGAAGAAAAAACATTAAAAAAGTGAAAACCTCATTTGAACAGTACAATAGCACCCACGCTCAATTTGATGAAATCCTTTGCATTCACTGCTTTTAAAGTGCTTTTTTTCCCATATCCATTGAACGGAAATTAATGGCTGTTTCTGGAAACAGTATATTATGCTTTTCCTAGGTATACTGGTAAATGATGGACTACAAACCAATAGCAGATGACAGACAGTATATTTCTGGATGGCTGTAACTCTTAGTGGGGTCTGGTGTTACAAAGCTGTCAGCAGTGTGACTACAAATTTTCAAAGATGACATATCCCCTGTTTCCTTCCTTTAAACTGATTTCCATAAAAGCATGAAGATAAGGGCAACATCAAACCTATATGTTCACAACCTGGTTTAGCTGCCATTGATGTCCGTGAGCTTTGGATCAGGTCCTTCAGTCAGGCCAAAATGGCACTGATGTCAGTGGGAGTTAAATCATGCCCTTACTAGATAGAAATTGACCCAAAGACTGGTCTCTAAGCAGAGCCAGAGTAAATGGTCTCTGCACACACACATTTCAGTGGCCTACACATGAGCCTATTGAATTTCTCCTCCCACTTTTCCCTGAAAAACAAAAATGTGGTGTGCAGAGAGATTATGGAGTTTCTAGTGCAGTGGCTCCCAGCCTAGGCTCTGCCATGGCACACCTTGGGTATGTCTACATTAGGGACTTAAGTTGACTTAAGCACTTGCTTAAGTCTACTTAATTAACTCCTGCCCTTAAAGCCAACTTTAAGGATTAAGTTGACTTTATTAAGTCGACTTGATGCAATGTGCCATTAAAGTCGACTTAGTGCAGTAGAGCCTTTTAAATTAAGTCAACTTTATAAAGTCAGTTTTGACTTAATAAAGTTGACTTTAAGTAGAGCTTATTAAGTCGATTTAACTGAGACCTGTAATGCAGACATAGCCCTTGATACAGCTAATTCTTTTGAGGCACACCACCATCTAGTCTCTGAATGAACTCATGAATATTCATGAGCCAATCCAGAGCTCTTTGAGCTTTTTTTTTATAGGAGCCCCTGTTATGGACTTTTAGTGCTAAGTGTTCCAGCAATGCAAATAATTTCCAAAGTCACATCAGTCATGATTTCAAATGGCCACTTAAAATGGTACTGACTTAAATGTGCTGTCAAAAGTCAACTTCTGTTGTTTATTATTTTAAAAGAACAAATACTCAGTGTAGCTTTTTAGTTGAATAATAAGTTATTGTCTTTCTTATAACCCTCCTTACTGTGAATAAAGCAGCAAATGGTTATGAAACTTGTATGCCTCAGCAGGGCTTGCAGGAAAATGGATGAAGACAAAAGAAAGAAGGGGGGAAATTAAATGTGTGTTGTGTGTATAGCTGAAAGGGAACTGTCAAGAAACACAACCCTGCTTCTGGAGTGCACTGGGACGCTCTGACTGTGTCTCTTTTGGGCTCAAGTGTCCAAAGAAGCTATTGCACAAATAGATGAAATAGTTGCCTTTATAATCTCTGCACTGGTTGCTGTATGTATTTTTGGTAACTGGGGTGTTTTCCCATGCTCAGAATAGAACCTGCCGTATAATACAGAAGTATTGCATAGTGGGAAATTTGAAACTTCATTGGTCTTCTGTGATGAGGTTGCTTTTGAGCAAGAAAAATGTGCTTTACAGACAAGTAAGATTTAGGAAGAAAATTTAAAAAAACCAAAAACCTGGAAAGCTCATATCCTAAAAACACTAAAAGTAGGAGATGGGATGCAAAAAACCAGCTGATGTTTGACTTGTGATAATTGAAACGAGTTCCGTTGGTTACCCAAAGTAGTCTCTTACTTTTTATTAAGGCAAAGTTAAAATAACATATAAACATACTACATTGTACACTGCTTACTACTTATTCAAGATCAGGGTACTATTCCAAGAGCCTGGTTAAGGATTGTGGCTTCCTGGTTGGGAAGCCCTCCTACTCTGAGTTCACTGAAAAGGGTGACCAACTTTCTAAATATTTACTCCCTTCTTGTGGCTATACTTGGTGTGGAAGATTTTTCCATTACAAGGAACTTGCATATTTTACTAAATCACAAATTCACACAAGTCATCGTATTTTTCCAGTAATGTACAGTACAACATTCAGCTGCTAACAACAACAACAACAACAAAAATTAGTCAAAATTGTAGCTCCTTTACTGGAGCGTTATGTAGAGAAGTGAGGGATGCTCTAGGAAGCTGGCATTCTCTCACAAGATGAGCATGTCTTCCTTCTGAGAGGATAAGTAAGGTCTGTTGGAAAAAGTAGGTCTTCAGAAGGCACCAAAGGGAGGGTGGAGTTGGAGGCAAGGCAGATGGAGGGCTGAGAAGCTTCTGGATGTAGAGAGCCCCATGGGAAGGTAAGCAAGCAGACACTTGGGAGTGGATAGTTGTGTGGCTTAGGTGCAATGAAGCGGGAAATGGGAGGCCAGTGGCTCCACAACCTAGCAAGCACCCTGGCTGGCTATGTGCAGAATGATGACTTTTCTGTGGTTGGAAAGAGCAACTTGTCAGATGACCCCCATGACTCTCTAGTCTAGACGACCCTCTTGGGATCCCCTAGTTAAAATCTCAGCACCAAATTGAAGAAAAGCTATGAGGGGGTAGCAAGAGAGAGATTTTCTCTGCCTTAGGCATCTTCCTACACTCTGCGTACTGCAGCATCACTGCTGCTAAAGATTACTCATCCCTGGGCTTCAAAAATGCTTATGGTGATAAATGTTGAGAGTCAAATTTCCATTGTTATCAAGAAGTTTTCTCAAGGGAAGGAAGTCCTGGATTTTTCCATGAGAGACAGACATCCCACCATCACCGCCCCACTGCAGATTATACAAACGGCACACTCTGCTGGCATATTTGTGTCCTTGGCCTAGTTCGGAGGTAGGCGCCTTTGCACTCAGTGCATGGTATTGCAGTGTCCCTGAGTTTTAAGCTCTCATGAGAAAATATTTTTGTTTTTAACAGAGAAGTCAAAAGAAAAAAGATCCTCTGCCTCCCCACGTAGCCCCTTATCTTTCTTCTCTATTATCTCCTGAGTACCTGGAATATGAGAGTTTATCACAGGCTTCATGGGAAATTTTAGGCCGTTGTTAAAATATTGTCAGCCCATCACTGGCTGGCCCATGAATTGGTCAGTAAATATAATGTTCATTTAACAGCGAAATAACTTTGAAATTGCTCAGGTTCAAATGCACAATTGCTAGAGTGGCAGTTTTGAAAACACAAGTAATGCAAAAGAGGGGAAGAAGAACACATTCAAAGCCCCATTCAGATCTGAGTGACTCCCAATGGGAGAATCTGGTTGATAAACACCTGCATGCAGCTTTTGAGAGGATAGGCATTTCCTTAACGTAAATGTGTGTGAGTTTTGTCAAGTTCACCTGTTTGGAGGTGTGATAGCTCAGTGCAGTTTTAAATGCCTTCAGCTGGTCTTTTAGACTGGAATAAAAATGCAAAACCCTTTTTTTACAAGTTCTTTTTTTCTGGTGCAATGGGAAAAAATTGAGAATAATAAAAAGAAATTATGCAGAAATAGCCCGAAGCAAAAATGAACCTTCCCTTTTTAAACCTCTACAGGAGCCTGGAAAGTCTTACATAAGAATGCTATGTATTCATTGCTACAGATGAGATGTTTTCAATCATTTTTCCTTTATGGACCCCTAAAAAATTTTGAATGGAGATGCAGATCCTTTTGGGAAATATTAAACACAGTCTACAGGTGAGAGATGGAACACCACTGCTATAGACTTCTTTTAAAGGTACAGCAAAAACATTAGCTGTGGTTTGACTTTGTAGCTGACCAGGAACAGAAAGCTGGAGTCGCTGTAGCAAAACAGGTTATTTAGAGAGGAATTTACTAGGCTGAGTACTGGGAAAAACTTCCTGACAGTGGAAGTTTGTAGAGCTCTGGAGTAGAGGCCTGATCCAAAGCTGAGTGAAATCCATAGACAGGCTGCCAATGATATAGATCCTTTTTCTTTTTAGGTGCTTGCACTGCAGTCACACGTCTGATCACCGTGTAGACATACCTTGAGAGTCAACTGTTAAACAGGCTGAGATAGAGGCATTTGTGTGCGTCCATGCTCGTTGTTTGGTGTTATTTTGGTAAAGGTAGTGTAAAGCTGTGAGGATTCCTCCAAAAGGACCAGGCCACATAGGAAGTACCAAAGAGGTTTTTATTCAAGGTACCAAGAAGGAAGACTGACTGGATTCAGCTTCAAATTGGCGATGTTATAGTGGTTTTATATATGTATATGCTTCTTTATCAATTACATACTGCATTTGGAATTCTTTACCCTATTTGCTTATAAGTCCAGACTTTGTTTCACCTGGAGAGAGCAGGGGTGATAATGACCAATACAGAATGTTAATTACATTAAAGACCCTATGACTATAATTAGGATGAGGAATGGGGCAGAGAGGAGAGTCCTTACAGGTAAGCATGGTGTGTGCCAAAAAGTCTGAGGAATGTATTGTTCCCATCTGAGGGTATGTCTTCACCGATGGTGGCAAAATTGCTGCTATCAGCCCGACATTCTGGGCGTGATTAGCAGCGAGTACGAACTCGCTCCTGCGCTCTGGAAGGATGGCACCAGAAGTCCTGCCCTCTAGAAGGTGTAGGGGAAAACCGACCCCGAGCCATTTGTGGTCAGCTTTCAGAAGTGTGTCCCAGTAGCTTAGAAGGTCGACAGCAGATGCATAAGGCATTTTACGTGCCTTGAGTATCTGCCGGTCGACTGCTGCCGAAAGACCTGCAGATGTAGACTCAGGCTAAGTCACGGTTTTTCAACAGGCAGCTGTCCACTGCCTTATTGATTGTTTAAAGCACCATTGTTCTGGGTGAGTCTGGTCTGAGTTTCATGCCCCAGCTTGCTGGCTGGAAAGGTACCTATGATACAACAGAAGAGACCTGACAGAAAGAAATATCCAAAAAGACAAAAATATTAAAACCTAACAATTGGAAGGAATGTTTGAATGAAAAATTGCCTTTTTTCATAATGAGACTGTGAATTTCTTTTGAAAATTTCATTGTTCCCAGACCCCTAAAGATTTTTGTGATGTGTGGTGTCCCTCCTCCCCCCATTCCCCCTCCTATATATGGTCCATTTCTGTGGGGGGAAAATAAAAATGTTGCTTGAAAATTTTCATGGAAAAATGCTATTTTGAAACCAGCTTTTGTTTTGAGATTGTTTGATGTTTTGCTTCTAATTTTTCAGCAGATTAAACGTCTGCTATTTGTGCTCGCATCGATCTAGACGGAGAACAGTTTCTTGAGGGAAACTGTGGAAGTTCCATTATATAGGACATGATCTAAATCTAAAAGGGCCAAACTAACAAAATATACAGGAAGGAGCAAATCTGCATTAGCACGGCAATGAACGGGGGTGGCCTCAAGTGGTTTCTGTCTGGCTGAGATACCTATATGACTCCTACTACCATAGTATTTGAGCGCCTTGTCTTAAATGTTTTTCTCCTCGCAGTGCCCCTTGCAGGGTATTGCACCATGTTATGTAGGCAGTACTAAGGCATAGAAAGACTGATTGTCTTGCAGAAAGTTACACAGGAAGCCTTGGCAAAGTAGACAACTGAACCATGGACTCCTATAACTGAGGGAAACAAACAAGGAGTCTGGTGGCACTCATAAAGACAAACACATTTATTTATCGCATGAACTTTCACGAGAGGAAATCCCACTTGGTCAGATGGGGAACTTACAGAATGGGAGCAAAATAAATCTGTCTTCAAGCATCTGACGAAGTGGGATTTTCTCCCACAAAAGCTCATGCGCTAAATAAAAGTCTTCATCTTTATAAGTGCCACCAGACTCCTGCTTTGTTTTGCTGAACTAGACTAAGACGGTTGCCCTTTTAGAACTTCGTATCTGAGGTCAGCATCCTAACCGATGGCTCTTTCTGTCCTTGGGGTATGGCACAGTTCTCTTCTTCTTTGCTAACCTGGGTTTAAAGCTTGTGTCATCAAATCAATTCCATTTTCCTAAACCTTTGAGGGAGTTCAGATCTGAACTTGGCAGTTATCAGCGCAACACTCCATTTCTTTTGAAAAAGACAGGCGAGGAGACCTTCATAATGCAGGTCTTTCCCCTCCCTACGTACTAAATTGTTTGAATTGTTATCCTCCTTATTTTGGATTTTAATTCTCATCCCCACCCCCAGTATATTGCAAAACAAAAGATATTCCGCCATTAATGCTGAAGAAGCAGAGGTTGGGGAGGCACTGGCTATTTCAAGAGCAGATATCAGTAAATTTTTAATGGATTTTTGACATTGCCAGCACAAAGGTAGCAAATGGTGTTTGTATGGTAAGCAGATCAGTTCTGGCTATGTAGTTCTGTGCTCTTTAAAAGCAGCAGAGATGTGTGCTCTGGGCATTAGTAAGTCCTCTTTTGCAACAACCTAGCAACCCTTCAGCCTGGATCTTTGTACTGGAATTAGCTGCAGTAAGTTCTGAATATGAAAAAGGGAGGCAGCAGCAGGAGTACACCTGAGCTTCACAGTCATGGAACTTGGTTTCCTACCTAATAAATTTTGTGGTACATTGCCAAACAGCAGAATCTCCCTTACAAGGGAATGGAAAAGACTCCAGTAAAAAAGGCAGTGAACAGTTTAAACGCCCATCTTTCAGGCTCATTACTGCATTTGTCTCTGCCATTCACAGCTGCTCTTTGCAGAGATCTTTTAAAAATAGGTGGCTTTCAACAAGAGGTACCGGCTCAAAGATACTCAATGCCCTGTGTCATTTGTTCTTTCACTTGCAGTCATTCCAAAATGGACTCTTGCTTTGCTGTCTGGATAAGTGATTGTCTATTGACACAACTTGCTGTGTTGGTTCCAGGGTGTTAGAGAGAGAAGATGGATGAGGTAATATCTTTTACTGGACCATCTTCTGTTGTTGAAAGAGACAAGCTCTCAAACTTACACAGAGCTCTTTTTCAGACTCTCCACTAACACAACTTGGTCCAATAAAAGATATTATTTCACAGGCCCTGTCTTTCTAAAAACTGCTGTGTAGCAGGTTGGTTTCTGTTGCCATAGAGGAAAGCAAGGAGATGGAGATATAGGAACAACTGCCATAATTCACAGGTACTCTATTTCATCAAACATGGGGGTGGGTGGGCTTTCCTTCTGTGGGCTGTGGATGGTGTTGACGCACCAAATCTGCTATCTGTCTGCTTGTATTTGCTTTTTATTGTTACGTGCTTTCTCAGCCTTTGCATCCTACCCTATCCTCCGTAGATAAAAAACTCTGGCCTTGGATTTCTGTATTTGTGTAGTTTTGTCTTAAGCCTGGAAAGAGTAATCTCAATTCTCAAGGCTAAAGGGTGAGTTAGACCAGTGATTCTCAACTACTGTGTTAGGACACATTGCTGTGTCAACACACAGCAGTAAGTGTGTCACAAAGAGTTGGGGAGACGGCTGAATTCAGCATGTAGAGTTGAGGGAGTGGGCTGGTGTGTCCTGTTGGGTCATGATATGCTGCCATGTTCCCAGTACCAGTATGTAATTTGTAATCTGGCACTCAACCACATTGACTTTTTGTGGAGCTTTTGTTGTTCAAACTTGGCATGAATTTAATGATCATTGAAGGCTGCAGCCTGGCAGCTCTGGAGAGTGATGTCCCAGGAACAGAACAGAGCACAGCCTGCTGTCCTATGCCACCTGGGTGATGAGCCCCATCTTTGAACCAAAGGGAACCCTTCTAGTGAGATGAGATTGGTCTGTCTCTACTGCCCCGTCCATCTTTATACTCTCTGTCATTGACAGGGGCCAGTCGGTCACAGCTGTGATGGAGATCTAGGAGTAAGGAGTGAATTTAGCAGTGATATTTAATGATAACTAATATTCCCTAATAACTTGGATTAATATTAACAGTTGCTTTCACGTGGACTACCAAACAGCAGTTCCATAGGAACATCTTTTGGTTCCTACTGATTTGGGCAAAATTAGTGATTTAAACTTGGATTCAGCAGGGCACTCAAACAAGTTCCCAAATTGTAGCATGAGCCATCCCCTAAAATTGACTAGAATTTACATGGTGAAAATCGGGCACCTGCTTAAATACCTTGCTGCATTGCGGCTCTAGTTTGGAGGGTTGGTAATAATGAGCTATGGAGCCTTTTAACCCCTATCTTTTTGAGCTGGAATGTTAATAAGTGCATTGCAGGTCTTCAGTCTTAAAGCAGCTCCACTTCTGGAGACTACTTCATTGATTGCAGCCACACAGATATTCACAATTTTTGGTAGATGATCAATCTTTGAATTTCCATAGAAAGTATATAGATGTTCAATCAGATTTCCTTGCAGTTCTTTGGAGTGTTAGCACAGCATCTCTTTCTTCGGTTCTCTTGTGGTAGATCCATGGTATCCTGAGTCTCTCTGCACTCAATGGTCGTATTGCCACTGAGCGAAATGGCCTCATCTGGTAATATATTCTGTGAGCATGTATGGCAGGGACAAGTTTAAAGGGAGGGTGCCAAGATTTGTTTTTTAAGTGTTACTACAATCAAAAGCACATCATTAGAAGAAGACCTTTGTGCCCTGATAGGGTTTCTTATTAGTTAAACATAAATAGTAAGTTAATTTAATTTTAGGATGAATTCAGGATTTTCAGACTTCACTCAAATGCCCTGTATGCAGTCTCACCTCTGCTCGATGTCTCTGCCCGTGAGAAATTGAGCATCCTTCTTCCACCGTATGATGCCATCACAAGAAGCAGAGTTCAGGGACTATGGACAAAAACCTGCCAGGGAGAAGGAAGCGCTATTGTGCCAAGGAGAAGCAGGGATGCACCTTCATCCTGTCGCTATAAGCACAACCACGGCTTCCAGTCTCATCTGACCCAAGTACAACAAGCTGTTCTTGAGCTGTGCCCTGCCGCTGCTTTTCTGATGAAATGTGCTTGTGCCCCCATGTTTGCCATGCTGCTAATCTGGGAAAACCTCTGTAGCAGCCCCATACAGCCTCAGCATGGGATAGTGCCCAGAGGGAGTGCGCCAGCTGCAGTATGTACACCTGTTGGGGTGTCTTATGCAGAGACCCAAAAAATAGGAGCGCAAGCCAAGCTGGCTAGATAGGTGTGGTCTGTAGCACTGAACTCAGCTGATTATTGGAAAACACCATTTGCGAGCCTAGGCTGATGCAGAACAAAATGGCAGTGAGTGCCCATGAAGAAGCAGCGTCTGGGCCATAAATTTCCATGCTGAGAGTCAAATGTGCCATTAACTGTTTACACTGCTGGTTCCCAACCTTTTTGACTTGAGGACCGTGGATATCATGCTTACAATCCTGAAGGGCCACCAGTCTCTACCCCTTCTCCATTCCCACTGGTGACTTCCATGTGGTTTTGTTACCATTGTTGTTTCCCTGCTCCTCCCACCTGGAGCCTTTTACTGCATGAAGTATGTGCTACTGTTATAAAAACCCAGTTACACTGCAGCAGAGTAGTATTGCAGTGACAAGTGGGGGATAGTCTGTGAGAGGTTGTCCTGTGTTAATATTGGAGCTGAAATTGGAAGAGGCATCAAAGAAGTTAGCGGAGCCCTTTTAATTGGCACAGATCCCAATAGAAACATAACTTGCAGGATGTTGTGTTTTATGATTTTATCAGCCGTCTTGTGATGTCTGGTGGCTTTTAAAGCCCTGGCTCCTGGATTCATGTGATTACTAGAGCGTCTCAACTTTCCTTTATTTAATGACAGTTTCTAGCCACCTTGGCTGTGGGAAAAAAACCCGAAGGCATGTACCCAAAAGGCTCCAACACAGAAAGTAACATGTGGGGCAGGGTTGGGGGGGATTATTGGCTATTATTTTTAAGTCTGTTTCAATATTTGGGTGGGAGAAGAAGCAAGACTCGTGAATTTTGAATGCTTGGGGTTGGCGATATAGTGACTGCCAGTGAAGTGATAGTGATGCTTATGAGAAGGGCTCTTAAGAATACTTTTTTCATGCAAGTGAGATAAGAAGACTGGAGATCCCTAAGCACTGAACAGTAAAACTTCAGGAAAATTATAACTCTGTTAATGCCAGTTTGAGTGGCAGAGCAGGAAATTGGCTGAAAATGAACAGAGCTGCACAGTGGGGAATCTAACACAAGCAGAAGCCAATTCACACTTTGAAAGGCCTCATGTGGCAGTTTCCTTGACTGCTCGAAGATTTTAGCCAGATAATGAGCAAAACCAAACATTTTAGCATAATCAGCCATGTTGGAGGAAAGAACTCATGAGGGAGGGGAATCTTGGTGCTGATTATTTGCCAGCTGATCTGGCTGTTGTTGAAATACCAGATGGTTTCTGCATGTCTAATCATGAACAATTAATGTAACTTAATTAACAGTCCTAGATGTTTAGCTGTTGATGCTGACTGCCATTAATATGAGGACAATTTAGTTACTTTGGGTTACTTCCTAAAATGGTAAGATTGTTTGCTATAGCACTTTTTTTGCTATAACACTTTTTGGATGGGGAAGGAGAACAGTCACTGATGTGAATGTTCACATTCAGGGTATGTCTATAATTTGCTGCCATCAGTTCGCCCTTCCAGTAGTGGATCGCAGTGAGTATGAAGTCGCTGCAGCACTCCTGGAAGATGACCCTGGAGGTCCCAGGGGTCTGGGGGTGTAGGGGAAATCCGACTATGAGCGATTTGCAGTTGGCTTTCCCCTAATGTGTAACAGCGGCTGTGCCTTACTTCGCCATCAGATTATTGAATAGGCTTGAAGTCATCTTCTGTGGTTTCCCAGAAGTGCTTGCTTCTCATTTGCAGGGATTTGACTTAATTTTTTCAGATTAGGTTCTCAAATGGGTACCAGCAGAAATTGTTTGGTATTCAGATATTGGATCTATATCCATAGACCCATATTTGTGGGTGTGGATGGAAATAAATGAATTCTGCAACCCCAACAAAAGGTAAAATAATGGTATTTTGCCTCAAGTGTAGCACCTTGCATGCTTCTGTCACAGCAGTTTATACTGTCCTTCATATATATTTAAAAAAAAAAAAAAAGGTGTTTTTCCCTCCTGACAGGTTGGTAATACAAGTGACTTGGTGATATTCTGAATTAATTGGTGGCCTCAACAAAGACACTATTTCCTGCTACCATAATCTTTATCTCTTGTGTAAGGCCTCTGGGTGGTTATGGCTTCCCATCAAGGACCCGTTGAAGGTGAGGTGAAGGCAGGAGGATGAATATATTTTTTAAAAACCTAGCACTGCAGCTAAACTGTCCCCAGTAAATTAACACTATATCCAAAGTATTAAGCCCAGATTTAATCCTGCACCCCCTTCTGCATCTCCCAAAGGTTGGTTTTCATTATAAATGCAAATTAACTTTTATGCCTTTTTTGATCCTAGAATTGGGGCCAAGCTATACAAGTTCCTATCTGCAATCAGCAGCTTAGCCTGGTGATTGTTTTAATTATCTGTACAAATGCAGCCTGTTTCAATGCTGGTATAGACACCTTGAGTTGCATTTTCAGATGTTGGATGGGGGATTTCATGCAGTATGATTCATTCCACAGAGGCCTTTCTTGCCCCACTCATTTATTTATGTATTTAAAGGAAATGCCTTGTCCTCCATTTGAGAGATCATCGCTGCATGTCCTGCTAATGGCAAATGTGCAGTGTGGCAGGGCAGTTGGCTGACATCTGTCTAGCTTCAAGACTACTAGAGCTGAACCTGTGGCCCGTCAGAAATTTTTGCTTTCAGTAATGGTGGGGCACATCTCAAAATGGACTCTAGAGAGGCACCCCAAAGTCTGGATGTTGAGAGATGTTCTTTGGTCTGCAGAACTTGGGCTGAAAATAATACGTGCCAATATTTGCACTGCTCCTGGCATCTGATAACGTGGTCAGGCAGGCACATCATAAACCTGCATTAATAACAATAATAGGATGACAGCAGCAGGAGCTAACCAAGCATTTTTCTTTGCTCTTGTGGGCCTAAATGTGCCCTGATATGCCTAGTACAAGCTCATAGTTTTCAATGAGTTACAAACTCACTGTCTTTTGGTACAGTTGAATAGAGTGTAAATTGAGTCCTTTGCCTTAACAGAGAGGCAAAACTCCTGTTATCTTTGCTGGTATGAAAATTACTGGATCAAGAAGAAGGTGAATAGCAGAGATCATTTTCCAGGTTCCTTTATTTTAACCATATTTACAGTTGTGAAGTCTTTGCAGCCACCAAAGATCAGAGTTTCAGCATACCTCAGGAATGCAGTGACTGGGGAATCAGGTTAATCTGATATTTCATTGCTTTGCTACAGTCTCCCTAACTTTCTAAACCAAGATTTACTGCAAATTATTGATGGAGTCAGTGAGAGTGTTTATTCAGTAAAACTGAACAAAAACCCTCCAGATTTTTAGCCTGTACTGCTTTGAGTGATAGTTCAAGTTGATTCTTCATCTAAATCAGTTCTTCCATCCTAAATGAGAGAAACCCAGCCTTAGTGAATATTGCAGTGATTAGGGAACTTCATAAATATAATTGTTGTAGACAGAATTATCTATAAGTCCTTCTGTGTTGTAGTAGATTATAGAGTCCAGTTCAAGATACTGTGGAGTCCCACTAACTGAATTCTTAAATTCCTTGAAACTGGCTTTGCTTTTACCCGTCCTGAAGACTTCATGACTAATGTATTTGATTTAGTTGGTTAAAAACCTCTTTTCCCACATTTTTTATTTCAATATCCTAATTTCCCCATGAATAAACTATATGCTTCTTCCAGTAGAAATAGATGAACCATACTTAATGCTTGCATTTGGATTTAAACTGATGTCAGACAATTCTCTTTCTAATACCATTTCCTTCCAGTCCTGCATTTTTAAGCTTTTTAAAGAGAAGGTGCTTTCTCCACTGTACAGTAGCTGAAGCTGTAGCAAGGAAATGTGACTTTGAAAGAACACTATCTCTAAGAATAAGCAATTTAATTCAAGTAGGGTGATTTAGTGCCCTGTTACTATCCTGATGTATTACTCCATTTCCAGAGATCATGAGTTTCTTCACAAGCATAATGACAGGCTTAAAACTTGCGAGACTGATGTTACAGCTTTTCCTCATCTCCGCTGTTCCACATGATTACAGGACTAAGGGAATTTTCTCTCTCCTGAAGGATTAGCTCCCAGAGAAATAAATCAGACAGCGTTATCACCCCACTTGTCTCTTCTTTCCCTCCCTCCTCGAAGGGCTGTAGAGCCAACTAAGATTGTGAAGTGGTCCTGTGGTTAATAAAGCCTTTTCTCACCTGAAGCCAAGAATTGGGTGAGACACTATCTATAGAAATACTCATGGATGAACTTTTAAAAGTATGTTTTACTTTCAGTATAATCTTAGTTTATAAATATATGTTTTTTTTTCCCCACCCGGAAGATGATGGCCCTTACTTGAAGGGGAGCAAAGATTCTGGTGGACTGGACACAGCCCTGATCTCCAGAAGACAAAGCATTCCAGGTAAATGAAACTACTAATTTTTGTTTCTACTCTAATGCATCTGTCATCCCCCACTAGCTGTGGAACAGTAATCAGAGCAACAAAGTACAGAAGAAGGTGACGTGGCTGTTCCCATTATGGGTGGCACGTAACCGGTACCGAACTGTGCAAATTTGTTCTGATTTGTTCTTATTACAGTAGTGGTTAAAATGTCCCAAGGGAGACAGAAGAGAGACAGTCTGGGCTCTGAAGGACTTACAGGTTAAAACAAGTGGAGGGAAGGCAGGAGGAAAGAAGTGGCGAGTGTGTTTGGCACATCTTGCTAGTTTGGTAATGTATTTGATAGTGTAACAGGGCAGGAGTAGCTAAACCTCTCGCCTGCTCCGTTAGACTGGGCGTAAGGGGTTAAGGCTGGGCAGACGGCAACTGCATGCTTATTACACTGGGTCAGAGCTCTGACTTAATCAAGAAGCGACTGAGGACTTGACTGAAGGATGTAAACTGGATCAGCATTGGGAAGACGTGGCCAGCAGGGCAGAACAGGGAGTCTGGCAGGAAGGAAGCAAAACCTTGAGCCTCTGAGCCTGTAGGATGTTTGGGGCACAAACTGGGACTGGGAACTTGCACACTGTAAATAAAGAGCATGAGTTTTGCACCATACACAGCATGGTGAGTCTTTCTGGGACCATGGGGGAGCAGAGACTGCAAGGAGAAACTGGAGCATCAGAGGCCACCCAGTGACAGGTAGTTATAATAATCCCATCTGCCTGTCTCCCTAGCAGTTTTTCTTATTCTTTTGCTGCCATTGTCTGTTGCTTAGTGACTGTTCCTCACCTATTTTATTTTGTAAGTATTCAATCTTTACATTTATAAAACTTTCCATTCCACTCCTCCCTCTTTCTGACAGGGAGCCCTATCTATGAACTCCCCCATTGCTGCTCCATGAGCAGTGTGGTCGCTTTCCACTTTTCCAACCACTCCAGGGATTCTGGCTCAATGGCTGCATCCACACACTGCAGTCCAGAGGTGTGACTGCAGCATGTGGAGAAATGCCCATGCTAGCTCACTAATAATATCGGTGATGCTGCAGTAGCAAAGGTTAGCTGCCAGAGTACAAGGCCAACGAGGAGCCGGGGACGTGCTTAGGTGGATGACCTGTGCTGCCATGGTTTCCTGCTATTTTTAAAAGAAGTAGCTCAATCAAAGCTAGCTCGGCTGTGTCTACACAGGCTCCAGTCACATCTTCTGACAGCAGTGTAGACATACTCAGAATGCAAAAGCAGCCAGTTGCGCAAGTCAGTGCGTGATGATTAGAACCTGGTGAAAGGAGTTTGTGGTCCAAAATAGACAAGCATGTGCAGCACAATTCATGTCCCGTCTGGGAGGCACAGCTTGAAGCTGGTGAGGTGAATGAACTTGGAAATTGAGACTTCTTGTTGCTCTTAAAGTTGGGCCATCGTTGGGGCCTGCACGCATTGAAATGTAGTGAAGCTGGTTGAAAAAGGGCCATGTGGATCATTTTAACTTCAAACCTTTTTCTATATCACAGGATTCAAAACAGTCTTGTTTTTGGTATTGTTTTCTGGGACTTTGTTGATCCTGAATTTTTCATCAGAACTATTATCAAAATAGTCCTTGATGTTTTCCGTATGTCTGATCCAGGTTTTTTAGTAAATGGTTTTACCAAATCCCTGTTTTTCCAGTAAATGAAAAATCCCTCTCACAGTTTGGTTTTGTTTTTTAAAAAAAGGCTGTGGAAAAATTCTGCAAAGCATTGATTTTTTTTTTTTTTTAAAGTCAGGGGAGCGGAGGTGATTCCTCTGAAATTCTTCATTTTAAAAAACGTATTTGTTCTCACAAGTTTCTACCTGTTTTACAAATTTCACTGAGGCATCGTGGTAGCAAGCACAACATTAAGCACTTACATGTCAATCCCAGTCTACATGTTAGCTCTTTGTGACCAACTCTGAGTTCTCGGTGCAGTTAGTTGTGGCCAGTGCCCTGTTAGGGTAACCCTGACCAGCTGCAACATAAAATATGCCTGTCCCAAATATGCCAAGTACTAAATCATGTTTAACATTGTATTAGGTGCCATGACTCCTCAGTCACATTCTAACATGATGTAATTTTCCAAGTTGGAAAAGTAAATAGGGACCCAAAGATGTAATATGGAAAGGAAGGCAATTTCATTGCTCTTGCTAGTAGCCCTGTTGGGTAGATTATTACAATGTTCTTGAACATTGTCTGATGGACCGTGCTGAACAGTGAATACACTTTCTAACAAAGGCTGGGGCTTGGTATCCACATATTTGCTTTGGGAGGTAGCAGTAAGAACAGTAAAGCGAGGATCTGTTGTATTTGTATTGAATGTGTTTTGGGAAGTGGCAAATATTTGGCCCTGCTCCATTGCTTTTGCACCCTCTGGGAGTCCCCAGCTGGAGAAAAGTTTGCATAGCCAGCTCTGTGCCCGTGCTCTTGGCTTCCCTGATATGGTGGGCAATCCAGTGATGGGAAGGTTCGTGTCCAGTGTGCTCTGTGATTGTGGGCTGAAGCAAGAGACTCGAGGCTGGTCAGACTCATCATGGAAGTTGAATCAATCCTTGACTGTAGATGAGGGGGATGAAAAGGTGTTGGACAGCCTTGGCAGATGTAGCTTACCCCTGACCTGGAGAGGCGCATGCCTAGGGGTGAGAGGTTAGTTAATTCACCTAGGCTGGTCAGTCTGTCTTCTGATGCTGCCAACAAAGGTGCTAATGGTGGTGAATTCTGATGGGAACCAGATTTGATCCCTGCTCTCCTGTTGGATAGGCCATCGCTCAGCTGTTTCATGAAATAAATTTAGGGGTGGCTCTAATAAATAACTATCTGGTTTGTCTTTTCAAAGGTGTCTTGGAAGACCTAGGTCCCACTTAGTTAGCTCACTTAATGTGTGAGGGACACATTTGTAAAACGGATAGGGTGTACTGGCCATCTCCCCATAGTTTATCTTGACAGATAGATAGAATTAACAGTTCTCCAGGTTCATTCTAGGCACTCAGTTTCTCCTGGAACCCACAAGATGGCTAATTGCACAATAGGAGTTCTCATTTTTAACACTTGTCAAGGACCAAAATCAAGCCCCATTAAGGAGCTAATAATCACCTCTTGTGGCACCATCTGTGTTGATCAGTAGTCTCTTTACTCAAGAGGAAATCTGCAAGATAGTGCTGGATGGTGTTCTGTTTAGAACAGTGGGAAAGTTTCTGCCAGTTACTGAAATCCTAGACTGGTGAATTGAAAACTGTTACTGTACTTGGCGGTGGATCAAAACAGCATGAGTTTAAAGAACCAGAGCATAATGGACATAAAATTTTAGGATGAGTCAACATTGCCATGTTAAATGGCGGCACAGCAGAGACTGAACACCTTCCAAATGATTCTAGGTAACAGTGAGGTTCCCTGCTCACATTAATCGAGTTCAGGGGCTTCTGTGGGAATGTGCTTTACAAAACACCAACATGCAGAGTGCTTTACAGCAAGGTGCAATTTCTTTTTTTTACTGAGTCATCACAGAAAAAGCAAAGTGCCAGCCAGACCTCCCAAACTGATTTGTTTTAGTACTGTGTAGTGCCAAATGACAATGTGAGCTCTTAAAGCAAAAGGAGAAAAAAAATATCCTTACAGTTGCTGAGAGCTACTGTAATGATAAATTATTTAAGAGATTGCCAGGGCTGAAAATGCAAACTGTATAAAATTTTAAAAGTACCCTGTCTCTATAGAAAATCTCATTTGAGCTTGATGCATTCTTCCATCCAGACAAATTCATTTTTGACAATTCACTGTAAAGATGCAAGGTTTTTAGCTTGCAGCCTCCAAAGCCCTTATCTGACATGCTCTTTACAAACCATTTCAGGTGGCCTGTGTCCTCTTATGTGTCTCTTCTGTATCTCATAGAATGTTTTTCTCTTAATTTAAGGTTAAAACCTGGTATTTAAAAAAAAATGCAATGATTTTAGTGCTCATGAAAACTGGATGTTCATAGTGTGGGCAGATTCTGTGCAAGTTTCACAAATTTTTTCCAAGGTATGGAAGTTTTTTGATTTTGCAGCCTCTCCTGCTATTCCTACTTTTCTTCCTGAGCAAGGAGAACCTGTAATGTATTGTTTCTCGTGCAGACAAATACCCACAGGAGACTCATCTCAGACTACCTAATTCTCACCTGCAACCCAATTAAGATTTGAATCCCAGGGTCCAAAGAGGAATAGCTGTTGCATTGTCCTATCTTTCCCCCCGCAACAATGCAGAATGCTTTTGAAAATTCCACCAACACTTATTTTCCTTCTCCTTCCTTGTTCCATGTAAAATACAAAAATGTAAATCATTATGGAGGCTGTCCTTAAATAAGGCAAATACTAGGTGTAAGATGACAAAAAAAAAAGGCACCAACTTAACAATGTATTCATTTGTCAAAGACCATGATACTCTCCAATTGCAAGCAAGCAAAAATTCGCTCTTAAAATAATAGAGTTGGCAGGTGAGTGAAAAATGTGCTGTCCACAGGAAAAAGCGAACTGGCATTGTCTAATGTGTTAAGGGGATTAAGTACCACATAATTGACCCTGTAATAAATATTTATAACTATTCCATCTGGTAAAACATGCTCTGCTTATATCGATTCTAAGTGTTAAATGGTAGCTAGCTCTGTGGCCCTACTCTTGGCTTCCCTGATATAGTGCATAAGGAAAATGGCAGAACCCCTGTGACTAGTCAGGGAAGCTAAGGAACCGTGGAATACATTGGTGAGTGAAAATATTCCAAATAAATGGGTTTTATCTATCCTTATGTCCTTAGCAGGCTGTCTGTGGCAATAGCGTTTAACTCCTTTCCACCTCCTATTTCCACAGTCAAACCTAATCTTCCTATTTTGTCCACCACAGAATTTCTAAGATGAATCACATTTTGTCTGTGCAGGCCCGCAACATCTCCCCATCTTTCCCAGCTGCTCACACACCTGCGGCGCCTCTCTTTGGTCTATGCAAAACAGAGCTATTGAGACAGTTGCCCATAACTGTTGCTTGGACCTTGTCATCCCACATTTGAATCTCTCCTATACCTCTGTCTGTTTTGCTTTATCAAGCTGAAGTTTCTTGTCCTCCCATACAAGGTCCTGCACAGCTCTGTTCCTCCCTGTTTGCTCTTGCCTGTAATATCAGCCTCCTTGGCTCCATCTGCATGCCTCACCTGTTCTCTCAAACTCCCTTGCAACTTCTTCTAGCCGACTATTTCCACAAGGAATACTCTACCTCAGATGTTCGAGACAGTCCCTACCCTCTCGTACACCTCATCTCTCCTAAGGACATACTTCTACTTCAAGACCTGTAAGGGTATGTCTGACAGCACCTAAACACTCGTGGCCAGCATGGGCTAAGTTGGCTTAGGCTGGAGGGCTGTTTCATTGCTGTGTAGACTGGTGGTTCCCAGCCTTTTCAGTGACATAGCACACTTCAATGAGATAAGCAATTCCACAGCACACCCACCTTTTTCAGCTGAATTGACTGCTTGTAAACATCACATTTACTTAGATGTACTATGGTTATGGTCTTACTAGAGAGGTTTGCAACATAGTGCATACAACAAGCTAAAAAAGGCTCAAATGCATTAATGTTTCAAATCCATCAGGAAAAATATACATGTCATTTCAGCGTTGCCCTTTGGCCACCTGCGTTTAGAACGTTCACGTTTTAGAATTGGAAGGCCGATATCTTGATTAATTTTCATGAGTTTTATGAGTTGTAATTTTGATTGGATAGAATATTGTTTAAGACCACATTATGTTTGTTCTACGTTGATTTTCATTACCTCTGTACAAAATTTCATGGCACATTGGGATAGTTCTTACCATACACCACTGTTGAAAACCACTGGTGTAGACTTCCAGGCACAGGCTGGAGCTTGAACTCTGGGACTCTCCCACCTTGCAGGATCCTAGAGTCTGGATTACTCTGCACTAGAACGAAACAGCCTAAGCCAAAGCTGACTAGCACAGACCAGCCATCGGTTTTTCTTTGCTGTGTATACCTACCTAAATCAGCCATTTTAATCATGCACTGAGGGGCAGATACAATGAGCTGGCTCTTTATTTACCATCTTTTTAGAAGTTGGATATAAAATCAGTCATGTACCTGTTTGATTGTGTCCTACTGCCCACCCCAACTTTTGTGTGTCAGTTGTCTTAGAATGTAATAACTTTGTGGGAAAGTGTGTGGCCTGTGACAACACACAACATAACTGGATGCTGATTCTGTTGGAGCCTCTGGGCACTAGCATAATCTAAACATTTGCTAGTAGTAATTGTTTACAATGTGGTTGGGGTTACTTCTGAGCATCAAATATATAAATAGCTACATATATTTTTGCCATGATCCAAAATAGACAGACATGACCAGGAAGAAGCATATCTTTCTTCCAGAATTTCAGTAAAAGGTGATATTGCTTCAGAAGTGAAAAGGGAGAAATGAGATGAGCAAGCTGACACGGGAGAGAACCCTGCTGTTGTCCTCCTCCCCTTTGCCTCCCTTTATCCTATTCTTCCGCTTCTGATACCCCATTTTCAATTTTTCTGCCTTTCAAAGAAATTGACAAGTATCCCACCACATGTTGGGACATAGTGCTTCCAGGGTAAAGAGCTGAAGGTGCCTTCCCCTGAGACATTCAGAGTTAGTTTGAGTTGTTTCTTATATTTATCTTCAGAGGAGTTCAGAGGGGTCACCATCGTGGAGCTGATTAAGAAGGAAGGAAGCACTCTTGGCTTGACAATATCTGGTGGAACAGACAAGGATGGAAAGCCACGAGTCTCAAACCTGAGGCCAGGAGGGCTGGCAGCAAGGTGAGAAAAATCTGCTTGGGATGCATGGTAAGTGGATATTTTGGACACCTGATGGAATATGTATAAGGACAGAGGAATTGGCATCGAATAATTGATTAACAGTGCCATGAGTTTAGTTTATTGCTCTTACAGGAAAAGCCTTTTGTTCCATTTGGGATTATTTCCTATGATCCATGAAAAACATTTTAGAACAGGTTTTGGAATGGTTTAACAAAAACAGTATGTGTGGTTTCTTTCAATCCCACTAGTTACAAACATAAGTGGTTCCTGAAAACCAGGCAGTTTTATTTTTAAAGCTGCTAAATGGTAGATTACATCCTGCTTAGGGTGAGTGAATATATTTGGCCTCATTCTGAAGCAACTCAAACATTGTGGGTTTAAAGATTAACTCTAACATTGTCATTATAGAATTTGTGATCAGCTAGGAGATCATGGAAGAGCAGAAAGGGTGAAGGAGAGCACAAAAGAAATGCAAATAACAGAATAATTTTGCAAAGAGGAGGCAGAAAGGAACAAATAGAATTTTTCTTCGTAACTGGCACTTTTTCCAGATACTGCACTTGATTTTGATCTCTGACTTTCCCTAGATAAAACTCTCAAGGGGAGATGGGTGATATGGAGGGAAGTTGCAAATATGCATTTTTTCAAAACAACAAGGAGTCCTGTGGCACTTAAAGATTAAGAAATTTATTTATTGTGTGAGCTTTTGTGGGATTTTCTCCCACAAAAACTCACACAATAAATAAATTTCATAGTCTTTAAGTGCCACAGGACTCCTTGTGTGTTTTGCTGAGCTAGACTGACACAGTTGCCTGTTGGAACTTAGTGTATTTTTCAATGATTTTTATTTGGCTAGTTCCAAAGGGGTAACTGTGTTACTCTATTCCTGCAAAACAAATAAGAAGTCTGGTGGCACTTTTAAAGGCTAACATTTATTTATCACATGAGCTTTTGTGGGAGAAAATCCAACTTCTTCAAAGTGCCACCTGACTCCTTTTTTATTATTTGACTGAATCTGAAGGCTTACCACCTAGAAAAATACAGTACATGGGCACATCTTCCAGCCACATGCCAATGTATCTCATTCATTTTGATGATACAGCTAAGATTGGTTAATCTTTGGTGGCATTTTTACAAAACTCTCCAGTAGAAAAGGTGTCCCGTGTGCAGTGTTCCCTTTAATTTTTCATAGGCTGTGTGTGCAAAAAATGTCTTCATGCAAAAAAAATTCTTTGTGTGTGCTAATATTAGCATTGCTGAATCTTTTTGTGCACTCTTTATTTTGTTGTGTGTGCAGGTTTCACAACCTGTGTGTGCACACATATGCGCACAGCTTAGAGGGAACAGTGCCCATGTATGGACAGGCGGAACATAGTGAAGAATCTTATCGTTGCTGTTATTCTTTTACAGAAGTGACCAGTTAAACGTTGGAGACTACATCAAGTCAGTGAATGGGATTAACCTGACTAAACTGCGGCATGATGAAATTATAAGCCTGTTGAAGAATGTAGGAGAAAGGGTGGTACTGGAGGTGGAGTATGAACTACCCCCAGCTGGTGTGTGTCTCTAAGATAATGTTACTGTCTTTGCTTGACTGACTCATTCCAAGATACAGATGGGCTTGGTTTACGTTATGCCCTCACCACAAAGAATGATTAATGGGCAGCATTACGTTCTGTCTTCATTTGTCTGTGAAACATTGGTAGAGGCTGCCAATCCACTCTTCAAGTGCAGTTAGCTCTCTTTCTGTTTCCAGCATAATGGGTGCGTGTTCATGCACACTGGCTGAAGATGGCTGATTAGATTTCTGTTGCCTCACCGTGACTTGGCAGCACATCCCTGATCTGCATCCCAAGACCATCTTTTCATCTTTCTTTTCTTCTTCTCGTTATAGTAAAGCATTCAGAATCCTAGCTACGCATTGACAAAGCCTCTCTGCTTTCTCTGTTTAATTACATTAAATGTTATTTCTTCAGGACGCTTTCATTTGCTACATGTCTCCAATACGTGGGCTGAAAAACTGTGCTGTTACTAGAGGGTCTTAAACCCAGAAGCAGATGAACCGGTTCAGATAAAAAAAAGAGTTCTGTTCTGAAGTATGAAAAGATTTTATTTTAATTTTTATTATAAGAGCAAAGCAAACACAGAGGAGAACCTCAGAGTTATGAACGGCAAAGTTACGAACTTACTAGCCAACCACACACCCCACTTTGAACTTGGAAATACGCGGTCAGGCAGCAGCAGAAACCAAAAAAAGAAAAAAGAGGCCAGGAGAGTTAACGGCTGTGATAAATGTAAACTATAACAAAAATAAAGGGAAAGCAACATTTTTCCTCTGTTTAGTAAAGTTTCGGAGTGGTATTAAGTCAATGTTCAGTTGTAAAGTTTTGAAAGAAGCGCCATAATGTTTCATTCAGCATTCTGAACATTTCAGCATTACAAACAGCCTCCATTCCCAAGGTGTTCGCAACTCTGAGGTCCTGTGGCAGTGGCATAGCTGTGGGTGGGCTCAGGTCCACCCACTTTTAAAGCTGGTTGACCCAATCAGCAACTACTCTGGTTCCACTTGCTGTGCCTAGCAACCATAGTTTCTCAAGCAGCTTATGGCTGCTTATTTGCCTGAGCATCCTGCTTCCACCCACGAGACCAGAACCCAGATATTCAGGAGGCAATGGGCCAAAAACTGCCCAATGCTCCAATTCCTAGATAGCAAGTAAAGCAGAGTGGCTGTAGCTGACATCCTTTGCTTAGCTGGAAGCCTCCTTTTGTCAGGTAAAAAATTATATGACCAAAAGTGACCGGCTGAAAAAAGCTGCCTCCAACAGACATTCCAGTTGTTAGGTAGCAAGTTAAGGAGCACTGGCAGCAGCTGCACTTTGCTGTTGCTTATTTTATCTCCAGTCATACTTTCCCTGGCCAAAATACAAGTGAGAGCAGGTGCACCCCTAGCTCCCCTGAGTCTTGGTTCTTGCTTGTGTTTTGTCCGGCGGAAGTTTGATTGGCTAAAAAAACAAGTGAAAGCACAGCTGATGCTAGTGCTCCACCTCCACTTAACTTGCTACCTATTAACTGGAGCATCTGCAGCCTCTAAACTTCCCGCTTCCAGTTACATGGCCGGAAACAGGAAATGGACCAGGCCTACCTGGGATAATGACAGGACCTGCCAGAAAATAAGTTATAGCCATGCTCCTGTTCTGTGGTCATTCAAATTAAAAAAGTCTTATTCACTGAGTTCTTTCTACCATAAAAATGATGTTCAGAATATTGACATGCCTTGAAATTCCCCCACCCAGAAAAGATCTTGAAACAAATCAACCTAAACTGGAAAGAAAAAGTAAATAATAGAATAAAATACCCCCCAACTGAGCATGCTCATTCTACTGAGTATGCTCATTTTAGTGTACTTGAGATCCTTTCACTTTAAAACTCTCCAAACCAGTTCAGTAAGAGAGACAATATGAAACAATGTGACGGGTTATTCTCCAGTAGCAGGGAGCACTGTTAATAGTATATTGAATACAATCCTTAATGATTGCACATCAGAAAATGAGCAAACTTGTTCTTTATTCACCGTCCTTTCTTAACTTTCCTGGGATCATTTAAAGAAGTGGTTCCCAACTATTTTGGGCTCAAGGGCCACAGTTTTACAGTCCTGAAGGGCCACCAGTTTCCGTCAGCAGGCCACTCCCAACTGCAGCCAAATGGAAGGTGTTCAGCAAGGAGGCAGCCTCACTGGTGATCTCCTGTCCTTGTGGCTGCAGCAGGGAAAGCACACGTCCTGTAGCCTTTGGTGCTCCACCTGGATCCCTTCTGCAACCAGGAGAGTGGCAGTGGAGGATCACTTTGAAAGCCTCCCCAGGCCATTGGGAACTGCTGGTTTAAGGCATTCACTTTCAGTCCCCTACCACACTTCCTCTCCCCCCCCCCCCAAAAAAAAGTCAAGATGTAAAAAACCAAACCTTTAGTGAAGAAGATTTAGGATTTTTTTTTTTAAGGTCATCAGTTGACTTGTTTGGTTTGGGTATTTTTTGTTTGTGTTTTTTTTTAAATTAAAAACATTGAGAGCTTTGCACCTCTATGCCTGAGGCTGTTGGCTTTTGAGTGATTCTGAACACAGTGAAACTGGTAGAGAAATGGCAGGGTTTCACTTTACTGACAAAAGTATTAATCTAGCTCAAATTCAAATCACCGCAAGGGCCGCATGAGGCCTAGTACGTTAGCTTGCGGGCTGCAACACTGAAACCTTTTCGTACAATGATATTGCAAATATTGATAACAATAGTGTTGTTGTGCGCTGCAGGAAATAGCTTTAAGGGCCGCAAGTTTGAGACTCCTGCTCTAGGCAGATATGGGGAAATCTAGAATATAAATTAGATCGTATTTTAATGATGTTATTTCCTAGTCTTAAAAGGGCTTACATTTGGGTTACAGGAATCTTTCTCCTTTTTTCCTCATGTAGATCCAGAGAGCAGCTCCGGCATTATTCCAAAGACCATAGAGGTGTGTCTGTACAAGGAGGGCAACAGTTTTGGCTTTGTGCTAAGAGGTCAGTGACTTCTTCAGGGTTGATTCGTGATAAAGACCGAGTGTGCAAAATGCTGGTTGACGTGTCACTGAGAGTGAGAGAAGGAAAGGGATGAGTAAAAACGAATGTTGAAAATCTCAGATGAAAAAGAAAACTGTGCATTGATCAGCCTTCAAGGACTGCTGGCTGACTATCCAGGGCAGTCTCTGCTTGCAGGCTTTGTCAGCTATTAAATGAAAAACGTCTCTTGTCCCTCACTGCCCCTTTTAAGACAGTAAGGGCTTTTAGCTCTAGAGATGACAGTTATTTATGGCTTTTTTCATTTGGTTATAGGAGGAGCCCATGAAGACTGGCACAAATCCAGACCATTAGTACTTACCTACGTGAGGCCAGGTGGCCCAGCAGACAGGTAATGCTCACATTTTACTACCATTAGCAATGAAGTTAGCAAAATATATGGGCAGCTCTAAGCAGACTTCAGAGTATAAAATGCTGAGAGTCATCTCACCTGTGTCCAAGGCCATCTTTGGATGAGGATGTGGAAGTGAGCATGGCAATGTTGTGGGCCCTGCGGTTCCATGGGCCTTGCGCTGTGCCTCAGCCCCCGCCCCAACCATGCCACCAAGCCAAAGGCAAGAGGCAGGGCAGAAGAGCGGGGCCTGGCTTTTGGGCCAGCCTGTCCCATCCCTTCCCATTCCCAGCATGGAGGGGGTGGGGACCCCAACAGGCCAATTGGCCCCTGCCTTTCCCTTGGGACAGCCCTGCTTGTGTCTCCGAGGTGTTTAATTATGGCTTTCAATCTGGAGGTCTTGTGAAGTTGATACTCTCCAAATGTGTTCATAGGATGAATATCTGAATGTATCTTGGTTTCATATAGGGACATGTCAGTTATGCATAAAAGTACCTCTTCTGAAATGATCACTTAATTAGCTGAAAGTAAATCTCGCCGGGGCCAACGTTGCTATGCCAGAAGGTAATGTATTAAGGAGTCTGAGACAGTCTCTTTAGTCTGATACTGCTAATTGAGTGTGATGGGCATCAGAGTGTAAACACTCTACGTTATTGTCCAGGGAAAGTTGAGATTCTATTTGATTGAGATGTGTACTGAATTGTGCCTGTGGCTTCCTGCAGGGAAGGGTCCTTGAAAATCGGGGACAGGCTGCTGAGTGTTGATGGGATTCCCCTGCACAGTGTATCTCATGCTGATGCACTTAACATCCTGCGTCAGTGTAGCCAGGAGGCGCTCTTCCAGATCGAGTACGATGTCACCATCATGGGTAAGGAGGAGAGAACTGGGGACCTGAAAGAGCTGCTCTGGGGTGGACTTTTCAGTGGGCATCTGAAAGGCACAATACTTATTGTTAGGAGTTGATCTCAGTGGGAAGTCACTGAGTAAGGCACTTCTTAGAATGGGAAAGGCAGAGTCTGATCCCTGGTTGAAGAGCGCTGAGTAGATGTAGATGATAAAGGGATTAAAATACCTGGAACTGCTGATACTCTGTTTTCATCAATGACGGCCACAGTCATTCTTTTTATGAGAGGAAATTGTGTAGATCAGGCCACAGAGACAGAAAATCCCAGGACTGGGCTGAATGGTTGGAGAATGTGAGCCACATGCTAACTGGGGAGACAGCAAATGGCAGTGGTAAATCTGGGTGGGAGACTGATTTAGAGACACACCAGTTGACTATTGGATGTGGAAGTATTTTGGTTTGGGCCCGTTAACCTCAGTTTGTGGACGTTCAGCTTATAGGTTTTAGTTCAGGTCAACTTCTAATAGAAACAAAAAAAATGCTCCAAGGAAACTCTCAGTTAAAAAGCAACCGCTAGAAAAGGGCAGTGGATGAATAGGTATCTCTCTGTTATTGAAGTATTTGGATTTTAGACCGTGGGGGAGGGATTATTAGACGCTGTACTGCTGTTTAGAGCTGCTCCATAACTCAGAGATCTTACTGCAAAAGCATAGTTAATTCATTTAAAGTTAGCAGAGTCCAAACCTGTGCTGGCTGTGGAAGCTCAGTGAGCTGTGTTTTTGGATTTTGATGCCATGCACAAGTTTCCAGAAGAGTTTCTGTCACTATCAGAGTCACAGGCTGAACCAACTGTTCTGGAGCATTTTCTGCCAAAAACACATACCAAGCCAATGTGTCTGAGCCCAGGAGCCAGCAAGAGAGGAGGCTAATGAGATGAAATTGTGTCCTGATTTGCTAGCAAGGTGGGAAATCAGTGGCTGCAGTCCACAGAGCGTTAATGAGTTTCTCAAAGAGAGAAGGATCGGAGGGCTAGAGAGATGTTTTCTAAGTGGAAATCTTTTGAGAGCTTTGCACAGTGGTGTCATAAGAAAACGTGTCCAGAATTATTCACTCATTAGACAGAGAAGCAAAACATTATTGCTCTAATTTATGTGTAGGTTTCTGAATACTGGCAGCTCCAGAAATCTTGATAAGGAAAATCCACTGTCTTCATTAGTGGTGCTATTTTTCTGCCTTTTTTTGGACATTCAGGTGAATTGGATTAAGGGGCGTTCTGCATAATGCATAACTTGTCTAGAGCTTCATGACTCTAAGAGTCTGTGATATGCAAACTGGTAATGCTGGGTAAGAAGCAGGCTCTTAAAACACACCCCTGGTCTGTATTTTGTGTAGAGTTTTAAAACCTGACTTAGACGCAATAAAAGATTCACTGTAAGGTCTCCTGCATTTCTTCATAACTTTACACCTAAATATTAAACTGGGAGCATAGAATAGTGGTCTGACTTTGTACAGGTATTCTTAACTGAGTCTATGTTCCTATACAGCGCCAAGACCAGATACATCAGAAGAAGATATTCTGTGTGTGCATGTATGTATGAAAATGGACAGTTCCTCCTTAAATAGGGTTATCAGATGTCAGGCAAAAGGAGGACATGTCCTCCTTTTTACCTTCATGTCCTCTGTCTGGTAGGCTTTTTGAAATACATGATTTTGTCTGGCTTTTTACTTATGGGGGTTAAAGTATGCCGGAATGTCACGGAATACCTTATTTTTAGGGGAAAGTGTTCAGGGGTCCCATAAAAACAGAAGAATATTGCATTAATACTACATTTTTTCCATGTGTCCTCCAATGTCCTCCTTTCCATACTTCCCTGTCCTCCTTTCCAGGCTTTGGTATCTGATAGCCCTATCCATAAAGAGTTTCTTCCTAACCTCCTTACATTTAGAACATGATGTTCTTGTCTTGCTGTTGTTGTCTGGAAAGGCTGAGCTATTGCTTATTGATTTATTTTGATGGGAAGCACACATGTGGCTTTTGTTATTTAAAATGTTGCAGAACAAGTGGGGAAGGAGGCAGAAATACGACATCAAAATAGCAAGCTCCCTCTGCCCTGTTTGCCTTTTTTTGATCGCTTCTAGCATCACTGTATGTATAACTTCATGTGAAATTATGACTCTATTTCTGTAATCCAAATATGATGTGGGGGCAGGAGATCCTGTTTCTAGGCCTGCATCCATTGGGCAAATGCATTTTTGCTGGGACTAATGTTTACATTTTTAGGTGAGGTAGAGAAACAATTAGAAGTCTCCTCTGCTCTGCGTGAAGGCAACAGTGTCTCCATGGGAGATGCATGTATATAAATGTGCAGAATGTGTGCTGTGAGGAACTTGTCTACAGACATCTCAAGGCAGCCTGTGGCTCAGCAGATGCTGTCTTTGCCCCCACCCCCCACCCCCTGAAGCAGAATGGAGAATTTTTACATTTGTACTAATTTAGAGTGAAGGAAAAATGAGCCTCTTCAAAGCCTCTCTATGATTTTTTCCTTAATTTAGTTTTTACACTCATAGGCTGTGTTCACACAGCATTTTTGTTTCAAAACAACGAGGTTGTTTCGAAACAAAAAAAACCACGTTCACACGACGCACAGTTGTTTTGAAACAAGTTAAACCCCATTTGGGGGCGAAACAATGCATGTGAACATGTTGTTTCAGAACAAGATGTTCCGAAACAACATTTGAAGGGCTGCCCCCTCAGCACCCTGACCAGGGTGCTGAGGGGTGTCCCCTGGCCAGCAGAGCGGGGCTGCAGGCACCCGCAGGGGTCAGTGCAGCCCAGCGCTGATCCCCGCGGGTGCCTGCAGAGGGGGGGCTGTAGGCACCGGCGGGGTTCAGTGCTGGGCTGCGCTGAACCCCGCAGGTGCCTGCAGTCCCCTCCCCAAGCGAAATAGCATGTTCACACTGTGCACTTGCTATTTCGTTTCCTGCCTTTTTGTTAATTCGGCATAAGTTATTTTGAAATAAGGTGTTATTTCGATATAAGTTGTTTCGAAACGACTTATATCGAAATAACCCCCTGTGTGTGAACACAGCCATAGACTCTAAGATCAGAATGGACCAGTATGATCATCTAGTCTGACCTCCAGCACCATGCAGGTCTCAGAACCGCACCCACCGACTCCTGCAGTAAGCCTCTAAACTATGACTGAGTTATTTAAGTCCTCAAATTATGATTTAAGGACTATGGCTGTGTTCACATGGCACTTTTGTTTCGAAACAACCTCGTTGTTTCGAAACAAAAAAAACCATGTTCACACGACGCACAGTTGTTTCGAAACAAGTTAAACCATTTGGGGACGAAACAACCTTGTTTCGAAATGCTTGTTTCGAAACAACACATGTGAACATGTTGTTTCGGAACAATAGGTTCCCAAACAACATTTAAAGGGCTGCCGCCTCAGCACCCTGGCCAGGGAACACTCAGCACCTTGGCCAGGGTGCTGAGGGGTGTCCCCTGGCCAGCAGGCACTGGCGGGGGTCAGCGCTGCACAGCTCTGAATCCCCCCCGGTGCCCGCAGCCTGGCTCTGCAGGCACTGGCGGGGCTCAGCCCTGGGCTTCTCCCCCGACCCCGCCAGCGGGTCCGGGGCGCCGGGCTCAGCCGGCAGCCCAGGCTGCTCCCCCGACCCGCCGGCGGGGTCCGGGGAGCAGCCCGGGCTGCGGGCTCAGCCCCATGCTCCTGACCCGCCGGCGGGGTCTGGGGGCAGCTCTGGCGGGGGGGCTGAGCCACCCCACAGTGGCTCACCCCCTGCTGGTGCCTGCAGCCCCCTTTCTGGGGCTGCAGGGTGAGCCAGCAGCGGCTCACCCCCAGGGGTAACGAAATAGCATGTTCACACAGTGAACTTGCTATTTCGTTTCCCGCTTTTTTTCTTATTTCGAATTAACATTTTGTTAATTTGAAATAAGATATTTCGAAATAAGGTGTTGTTTCGAAACAAGTTGTTTCGACACAACTTGTTTCGAAATAACCCTGTGCGTGTGAACACAGCCTATGAGATAAAGAGAATTCACTAGTAGTTGAGCCATGGCTCGTGCTACAGGAAAACCCCCAGAGCCCTAGCCAATCTGCCCTGGGGGAAAATTTCTTCCTGACCCCAAATATGGCAGTCAGTTAAACCCTGAGCACGTGGGCAAGTCTCACCAGCCAGTCACCCAAGACAGGATTCTCTGTAATAACTCAGACCCCAGCCCACCTACCATCCCCTCTTAGGCCACTGGGATATCCACCACCAGTAGCCATAGATCAAAGATAGTCAATTTCCAAAGTAGGCAACCCCATCATATCGTCCCCTCCATAAACTTATCAAGCTCAGTTTTGAAGGCAGTTATGTTTTTTGCCCCCACAACTCCCCTTGGAAGGCTATTGTAGAACTTTACGCCTCTCATGGTTAGAAATCTGGGTCTAATTTCAAGCCTAAATTTCCCAATGGATGGTTTATATCCATTTGTTCTAGTGTCCACACTGGTGCTTATAGTTGCTTACTTATTGCAAGTTCCTCTCAGTGACTAGCTTTTCCTGAGATTGCTTGGGTCTGAAAGGAGAAATATCCTGAATTCTTTCAGGCAGTAATAAAGCAAAAGTATATTTTGGGAGTGTACATTTCTTCCCTCTCCCATTCAATGGTTAGTTCCTAATTTGCTCCTGAAGTAGGGCACATGGACCTCCAAGGGGCAGCATGAAGGTTGGTAAATGTAATAGTTAGCACAGCTAATGTCCTCAATCCCAGGACAGAAAACCACTTATGAATATTCAAGTCAGTTGTCCCCCTTTTACAGCTGGAAAATAAGGCACAGACAGCTGAGTGACTTGCCTAAGGTCCTGCAGCATACGGATGGCAGAACAAGTAACAGACCCCAGAGGTCTCCGTTCATGGTCATGGTTCTAACCTGCAGGCTTTGCTCCCTCCTGTTGCAGTGGCAGGAAGAAGGATACATCACTCGGTGTGCTTACTGTTGCATCATTAGTGCCATGGAGATCCATCTGCGAGTAGCAGTTAAGCAAATTAGCTTGGACATTGATAAGCTACCTGTGCAAATGTAAAGTATAAAACCTGTGCAAGGATGCATTGGTTATGACTTGCACTGGCAGGGCCCCTTGTATGACAGTGGTGAGGACAGATCCAGGTATTGGTTTGGATTTCTGTCTCTTAGCCCAGTTGCTAGAAGGTGCTGAAAGGACCTTCTGAACCATTGCGTTATCCAGGTACACTGGCAATGTGCTTCCTTGTCAGTGCTGCCCATTTCTGAGGGCAGCTGGGCTCCATGCAGCTCCTCCCCACTCAAGGGGGATTGCAGCAGCTTCCACTGCCTCAGCAATTTCACATGGAGGAGAGGAAAGGAGAGGGGACTCTGCTCTGAGGTTTTTCACCAGCGGAAACCTGGGTGGAGCTGGCCAGGTCGTGCTCTTTTAACTGCAGCTTTCGTGGTTCAGTTGTTCTCTTAGCAGATCACCTTGGCTGAGATTTTCAAAGCCACCTAAGGAGTTAACCTGGACTTTGAGTAAAATGAATGAGAATTAACTGTCCAAATCCTGAAGGCAGTTTTAAATATCTTTGCCCTGCTATTTACTGTAGCATTTATCTAGCAGCAGCAGCAGCAAATTTCCTGTGTCAACATTTTATTTCTAAAGCAATATGCACTATTTAAACAGGGACTTTGTAAAGCCATATCTGCCGCTGCACAGGGCTGAAGGCTTGTAAGACTGACTCACAATTTGGGGATGCTGTCTGCTGGGGAGGGCAAATGGATGAGAGGGTTGCTGTGTTCTGTGCCCTTTCTCTTTTCCCCAGCCGCCTCCTTGCCCACTGACTTTAGCTGGAGACTTCTGTAAGCTCTCCTGCTGAGAAAGCAGAGAAAGACTAATTGCTGTTCTGTGTGAGCTGGGAAGTGGGAAAATGCCTGTCTGGCCGTGAGGGATGACCCACGAAACTGTACAAGCCTACATGAACGCTGTGAACCGAAAGAATTTGTAACTGACTTACAGTGCCACTAAGCAGAAAGTCTGCACAGAGGTGCATTTGCAGTGCGGAAATGCCTTTTATCCCTTCTCTCCACAGGGCTCATACCCAGAGGTAGTTTAACAAAATGGGGGTAGGGGGCAAGGGATCAGGAGTGCTACACGTGAAACAGAGAAGATATGCTGTAATGCTGCCTCCATTTGTGATTGAGACATGGGTCTTTAAGTGCAACCACAGGACTTCTTGCTTGTTCTGTTGTTTTTAGCTCTCTCTACTACCAAAACTTTAGAAAAGTCTTACTTTAATTGTTCCTTTCATTGAGTCAGAAAAAAATGTGTGACACACCTGTTGACTTAAATGAGGTTTGTGATTGTCTGTGGATCAAAGTTTCACTGACTAGTGCCAATTAGCTGTAGTGCCAATTCAGTGTAACATTAAAAACTATTTTAAAAAATTTAAAAACTTTTATTAAGAAAATGCTATAAAGGAACAGACAATCATAGCGTTAAACATAGGGAGTGACTGGGCATCCAGGTTCATAGTACAGGTCACTGAGAAGAAACAAGTTGATGAGCACAACCATTGTATGAGCCACAGCATCCTGGATGGAGAAAGTCAAAAGACTATGGGTTTGAAGTACAAGACTTAAGAAATTCAGGAACATCATCTTTAGAGACATTGCAGAGAGTATACAAGGTGCAGTGGGCCGGAAGTACATCCATTAATGGAAGTTGGTTGTCCTGGATTGTGTTAGTGGTATGATGTCAACAATCCATTAGAAAATACATTCCTGTGAATCCTCTTGGTGGTGATTTGTAGAGGTGGTCCTGCTTACGTCTCCTGGAACTGTCTGTGCCTGGTGATACGTTCAGTGTAGATGTCCCTGGACCTCGTGATGCTGGTGGACACCATCAGAATCTTGTTCAAACCAAGCTTAAACATGGCAATCCAATATGAGTAGATGAATGGGGCATAAGGGAGCTCTAGAAAAGTGAAGCTCTGTATATCTTCTGGCCAAAGCCTGAGCAAAGGCACCTTCTGCTCACCTGATTGCTTCCAGAGAGTCGGTGCCAGTCAGGAACAGTGTAAAATCACAAAGAACCTCCAAACTCTTGAGACCTTCATCAATGCATTCCTGTTTATCTGAGAGCCATGGATCTAACAGCAGTCAGATAACATGAGCACGTTAGAGCAGTGTAGCGTGCACATGTTGTAGTAGGGGAAGTCTCATCCAGACTAATCAAGGGCCTTGGAGGCACTGAATACACGAATCCTCGGAAATGATTCTCTTAACTTCTCTTCTGAAGTGGATGGCTGGCTTTCTGTGAATCTGTCCACCTCCATGCATCCCAGAGTTTTTGGGAGGCTCCATCTCTGGCTGGGCGCTGCGTGGTGTAATTAAAACTTTAATCTGCTTCATATATCTTGCTGCTTTAAGATGGCCTTGGGTAATCTTGTGTGGATGTGGGGAGAGGGAAACCTTTATCTAGACAATCAGATGCCTGGTGTCCAGATTTTCCACTCTCCTCTTGAAATAGTTTATCAGATATGAAGGGAGTTAAGATATCAATAGGTGAATCTTAGTATGTGTGTCTGTCTTGTCTGAGCAGGCACAGTCTCTAATGCAGCATCTGATGCTAAGTTATAATAAAAGCATATTTGCAGACACTAACAAATTACAAAGTCTCCTCGCTCCTGTTGGGTACTTGGTAGGTAAACAGGTCTTTAGCCCAGTTTTAGAGATGACTAAACTGAGGCAAAGAGGTGAAGTGATTTGTTCATGGCCGTAGAGGGAGTCTGTGTTAGAGTCCTGATTACTGAGGAGTTCCTGGCTTCTAGACTGCAGTGCAGACCCACTAGCCTTGCTGTGAATATCCTACAATGTAGGATTTTGTTCTGCACTGCTTTCTTTGCTTCTTTCTAGGAAAAGACCTGGTGCATCATCCCTGATATGCAGCCTTCTCTAAGCTCCCGAGAGATGAGCACTGTGGTTTGCTTTTAATATTATTTATGTACGAATTACAAAGTCTTAGAGTGCTGTCTGACCTGATCTTACTTCATAAATGTAGTAAAAGGTGGTCATGTGTAAACTGGTGAAACTTTGTAATAGCCCTGATTCTATTAGAAGCCATACAGCTTACCATATTTACACAGGAAGAAGTAAAAGTGCAGCAAGGGGTGGATACAGAGAACTTAGTGTTTAAGACGCTGTCTATATGGGTGAACATGCAGGTTGCCAACCCATTGCCTTTGTGATCGGAAAAACTGAAACAGAAGTATCTGAAAACTCTGTGCTATTTTTGTTTTTCAGATACCGTAGCCAATGCTTCTGGTCCATTACTAGTGGAAATAGCAAAAACTCCTGGATCTACACTAGGAATTACTCTGACAACTGGCACACATCGGAATAAACAGGTCATAGTCATTGATAAAATCAAGCCTGCCAGTGTGGTGGACAGGTATGAGCCAGAGCAAGTTGCGCTATTGCTCTTGTCTTCTCCACTGCTTACTTGGTTCCCTTTTAGTTACATTCCACTTCCCCACTGCAATGCGGTAGTTCCTAGAAGAAAAGTGTTTGCTTTAGCAGTGGCCATAGATTCTGTGCAAAGCTAGTGAGCTAAAAAATCTCATTGGACTCTCTTCATGAAGGATACAGCTGATCCAGTAGATATGAGAGTTGGTCCCAGATACGAATCCTGAATCTGAATACCTTCAAGACTTGAAATGTTCAAAAATCTAGAGCTGAAGTTTCTGGCTTGAGCAGGTTTGTTATACACAGCTACCCTTTTATGATAGAGTATAGAAAATACAGGCCTTTATACAATCACTGTTGAAGATTAATGTAATAGCCTTTTGGCTGAACTCGTTTACCGGAATCCAGGATTTAATACATACCTGAAACTTGACCTGTATTCCTAGAGAAACTGACTGAGTTTTTCGCCAACCTCTCCTGCCATAGCTATGAATGCAAATTATTAAAAACCCCGGGTTTTTTGTTTTTGTTTTTGTTCTTTAATTTGGCTTCCACTGAACCAATCCAAACTTGACTCTTTCATTTTGAGTTTTTGGCTTCATTTGACAGAAACTGGAAATCAAAAGGGAGCTCAGAAAACTGAAAAGAAAACAGGTTCACACAAAACCCCTGGGAACCAAAACTGATGAATTTTGCCCACTGGTAGTCCTAATCACATGAGCTACCTCTGTGTACTTCCATAACAGGCTGTGTCTCTTGTCTGCAGATGTGGGGCCCTGCACGTTGGTGATCACATCCTCTCCATTGATGGCACCAGCACAGAACACTGTTCCTTGTTAGAAGCCACTCAGCTCTTAGCCAGCACTTCGGAAAATGTCAAGTTGGAAATACTCCCTGCTCACCAGAGCAGACTCCCTCTGAAACCTCCAGACACAGGTGTGTAGCTGCAGTGAGAAACCAAACAATGGTGTTTGTTCTGAATGCTTATTTAGTATCTCTGCCACTCTTCTCATAACCTCTACTTAGCATTGGATAGCTCCAGGAAGAGATGTCTAGGGAGAAAAACAGACATTCTTCTGCTGAAACACATTGGATTAGATGATGTTTGTCAAGTAAATGAATAGAAAAAAGTGGTTGGCATCTAGGCTTGAATGGGCACATAGCATTTGGAAATCCGTTGTTCTGCAGCATCACAAGATTTGCAAAAGTTACATCATTAGTATTCTTGTATTTAATTTAGATGGAATAATTGAGCTAAAGGTATTAACATAGTCCACTCACTGTTTAACAGTAAACTGTGTTAATGGGCTGAGCTGCTGTTGTGGCTGATGGTAAAGTTTGATTTCATTTTTAGGTAGTGTTTTGGGATTAGCTGAAGCTACTAGAAGTGACAGTGTTATTCCACCACCACCACCACCCCTTTTTTTCTTCTTTGTTGCCTGTTTGGTCAGGATATCGCATAAGATTAAGGTGATGAAAGCCTGGGGTTTTAGCAGATGGTGAGGGTAGCAGTTTTGATGGTGAAGGTGGCTTTAGTTGCTTTTGTTTTGATTTTTAGAACTTTTTATTGCTTTTCTTTTTAAGGACTTATAAAGGGAATGGTGAATGGCTTATATTTTGTCATCGTGTTTATTAATTAGACATAATATTTTAGGTTAATGTTTGGTGTTACAGTTTTTGTTTTTACTAAGCATGGTTTTAACATTGTCTTTGAATTATATTAGGTATTTTGTTTGGACTAATTTAGCATTGGGGGGTTGTACTCTTACACAACATTTGTTGTTAGGTTATTGTGGTGTTTTATTAACTTATATTTTGTGAAATAAATCAGTAAGCCCAATTATTACAGCAGTACCCAAAACAGTCCCTACATAGGTATCTGGCTTTCAAGGTGCATCTTTAATTGTTCAGTGTCTGCCTCTTGCTTAGTAAGTGATTCCAGTAGATAGACAATTAGACAGCAAGCTGGTCTAGTTATGGAAAAAATGGTGAAAGATGAGCGCTGGTCTTCCAGCTCAGTGCTGCTGTAGTTGCTGCTTGATTATTTGCCCAATGTGTCTGAACAGAAGATGGTGGTGGTGGAGTGGACGAACCAGTGAGAAGAAGAATCTTTAGAAGGGTTTTAATGACAAAACTCTGACTTCAAAGGAGCCAAGATTTCACCTTAGGAAACACTGTTGTTCTCTATCATAGGGTAAGTCTCTACTGTAATCCAAGGTGTGATTTCAGTATGAGTTAGGGTGACCAGAGAGGAAGTGTGATGCATGGGGGGTGGGTAATAGACACCTACCTAAGAAAAATTCTTGAGTATTGGGACTTTCCCTATAAAATCAGGATATCTGGTCACACTAGTATGGGTAAGTTCCAGAAAGATAGCCATGTTAGTCTGTATATAGCAAAAACAGCAAAAGTCCTGTGGCACCTTAAAGACTAACAAATTTCATCAGGCATAAGCTTTCGTGGGCTGCAACCCACTCTGTCAGATGCATGAAGCCGAAACTGCAGTTAGGAGGTATATATACACTTGAAAGGGTGAGAAACATATAATGGGGAGGGCAAATGCTAACAAAGTCAATAACCATTCAAAGGGACTTCAGAAACAGACTTCAGCATGAAACTGCAGAGCTGGAACTCATGCAAACTTGACACAATCAGATTGGGTCAGAGGAGGGACTTAGAATAGTTACCTCATTACAAAAAGTAACTGTCTCTGATCACACATTGTCACGTTCTAATCATTTGTTGTTATTGGGCCTCATCTGCCTTAAGTGAATTGACTTTGTTAGCACTTGCCCTCCCCATTGTACTCTTTCTCACCCTTGCATGTGTATATAGACCTCCTCAGTGTAGTTTCAACTTCATGCATCTGACTAAATGGGTTGCAGCCCACTAAAGCTTATGCCCAAAGAAATTTGTTAGTCTTTAAGGTGCCACAGGACTTTTGTTGGTTTTTTTGCTAGTATGGGTAGACATTCCCACACTAGCACAGCTAAAAACAGCAGCGTAGACAGACTGTACAAGCATGCTGGGGCCCTGGATATGTATTTACGTTACTAGCCCACGTCACAGCCTGTACTGCCATGTCCCCATTGGTATTTGTGGTTGTGATCGCATAGGGATATCAACTGCAGTCACACATCCAGTTGCAGTGTAGATGTGTCTATGTAGGCTACTGCTATGCCATGAGCTGGGGAATTGATTCCTGGATTGCATGGGTCTGCTGGCGCCAGCTCTCCTCTGAACTAGCATGCTAAAAACAATAGGGGAGCTGTGGTAGTCTGGATGGTAGTGTTACATGCTAACTGCCCAGAGTAGGCACCCACAGGTTCCAGGTGGGTTTATACGTGTAGCTGCTAGCTTGTGCTAGCTCACTGTCTGTGCAGTTGTGGCTCCACTACAGTTTTTGGGATGAGGGTCCAGATGAGAGCTAACCTGAATAAGTCCACACCTGCTGGGAACCCACCCCCAGTTCCAGGTATAGATGTTGCCTTAATCTTTCCTTTTGTAAGAAGAGAGCTGGCAGCGGGTTGGAGCCTCACCTAAACTTGATCTGAACTCTGTGTCAATGCCATAATATTGGCTGCAATCCCAGTCTGCTCTGTTACAGGCTTCACCTTCTGCATAGCTGGCTTGCTGGTTCTGGGGGCTGGATAAATCCAGATCAACTGTTAGGGTTTAATGGTGTCCAGGATCAGCTAGTATAACCATCAGTACCAGTCACCTCTGCTGTGCTGACTCATTCACCTGGCTGCTGGGCATCAATCTTACATGCACACGTTTGGTCGCTACTGGCCGATAGTACCCTGAGGTGATGCTCCCACTTCATTACCCCTCCAGGAGAACCTGGGAAAGGGGGAATTGGTAATATTTTTTTAGCATGATCCAGTAGAACATAAAACCAAATAAGTGCTACTTTTCCAGAAGTTTAAAGCTCTAAAATGCCTAGATTAATCTGTAGAGCAGTCGAACAGAGGCACTAATGACTTGATCCAGCACCCTAAGAAAAATGGGAAACAAATCCTTTTCCAACAGCTATTCAAATGAGCTGTTCTCATTTGTGCTTTGGTGCTCAGCACCTAATCACCTTTCAAAGCACATGGCTTCACAAGATGTGTTTCATGGAGGGAGGACTTTGTATGCATGTCTACTCATTTTCCCCTATCCCCACTTAGAAGGTCAGTCAGCTGTGGTAGCAGTCCAGAGTGCAAATTTCTCAGCATGATTATGGCACTTGCAGGCAAAGGACAGGAAAGTGACAACTGTTCCCATGTTATTTAAACTCTAACAAATGAAGGGTTGTAACAAGAGGGCACCCTCGAGTTGCACATTGGACAACAGTTGATATGAAGCACAGTTCTGTGTATTTGGGATCAAGGGCAGTGTTTGCACTTCATCCTCACATATATAATATCAAGGAGGGCATCTCCTAGCTGCAGAATCCTGATAAAGGAGGAGCTGGCCATAGAGCTGTGATTAGCTACCAAGTGAACGGCTGTCCTCTGTGGGGTCTAGGAGCTGGAGAACAGGTGAACAATGCTGCCTTGCAACCATCTGCAACTTCAACGTGACTGGTCCTGCAAGATGCTGAGGGTGTTCAGCTCCCATTGACCTTAGTGGGAATGGGTGGCCCTCTACATCTTAAGTGATTGAGTTCCTAGGGCCCTGTGGCTTCTTTACGCTTAGTGCATTAACACTTCCTTCATATGAGTCCCTTCTCCTCCATGCTCCCAGTGCCCGAGGAGGAGTAGGCTATAAGAAGGGGGAAGGAGGACCCCTGGCAGCCCAGGATAAGGAAAGCACAAGCTGCCTCCCTTCTGTCCTTAGCCAGTACTCCAGTCAGCAGAGGG
This sequence comes from Podocnemis expansa, assembly GCA_007922195.1. Classification (NCBI taxonomy): domain Eukaryota; kingdom Metazoa; phylum Chordata; order Testudines; family Podocnemididae; genus Podocnemis; species Podocnemis expansa. Next base: position 19,539,943 of record ML681973.1, read on the forward strand.
ATGAATTTGCCCTGTAGTGATGAATTGTCAGAACCCCATAAGAAGCCTCAGGTGGTTCTTCTTTTAAAGGTCCATAGTGCTGTTTGCGGAGCAGGGTGTGAGGTGTCACTCTGCCTCCCTCTTCGAACATTTATGCCAAAGCCTGTTCATTTGAATCTGGGAACAAATGAGGGCAGTACATAAAATGAGCCATGCAATGCAACATGGGCAAACTTGGTGATTGGCAAATGTGTAAGGCTTAGAGTATCAGTTTCTGGAGACAGCAGGGATAGATGGGGTCTCCTAGGACACCATGGACATCACACAGACACACACTAGAATATTAATTACTATTTGTTAATTAAGTACTGTGGAATATTTGGTTTTATAAGAACACAGCTCCTCTGTTTTGGATGTATACGTGGGTTGCCAGTTTTGATCAGTCATGTTCCTGAAGGTTTCATCACATGATGTAATCTTTAATTAAAGATAAATTACTTGAAATGTTCAGGCAGCCCTGGAGGGTTGGTAACTCTCTTCTAAGCTACTGAAGTATCGCCTATATTCACAGAATGCAAAACTTCATATCTGTGGGCACATCTTTTAAAAACCAGGTAATAGACCATCTGTACAGTTCACTAAATAAATTACAAGGGAGTCAGAGTAACAAGTGCGCAGGGTTGCAGAAGAAATGCCTGATCCAAACAACGTGATTGTTGTAAAGTGCCCATGAGGGACTCCAGCATGATGGGTATCATGTAAGCAGAATTTATTTCTGATGTTTAAATCATCAGGGAAGATGACTTCTTAGATCAAACCTGTGTGGGCAAGTTACTAGTTGAGCTGGTGTCCTTGTCAGAGATCTGTTCCTCAGTAAGATGTGGTACGGCTAGTGCTGCCAGCAATTACACTAGGGGAGGGTGTTCAATTCACAGAGAATGTCTCATCCGTGAAGGATGGTTATCAGTCGGTGCAAGGTTACAAGAGCCTCAGTATAAGTCATGGCTACAGTGACTGTTGACTTCAGGATGTAGTTTGCACTCTGCTGAAAAGAGAGACTGTTGCAAATTTGCTCATTTTGTCAAACATTGTCCACAGAGGGGAAAAAAAATAAACACAGCTAGATGGTATAGTGCACATAGCGTGGGAAATAGATCCCAGTGCTCTGAGTACAGGAAATCAAACAAAGTCAATGCACTGATTAGGTCTTGGGCTGCACTATGGTAAGAAAACATTCAAATGACTCTTCAAATAGAGTTGAAAATGTGTATGCATCCTGGTGTTCATGTATCTGTTTACTGGCACTGTAAAAAGATAATCATGAAACCAAAGTCCCTGCCCCACAGAGGCTACATCCTTACAAGGTCCTCATCCTAGTCAGATCCTCAGAGGCAAAGCTTTGGACCCCCCTAGTGGCTGGGCTGGAGGAAAAGAATAAAAAGCAAAATGATCATGTGCCTTCCTGAGTGTACGGGAAGTGTCGCATCAGTGCCATATGTTCTAAAGCCTTTTCCGTGCTGTAATGTAGGTTGCTTTTTCCTGTGTGGGTGTGGGTTCAGCATATGTGGGTTGAGTGTTTAATTGGATTTATTTATTTACTTTTTTTAAAAAAAAAAGCCTTCTCTCTTTCGTTCTACCTGGATGAGCACTCTGCAGCCCACAACTCAACATGACAACAGTCCCTCCCACCTCCATGACTGGCTTTGTCCTAGGTGTGACGCTGTCTGTTTGTAGGTGAATTTAATGCTGGCAAAAAGTGCCAGATGAAGGCCTAAACATTGACATATCTCCCCCAGCATGCCCCTACAACATTCAGTATTGGAGATGCTGCTCTGTTAAGTCTCCTTTACCCTGGTAAGAGGATGGCTCTGCCTTTAAAGTCCTTTCCATCTTTAATGGGGAGACATTTTTGATGAGGATACCTGACTGCTGGTGAACAGAGAGCACCCTACAAATTCAGTAAAATAAGCAAACAAGGAGTCCTGTGGCACTTAAAAACTAACATATTTGTTTTTTGCATGAGCTTTTGTGCGTCGGACACTTCAAAGCATCTGACAAAGTGAGATTTTCTCCTGTGAAAGCTCATGCAAAAAATAAATTTGTTAGTCTGTAAGTGCCACAGGACTCCTTGTTTGTTTTACTGAACTAGACTAACACGGCTACTGCTTTGGATCCTGAGTACAAATTCAGTTTGCTTTGTCCCTATCTAAGTTCTGGGAGTTTTAATACCTCCCTCTCCAGCCACTCCCCTCCCCCCCCACCTCCCAAAAAAATATCCCGCTCGTGCTACTGTTAGTTGATCTGCATCAGCAGTAGTAAAGCTGTGCTGCTTACAGATCGATCAATCAATCAAATCATAGGGCTGGAAGGGACCTTGTGAGATCATCGAGTCCAACCCCCTGGGAATTGAACCCAGGACCTTCTGCATGTTAAGCCACTACATGTTAAGCCACTACATAATGAGCTGCGTTAGAGTCAGGCCAGCAGCCACCCAGGGAAGGGAAGCTTAGTTCTCAGGAAGTAAATTTCTGGCATCTGCATCATCTAGGTTCTGTTGTGCCATGACATTACTCAGTGATACATCACTGCTGCTAACACTGACTCCCTGTCATTTCATCCTGACACTGCTTTCCTACCCAAATAAAATTCCCAGTTGTCTTACCAGTGGGGTGTTGGGTGGATGTGGAAGTTGGATATTTCCACCTGTCAAGACTGGTGGATCTGTGTGTGACAGAAGCCTGCCTAGCTCAGTACAGTTACGTTAACAGGACACGACTGTAAGTTTCCAATGGCAAAAGGCTAGGGCATTAGTTAACTGCTCTACACAGCTCTCCCACTGGCTGACTTCTCAAAGGCTTCTGTTCCTTGCAGCTTATCTGTATTCTCTTCTTCCTGTCTTTGTGGTTTTGTTTCTTGTGTGTGCTGCTAACAGTCAAGGTGCAGAAGAGTGACCATCACCATTGCTGGGATCCCTGTGTCAGCTACTGCCACACCCACCACCCAGGACACTGCAAGACCCCCACCTGGAACCAGACCTCGAGCCAAGATTATTGCAAATGTAACCCATGCACTTAGTATTTGTCTTTCTCCCTCAGCAACAGCTAGTAGTTCTGCTGTCATTCGTACCGACCGCACCCCTCCCACAGAAAGCTTAAAGAACAACTTCAGGGTCGTGGATCTAGAATGGGACCCACCACTTCTTTGGTCTCCAAAAGCTTAAACAGCACTGTCAGGGTTGTTGGTCCAGAATGGGGCCTACCACTTCTTTGGTCTCCAAATTTTGTGACCAAAAGCAGAACACCATTGGGTTCTTGGTCCAGAAATTGGACCAACTTCTTTGATCTCCAAATTCTGTGTCCAAAAGTCAGCAATGAGGTGTTTTGGTTTTTTGAAGTGAGTATGTGCAGTCCAGCACATGGGGAAGGGGAGCAGACAGTCCTGCAATGAAACCATTGTGCTGAGCAGCCCTATAATAGCACACAATTTGTCATGTCATTGAGCAGCTCCTCAGTAATGATGATGCTCCGCAAGGGAGGTAACCCGCAGCATACATAATTAAGGAGGAGACAGCCCTATAGTAACACATTAGGGTGCCCAACAACCTCACGGGCAGCCCTAGAGTAGGCACACCAGTGTGTGCATGTCTAGTTGGGTGCTGAGTTTCCATCAGGAAATGCATACCTGTTATAATCTTCTGAAGTAGTTGCTTGCTTGATGTGTAACTGCTGTGTTAAAAGTTTGCTGGTGAGATAGGCTTGTTTTCTGCTACTGCTGAGTTATTGCTCTCTGTGTGGGGGTGTGATGTGTTCTGTGTTCACACAGCTCTTGTTGCTGCCAACTTCTCATCCCCCACGATGAACACACAAGGTTTCCCCTGCCAGAATTCAAACACTCTACCTCGCAGCTCCCATCCCATGAGTCCACGGGCCACCATGATGAGGAGGAGACAGAGAAAGAAGGACCACAAAAGTTCACGTAAGTGAGGTGCCAGACTAGAGGGCTGCGTTGCTTGGGTGTGTTGATTTCGGTGCTCTCAACACCTTCGTCTTCCTCCTCAAGTGCCCTCACTAGGGCAAACCTTGGACACAAAACAGAGGAAAGCGACTGTGGTGGGCCCTGTGCTTCGGTATGCACTCTGGTGACTCAGCATCTAGGAAGCTATTGTAGTCCCCTTTCTTTTCCCACCTTTTGCCGGTAGGATCAGATTTTGAGAAAACTTGGCCATGAGTTTAGCTTCTCTCCCTATTTGCACTCCTCCTCCTCCTCCTCCAACCTTTCCTGCAGTACTTGAATTAATCAAACCCCCGTCTCTCCTGCCTGCATCTTTGTAGGTCTTGTTCTTACCTGCGGTCTTGAAAATCAGGAGCTTGCCCCTCTTGCCCTGCTGTCCCTCATGATAAGTGTTGATCCTGCTGCATACACCTCTCTATGTGTGTTTCCTTCAGGGTCCCTTCACCTGGCAGCATTCTCCTACCATGGATCGATGCAGAATGCCACTTGGGAAGGGCTTGTGTGTACTTGCTGCTTGGAGGAAACACACAAGCTGTATTGTTTGAGACCTTGCACACCACTTCCTGCTAACCAGAGTCTCTGATGCTCTTTCTCGTTTCAGTGTCACTGGCTTCTAGTACAGTGGGTCCCGGTGGACAAATTGTTCACACAGAAACAACAGAGGTGATCTTACGAGGAGATCCCTTAAATGGCTTTGGGCTTCAGCTGCAGGGGGGCATCTTTGCTACTGAAACCCTGTCTTCCCCACCCCTCGTCCGATTTATTGAGCCTGACAGCCCGGCGGAGAGGTTAGATACCTTGCCCTTGGTCACAGTGTGATGTTGCTGTTTCCTTTTTTAAAAGATGTCTTTTACCTGTTACTCTGGTTTTTATTTGGCAGCTTTTCTTTATCATCACCAGTTCCTGGCTGTGTGTGGCTTAGTGTTTATGCATTCAATATGGGAAGAGCAAATCAGCACCTGACTTCTATCAGTGATTGTACGGCCTACTTGCTGGTTGTTTGTTTCATATCAGAGATTGCATTTCTTCATATTCCAGCATGGATCTTAAATTTTAATCCTCCTGCCATCTGGGAGAGCATGAATATATGTTTGTTTGCACTGGCCACTGCTGCAGCATTTGGGTTTTCACAACAATGAAAGCCAACGTACCACGAAATGATCACAGTTTATTAAAATGAAATCTAATTAGCCCAGCAGGCCTGCAGTCTGACCAATCAGAGACCTTCGTAAAGCAACACACCTGGCACTGTGCCCTAAATCAAGCTGTTTGTAGGCCCCAGTTCAGCACCAAAGGCTGCAAATTCGACCGTTGCTTCTAGCATTGCACAGGTGCACCTAGAAAAGTGCCTTGTTCCTCCCCTGAGATGGCTACAGAGTCTCATGGAGGAGCTGTGTTGCTATCTGCTTTTCCACTGAAGGGTAACCAGTTTTTGTGAGAGTTATTTGCGGCGGTTGGTTGCTGGTGTTTGTCATTCAGTCTTCCTGCCACATTCTTCATGATGTCTTTTAAAGTCCAGTTGAAGCCAGAAATGACTGGAAAATTGACAGTATTGGATCCCACGTGTACATCACTGAGACTCAGGAGTAAGTTGGTTTGCTTCACAGATCAGAAGGAAATATTACATAGCACACTTATGCTGCTTTCCAGCTCATGGTCTCAAAACTCTTCAGAATGGTGGCTGTTTTAGCATCACCATTTTACAGCCATGGAAACTGAGGGACAACATGGCTAAGTGACTTGCCACAGGTGTTGCAGCAAGCCTGTGTCAGCGCTTGAGGTAACTTCCACGTCTTGGACCAATGCTCTGTTCTAGCCAAAGGGCCACACAAACGGCTTTTTTCCTAACTCACAATCTCTAAAAATTAGTCTTTGTTCCTCCTCCCTTGTGCAGCATAAGCAGCAGAAAAACCCTGCCATTCAAATTTATCTGATGATGTTGAGAATGATTAACAATCATCGTTCATGGAGCGGAACAGAATCCAAAGCGTACGTCGAGAGTTACACTGACTCCTGTGGAATACCAACAGCAAACATGGTCAGTGAAGTCACCAGTGGGGTCTCAGATATTGACTGCTGTTTTGAATGAGGCCATTTTTACATAGCATTCTCTAGCTACGGACTCACTTTTAATTCCCACGGAATGAGGTACATTAGCATCAAAACTAGCCAGAAGCCCCCATCCCTATGGACAAATTTTCCTTAAACTGCCTGTGATTTACACTGATGTTCTGTCCTGCATAATGCTGTGATGGAAAAAACAAATAGCTCCCAGGGCCTGCTCTGGATCTTTTCCTAGCACAACAAATCTCTGCAGGTTTGATTAATGTTTTATTTGCCTGGCAAGGCTTCAGCTTCCCACAAACCATACCACACAAATAAAACATTGATCACAACCACAGAGAGGACTGAGTGGCATTTTGTGTTGCTCAGAAAGAGTCCCTAAGTCTTTGCATTGCAGTATCCATGTTGTGGGACAGCCTGTGTTGCACCTAATCACAGCAGATATAGTTTATGTGCTTGGGATCATGCTCTGTTACACGGGGGTGGGAGTTGCATAGAAAAGAAGTGTATTCTGTTCTCTGAGGTCTCCCTGAAAATATTATCTTGCTGTGGCACCAGTTGGGAGGGATGCTAAAGCCTTCTGCACCACTAAGGTTTGGATTTAAAATCCAATTTGTAAAAGCCATGGTGGTTTTATTTCCCATTAATGTGGTGAAGTTGGACCGTGTTGTGAAATCCCAAACTGCTTTTATAAATCAGGCATTAACAAAGCTTTCTCTCCCAGGCAAGCTTGGAATCAGCCCTGCTTCTCTCATCCTCTTGCCAAGCCCCAAGCAAGAGCAGAGACTTGCTGCACAGCCTTGCTCGGATCTAATGTGTCACGCAGGCAGCTTTTCTTCTTAGCTGCCCACCCAGTATGACTCTTGATCCACCGGCCACCTCCATCCATTCAGATTGCAGAGAGCTGTCCGCCCTCCTTAGCCATATGGATTATTTTGAGTTGGAAAATTACTTTCTGCAGTGTATATTGCCTTTTAAATTTTTGGCACCCACACAGACAGGAGAAAAGCCTTGCCCATTCTGCTAAAAATGCACTCACCAAAGGGCTGATTCTACAGACTCTTCCTCACATGGACGGGACCCTGAAGTCACCCTTGTAATTAAGATTGCAGGATCAGAGCCTTGTTTGGTTCAGCAGCATATTTAGGCTAAGTCTACACTGGTTGATCATCTGAATTTGATTGAGCGGTCAGTCAAGACTCACTCAATTGATCTGGCGTTTGATTTAGTAACTCCAGCCCCGAAAGAGTTGAGCTGAGTCAAAGGGACAGCATTTCCCTTTGTTCTCAGTGCAGAGGAGGGCCACCTTTTCAAGGCTGTCAGCTACAGTAAAACGCCTTCACCGTACTGTTGTAGGCGTCCTGGTGTAACAGAGTAGTGAGGGTGTTTAGATCCATGCTCTCTGAGGCGAGGGTGGGGGTTGCAGAGGAAGGACGTATCTTCTGTTCTCCAAGGTCTCCCCGCATATGTCATCCTGCTCCTCCCAGTGGGTGCCACAGAGTTGATTTGTGGGGAGTCCAAAAGAAAATCAGTACTAGGGGTTTTTGTGTTTTTACTATAACATCTATTCAGGCCGGGAACTTTATTCTCTCCTCCTTGGCAGGGTCTGTTCTAACCGCTACTCCAGGTATCACAGGCATTTTCTTCCACTTGCAAAGGTAAATTGTCATCAATGGCTGGCCTCTGTTTCAGCATGCTCCCTCACGAGAGTGCAATCACTATGCTGCACAAAAGTTGGGGTGGCCACCTGGGTAAACAGATTGGGCCCCCAGATTGTGTGCGAGAGCGTGTGTGTCTGCAGAGTCCCATTGGAGGCACCTGAGCATTTGCCAGGAGGGGGAGCCGTTTTGGAAAGGGAAATGGAGGCAGTTTGGTGTAAATGAGTAAGGTCATGAGGTGCAAGAAGGTAACTTTTCCTTCACTTGCTTTGCTTTTTTCCCCTCATCGTTCCCCACCCCAGGGGGATGCAGTCTGCCTCGTGTCGTGATGACATCACAACTCTGTTTCACTGGCTGGTCTCACCTGCTTACCTCCTCTAGGTTTTTTTCTGTTTAATGAGATGGGATGCAAAGTAATTCAGGTGACTTTAGTCAATTCCCAGTATAGCTACAATTGTCTGGAACGCAACTAGCCATTTCTCAATAGCTACTGAGAGAGATGCAACATCTGGCTGTGGAAACTTGCTTTATAGAGCTGACAGTACTGTGTGGCTGCTGCAGAATGGTGTGAGAGAATCCAAGCGAAGTAGAGGATATGATTCCTATCCCCTCCAGATCTCTTTGTTTCAGGTCAGTGCTTCACAGGAGGCAGCAGCACCAGGCTGTCTTTAGAAAGATAATTTACTGCATCTTTCAATTACTGCAGGAAGAAACCAGCTTCTCCTTGGTGACAAGTTGACTTGTCACCCAACCAGTGTTTGCTTCTAGTTGCCACGTGACAAGCATTTCACATGAAAGACACCCCAGGGATCAGTTTTACAGCTGGTGGCATCAGCTAGTTCTCCCTCCCCTTCAGTCATTCTGCTTAATGGGGGCAGGTTGAGCCCTCTGGGCTTGAAATTAAACTGTGACTCAGCCCTCTGCATCTTAACTGGAATGGTATAGGATGGATGTCTTGTCATTTCCTCCAGGTTGCCTCTAAATGTGTGTCTCTTTCTCTTTTCCTGATGGCCACCCTGTTGGAACTTCTCTTCCCTATGTAACGAAGCCTTGTCTGTATTTTCCAGTTTTTGGTAGCGTTCGAAAGGAGATGTGCAAGCTATGTAAAATAACTTGTGTATTTCCCTTCCACTCACTTGCTTACTCTCTTCTGCACTGAGATGAAGGGAAATGCTGTCCCTTCGACTCAGCTCAACTCTTCTCCCAGGGCTGAAATTACTGAGTCGTATTCCAGATCAATTGAGTGGGTCTTTACTGACTACTCAGTCGAACCCAGACAATCAACCAGTGTAGACTTAGCCTAAATATGCTGATGAACCAAGAAAGGCTCTGATCCTGCGCTCTTGACTTACAAGGGTGACTTCAGGGCCCTGTCTGTGTGAGGAAGAGTCTGGAGGGTAAGCCCTTTGGAGAGTGCACATTTAGCAGGAGAACAGGCAAGACTTTTTTCCTGTCCGTGTGCTGAAAACCTTTTCTTATGAGGGTGCCAAAATTGTAAAAGTCTGTTAGTTTCTGAGTTCTCCAGCTCTGCTCGGTTTGTCATTTATACATGGGGTTACCAGCCTTCACGGTCTAAGAGCTCACAAATAAGAAAAATAACTGACCAGTGAAAGTTGCCAGTAAATTTTAATCCAGTTAGGATGCTATCTGTGCATAGAATCAGCCATAACAAAATGCAAAGCTCATTTAGAGCAGACTGTAAAGCCAAGTGAAGGCATCCAACACTGTGAACTCTGTTACAGCAAATGCGACCTTCACTCAAGAAGACACCAACATACTCCTTTTCTTCATTTGTAGCACTTGGCTTCTAAGGATCTCAAAGCACTTTACAAAGACTGATGAAAGCCCATATGATGGGAGTCCTTTCTGTGGGGAAAAATGATCTTAAGCAAAGCTCCAGTGCTTGGCTATAAAAACTAAAGGGGAATGTGAGAGAAGAAAATTTTGGAAAGATCTGATGGCTTTAGTCCTCTGTCACCATAACTCAGTGGTTAGGTGTTTGTGTGTAAGACAGACAACTACTGCTTGGGCATTGGAAAGGCTCAGCTATTGCCCGCATTCGTGACTGTGGAATAATGTGGTAGATCCCATGAGCTATGGAGAATGCAAAGAAGTCCTTATGTTTCTTTCTGATGTTAAGGCAAATGAGTGGGGTTGGTTTGCAAACATACAGCAAAGCATTTACAAAAACTCCACTCTCATGTACAGATGAAACCCAAAATCTGTGGCATGCATACTAAAGTTGAACAACTCTGATCTAACTTCACAGTTCTTTGGTTTCTTTCAAATTAAAAGGTTGTGACCCAGTTGTGGGGGGGGGGGTTAAGTGTCAGTTATGGTTATATTGGAAGGGTATCAAACAATAATAAGATTGGCCTTTCAAGGCCATTAAACAATATCAATGTACATTTGGCTTTGGGAAATGCAATTACAAAGGATAAATGATTATCCAATTTACTGAGACATTTCAGTGAGTTCATTGGATTGTAACTTTGATATTAGTCATATATTAATCAGAGGACTCTGTAATTTTCAGTGTCATTATTTTGGGTTCCAGAGGGCTCAGGCATACACACACAGAGCTGTAGACCGGTTAAATAATAAAGGCAGCCAGTTTGTCCTAGTTTTTATCTAATTTCACAACTGTGGAGTTGGTTTCAAGGGGTGGCAGAGAGATTTTTCTGTGTGCAAAGCAGAAAAACTGAAGAACTGCTACTTGAAAACAGTGCATAACTGAGTGGTGTAGGCCAAACTCTATGAAAATATTCATATCTGTGAGTTCCTAGTAATCTTAGTACCAAAGGGGCAGCCGTGTTAGTCTAGCTGAGTAAAGCAAACAAGCAGTCCAGTGAGCAGGTTCTCTCGGTTAGGTGGTCCTGTGAGTAGGGTTCTCTCCATTAGGTGGTGCAGTTTAGACCCATGTATCTTTTTTTTGTGGCTTGATATTATCATTTCTCAGCTGCTGAAGTCTTCTATAAATAGATTGGAAAGAATCAGATTTTATTTGTGAATGTTTCACTATATACACACAAACCACCACCACCACCAACAACAACAACAAAAAAGTCCATTAGTGATTATTGAAATTTGCAGGTAAGTAAACTAGGGCAAATAGCACTTGATAACTTTTGAGTTTGATTTAAGGGTGTTTATTTTGTATATTTTGACATGTGAAGTTAACTCTTTATTTGAACCCAAGCAACTAGTGTCGTCATGATTAGTGCCTGGGCCCCCATTTTCTTATTTCCCACAACTGTGAATATTCAAATGGACGAAAAGGAAAAAAATGCTTAAAAAATAAACATTGATGCTATTAATCAAAACAACTGGAAAAATAAAAACGGAATTCTTCAAAATCTATCTGTAAATTATAATAGACTTTTCTGGCAAGGGTAGTTCATTCCTCCTTTTCTGATCCGGACTGCAGATGCGGACTGCTACAAGTTGGAGACAGGGTACTTTCCATCAATGGTATTGCAACTGAAGATGGGACCATGGAGGAAGCCAATCAGCTCTTGCGTGATGCAGCGCTTACCAACAAAGTTGTGCTGGAGCTAGAGTTTGACGTGGCAGGTGTGTAACCGATGCATTCACCAATCACATAGGCTATGTCTACACTGGCAAGTTAGTTCAAATTGAGGCTTAATTCAAACTTTTTACCTGTCTACATCAGGCTTTTATTAGTTTGAACTGAGGAATTCCTTAGTTTGAACTACTGAATGCTTAGTTTGAACTAGTAACTACTGCTGCTTAGTTTGAACTAAGCGCCTGGTTTGAGCATTATTTCGAACCAAGTACAGTGGAGACTGAGACTAATCCTTAGTTCAAACTTGATGGATGTGTCTACACTCACAATTTAATTCAAATTAATGAGGGTTAATTCAAATTAAAATAATGCATGGCTACAGTAGCTTTCATAAATTCAAACTAAGAAATTCCTTAGTTCAAGTTAATGAAAACTTGCTTTGAAGTTATAAAACCTTGCTTAACTTTGAAATGAGGGTTAATTTGAACTTACTAGTTTAAACTAACCCAGTGTAGTCATGTTAATTTGAACTAACTGTTAGTTTGATTTAATGCTTTTTGACCTTTTTCCTCCCGGGGTGCATTCCTCTTTCTATATATTGGGGGTGGCCATGGCCGTTCTTGGGGGCCATCTTGCCACAGCTCCCACGGTGCCCCTCTTCTAATTTGAGCTAGCAGGCCCTGTCCATGGACCTGCTAGTTCGAATTGGTTTTCCTAGTGGAACCATGTTAGTTCAAATTAACTTAATTCAAACTAATCATTACTAGTTTGAATTAATTACCTCAAATTAAGTTAATTCGAACTAACTTTCTAAGTGTAGACGTAGCCAATAATGTTGAACTAAGGGCAGTTAGTTTGAGCTAATGAAGTAGACTAATTCAAACTGACGTTAGTTCGAATTAGTCCACTTTGGTAATTTGAACTAATAAGCTCGAGGTTTGTTTGAACTAACCTCGAACTTCTTAGTTCAAACTAATTTTCTGTAGTGTAGACATAGCCATAATGTTCTCCAAAAGCCAGTGTTAGATGTTTATTGGTCCCATTAGAGGGAAACCCACTCCATAAGTAGTCTATGCCTTTGGTAAGAGTCACTGGTTGAGATGAGTTAGCAGTGGGGACATAAATTAAATTATATCCCTGTCTAAAACTGGTTTTATCCATGAATTGTGTGTGTGTGTGTGTGCTGGCAGACTTGCCTGTGAATCCTGCACCTCCTAATAGCTCTCAGTGCAGATATAGTATATGCAATATGTATATTTTTAACAAACCACATTTTTCTAAAAACCTAGACCGTCATTGGGATGGTACATTACATTTATTACCACCTATAACGGACAACTTAAAACTAATTTTCTTTGGCATTCAGGATAGCCTGTCAATACAATTGAAAATCTGTCTCTGCCCCACTTTCATTGTTTTTTGTGTTTTGGCTTTATAGAGTCTGTCATTCCCAGCAGCGGTACGTTCCACGTTAAACTGCCCAAGAAGAGAGGTGTGGAGCTTGGAATAACTATCAGTTGTAAGTACTACCTAGGCCAGTGGTTCTCATCCGCTTTGTCGCAAGGAGCAGGGAAGTGTGTCACTGGGAGGCGGGCACCACCCGGGCCTGGAGTGTTGTGGCAGCTTCTTGGAAGCTGCAGTTTCTCTCAGCAGAATGTGTGTGTACGCGGGGGGAGAGTTTGTTCAGCAGCGGGGAATGTGCATCGTGCAGGGTTGTGCAAGTTGCCAGCTGTGTTGTGATACAAAAATCCTTGAGATCAGCAGGAGCACTGGCTTCCAGTCTAGCTTGGTAGAGAATATCAATAAGATGGAAATTATTGGGTTTTGATAGCTCCCCCAATGTGCTAGACTTATCTTAAATTAAAAATACAGCATGGTCCCTGCCTCAGAGTACTCAGTTGAAAAGATAAAAAGTCCCTCTAATGATAGAAGAAAGTGATACAACATATAAGTAATAGTAGTTAAGGTGGGAATTAGCTGTGTCCGGAAAATACATTTTGGTAACTCTCTTTAAATTTGTTTTAATGAGGTATATAGACTGCTTTTCGAGATTTGTGTGTTTAGGCAGCTAGTTAATTGAAGGTGTCGTGGTAGAAGTGGATTTTCAGGAGCAATTTAAATGGAGACAGTGAAGTTACTTTGCGCTATATATAATTTTCATTCTCCCCCACAACTGAGTTTCGAGCATTCACTTACGTTGTTACATACTGAAATAGTGAATAATACTTAGCATTTTATTAGCAGTGTTCACCTCGAGATCTAAAAGTGCTTTCCAAAGTTGAGGAAGTATCAAAAATCCTATTTTACAGGTGGAAAAACCAAGGCACAGAGTGACAAAATAGCAGCATAGGCTATGTCTAAGCCTAAAATGTTAGTTCAGTTCTTAGTCCGAACTAACTAGTTCGAAGTTAGTTTGAACAAAGAGCGTTTTTTTAGTTTGAACTAACTTTTTAGTTCGAACTAAAAAGCACAGCTAGTTCAAACTAAAAGTTATTTCGAACTAAAAAACTGCACTTAGTTTAAACTAACTGCTAGTTCAAACTAGCACAACTACAACGTGCTAGTTCAAACTAAATTTTGAAATAAGTTCCAACTAAGCAGTTAGTTTGAGCTAAAGATTTTTTAAAGTTCAAACTAGACAAAGCCTAGTGTGGACAGGGCTCAAATTAGTTCTCATTAAGACTCCTTAACTCAAACTAATTCGCTTGTGTAGGCATAGCCATAGTGTATAAAATCGAGGCCTCCTCATTCCCAGTTGAGTGCCCTGTTTATGAGACCAGCATTAAAAAGTTTGTGTGAAATCCTGGCTTCTCTGATGTCAACAGCAAACTTCAGTTGACATCAGCAAAGTCAAGATTTCACCCTATTTTCCACCATTTAAGCTTTTACCCTTTGCATTTCAATCAGGTTGGACAGTAAATCTAAAGTGAAATTTTGTAGAAGGTTATCTGAAAGTTGATGTATTTAGCCTCTTCTTGGGAGCCTCATGTGTTGGACGGGTTTGTGGTGCACATTTATATTCAATTTTTAAACAAAAGATTCATGTGAGTATCTTTTAAACGTCACAAACCAGTCCTGTTACTGTGTTTTCTAAAACTTGTATTGAATCTAAGGAATTCTGGACCTAAAATAGTCAAGTGTCTCTTTAATATTGGTCATAAAGCTTCAAAAAGAGCCAATTGTTTTTATAATACGCCTACCAGACACTTCGGTGGTGATGCAGCAAAGAATTACAGTGTATGCTGAACTCTGTCCTTATTTAGGAGCATGTTTAAGCACGTTTTAAGTCTCATGGATGTCAGTGAAGCTTCAGCATAGGCTTAAAGATCAACATGTGCTTTGCTGAATCAAGGCCCAGGTAAGGTTCATAAAGAGACCAACTTCTTCCTACTCGTCAGCCGCAAGCCAGAAAATACAATGAAAATTAGGAAGTGACAGTTAGTCACAGTATTATCTTTATGTGCATGCCTGTCAAGTTTTGCACCACTTTCCTCTACCATCTCTGATCCCACCCACCAGATGTGCACAATAGCTGAAAACTTTTACATAGACAATTTACATGTGCTAGATGTAAGCAGCAAGGAAGAAGAGACAAGAAAAACCAAACCTGCTGTGCCTTGGTAGGTTTCCATCACTGCTGTAGATTCAAATGGCAAAATAAGATTTAGAAATTACCTTAATGAAGGCTTTCTTCTTTAAGGAAGGAAAGCATATCTAGAGCTTAGAGCTAGAACATCTGTACTCTCCCTGGCTCCACCTACTCCCCTGCCCCCTGAAAAATAAAAATTGGAGCCTAGAAGAATGAATAGAAGCTCCTGGGTGTTCAGCATGTTTGTATATCAAGCCCCATATTTACAGGCCTAAATATGAACCTATTTCTAGGCTCCTGTCTTTGAAAATCTTGACTTGTTGTTAAAGGAAAAAATATAAAAAGATGCTTCTCACAATTTGCTCTGGGTGCTCTTTATTTACATTTCATTCAAGTGAGTCACCTAGAGCCGTGGCCATGCATTTGTTTTTAAACAACTGCTTTTACAGAATCCAAACAGTATACTTTTGTGTTTCTCCCTGGTTCAGAGCAACATGTGGATTGTGAGGCTTAATTGTTTGCAAAACACTCTGAGGTGATCTGACTTGTGCAGTTAAAAATCAGTGCAAAGTGTGCTTATAGACTAGACAATAGTCTCATATACATCTAGGTCTAGACAGCTGGACTGTGTGTCATGAAGCATTTCTCCTCCGTTTCTTGGTACATGTCGTTCAGATCACATACTCCTGTTTCTTTAAATGTAGTTCTAAATCATCTGTAGATTAAATCTATGGCGGTAAGAACCAGTGGTTGTATTTTATTGTGCAATCAGTATCTGACCTCCATAAAATAAGTCATACATTTATTTTTAGCCTCCGGAAAATGCTGGTTGATTAGGTAAAGGAATTTGTTTTAAACCTGTAAAATGTTTTCCCCCTGTGTCTAGTTGTGAGCCCTACTGAAGGGTGCAGTTGTGTTGTTGCTGTTAAATAGGCATTTAAACTGTCATTCTTCTCAGCAATATTGCAACACTTTATGTAGCACAGAAGGTAATTTTGAAAATTTCAATAAACTGTGCATCACAGTGTCCCTGCCGAGGTGGTATAGGTTGGCCTGTATTATTCCCATTTGCAGGTGAAAGAGGCAATATTAAGACTGGATCAAGGTTCCTGTGGGAGTCCCCAGGATTAGAGCTCAAGCATGTGCTCAGACTACACCTTTTTCACAGGTAGTGGGGCACTTTGGCGCTCTAGAAAGGTAACATTGGCCGGTGAGAAGTGGCCTGTGCCAGCCTACAATTTACAATAGTCTTTTCTGTTAATGTTGCAAGTTCAGATAAGACGTGGAACTGTTCCATTCTGACACTTTTTCGGAAACAGGACATTCTACCTTGGCCTGCTAGCTAAAGATTTTGAAGATAAATAGCTATATGGTGGCATAAATATCCTGCTGGAAGGACTTCTCGTTACAAGCCTGTCATTAAACTTAATGGATGACTCAGGAAGTAGTTAGTAGTTGGGGGTTGTATTTTGACTTCTTCTTTATTGTAATTGATTCAAATTCATTTTTTTTACTGCTTCCTTTGCTTCGGTATCTCTGGACAGTGGTTGGTATTTCCGCCCGTGCCCCTTTCCCCAAGATACATGTTTACTTTCTTAAATTCAGTTTTATTATATTAGCTCCATTTCTGTCATTACACATTGGCAAACTACTGTCTTGCCTCGATCAGTAACAAAAAGTATTTATAACCCGTGGAAGTGCTGGTACATTAGAGTTATGTGCTCAGACTCCTCGGAGGGGAATAATTTACCAATACAAGTCATTATGCATCCTATTAAAAACATAAAATGGACGTGTGTTTTGAGCCTCTTCATCAATCATATCGTAAATACTGAGATCACCAGAATTCCAACAGAAGTGACAAGGGACCGAAAGCAGTTTATAAAAAGTGTATAATGGTATCGACCATCCTGTATTTTCTTACTGCCCACTCATCATAGCTGATACAGTGTTCTTTTCTTTTCTTTTGTCACCGGCTGTTAACTTGTGGAGTCTGCTCTTGGCTCCTGGGGCGGCTTTTAAACTGTCCCAGTGTGCTGTTAACACAGTGAAAAAAACAGGACACTTTAAAACCTACGTGGACCTTGTCCACATGAAGAACAGAGCTGTAACACGGCACTTTGCTGCCCTGGGGGTGTTCCAATTGTAACGCGGTCCTCCCCTTTGGCAGCGCTTAGAGCCGGCACCGCAAAGCCGCCCTTTAATAGCGCGGCTCTATTGAGCTGCTTCAAGCTGCCTTGGGCTTTGCCCCATTGACTCTGCTGTAGCTCCGGCCCTGATGAAGAAGATCACATTGTTTTAATTAAACCTAGTTCCAAAGGGGCAGCCGTGTTAGTCTGGTTCAGTAAAGCAAACAAGGAGTCCTGTGGAACTTAAAGACTGACAAATTTATTTAGTGCATGAGCTTCCAGGGAAGAAAAAACCACTTTGTCAGACGCCGTGAAGATGGAGGAACATACAGAATGGGAGGAAATAAATACAGGGAAGTGTAAGTAATGGGATCAGGTCACACTGTAAGTTAGTCTTTAAGTGCCATAAGACTCCTTGTTAGTTTTAATTAAACCTTGCATGTTGACAAGTTCCAAAGGGGTAGCTGGAGTAGTCAAATACAGCAAATCCCACTCTGTCAGCATCTGATGAAGTGGGACTTTCTCCCTTGAAAGCTCATGTGGTAACTTTGTTAGTCATTAAAAGTGCCACAGGACTCCTTGTTTGTTTTAATTAAACCAGTGTGCCTTGACATTTGTAACTGAAACAAGAGTGCCCACACGAGGTGCCTAAACTGGTTGCATTCTTTGTATTTTAGATATTTATCTGACTCTCATTTCCATAGTATTTCATAATCCAGTGTTTTTCTCCTCTCAACGCCCCTTTGAGGCAGACAGTGTTCATGTACAGTGCAACGGCTGCACACCACGGTGGCACTTTAGTGAGGATGCTACTATGCAGATGTGAGTTTCTCCTGTCAGTATAGTTAATCCCCCTCCCCAAGAGGCATAGCTGTGTAGACGGAAGAAGCTTTGCCATCGACGTAGCACTGTCTGCATGGGGAGTGGGGTCAGTATAACTATAGTGGAAAGTTAGAGTTCCAATCACCTTAGGAATGGAGGTTATTTGTAACTGTGGGCAAAACATTAAAGCTGTTCTTTCAGAAGTTTACGACTGAACATTGACTTAATACATCCTTGAAACTTTACTACACTGAAGAAAAATGCCGCTTCTAACCATCTTAATTTATATGAAACAAGCATGGAAATAATTTCCTTCTTGGTATAGTGAAAGTGGTGCAACCATCCTACTGTGCATGAAGTTGTCCTGGTGTAAGGATAGTTTATATGGGAATTCCTATTCCCATTTACAAAGTAGTAGTACTGGTATAGGTCACCTTTACACTGAGGTGACTGCATTCACTCTAGGACGGTGGTTTTCAACCTGTATGAGAACTTTCCAAGTGTGCTGTGAAATTTCATACAAAGGTGATGAAAATCAATGTAAAACAAGCATTATTTCATCTTAGTATTCTACCTAATCAAAATTACAACTCAAAAAACACATGAAAATTAATCATCAAATTAAAAGCGAGGTATCTGTCTTTCGATCCTAAAATGTGAACATTCTAAATGCAGGTGGCCAAAGGACAAAATTAAGATGACGTATTTTTTTCTGGTGGATTTGAAACATTAATTCATTTGACCCTTCTTTAGCTTGTATGCACTATGTTGCAAACCAGTCTAGTAAGACCATAACCATAGTAAATATAAGTGAACGTGATGTTTATAAACAGTCAGTTTGGCTGAAAAAATTGGTTCTGCCAAGGAATTGTTTGTTTCATTGAAGTGTGCCGTGTTACTGAAAAGGTTGGGAACCATAGCTCTAGGACATTTACCTACATAGCTGTTTTCCCTGGGGAAAAAAAATCACACTTCTGACTGAAATAGTTACATTGGTTAAACATTTAAGCATAGCTCAGGCATCAGTGAGTTGCCAAAGGTCACTCAGAAAGTCCACAGCAGAGGATGGAATTGAATCTGTGTCTTAGGAGAGCACATCTGCTCTACACCTGTTAACATAGGCACAGTTAGGGTGCACCATCTTTCAAAGAGGTAGAATTTTTCCATTGAACTGACCGTATTTGACTGGGGTTTACATCTACCTAACTGTGTGGTTCAGGGCACAAGATTTTTCACAGTCCTGAGCAGCCTAGCTAGGGTTGAACTAATTTTTAAATGAAGATCAGGCCTGAATCCAGGGTTAGTGCACTAACCCCCGAGCCATCGTTGCTTCCGCAACTGAAATGGATGAAATCAGTTTGAAAATCAGTTAAATCGATTTTATTTTCTTGGGCAAATGAGGCCTAAGTTATACAATTGGTCCTTGACACCATTTCAGCAGTGTAAAGGTATTTGAAAGAGAATTGAAGTATAAAGTATGAAGAGGCTTGATGTACCTGAGAATCAGGCAAATCTGTATTCAGGATTTGAAAGTAATAAGAGCTCAGCTCTTCAGATGACTGCAGTGAATGGAGAGGGCATTGGAGACTTAATTTAGTTAATAAGAGCTATTCTATGTTAATTAAATACTAAGTGACTGTTAAATACCTTGAGGAATTGCTCTGATATAATAGGCTTGTATATCTTGCAATCATTGGGGTGAAGTGATTAAGGCATATTAGATTATATTTAACAAACCTTTCATTTCTATAGCAATTGCATCCTATTTAGAATTAGTAAGATTGGTTTTTGTAAAGATTGCCAATTATGTGACCAACTGATTAGTTATTTAAAATGAATTGGAAGGCTACTTGTTTGTTAAAATTTAATTTGGTTCCTCTTTAATTATCATTATGTAAAATAATGTACAAGACTTAGAATCATAGAATTTGTGTGGTTACATCTAAATTAAATATCAGTAAGCCTGTTTGAAAAGTGTGACTTAAACTGTTTGCATAGATCTGTTCTCTTTTAGTAAATAATGTATTTAGGAGGAGGATAAATTATTCCATGGTACTACATACTCTATTCTGGGAGTTGGAAATGTCTTGCTTCACTCCACATTGACATCTATTGCACAGTTCTAAAGGGGTAGCAATGTTAGTAGTTCAGCTAAATAAGCCAGGAGACCTGTGGCACTTAAAGACTAACAAATTTATGATCCACTCTGGTGTGCTGCTGTGACCCCCTGAGGCCCACTCCTGAACCCCAATTCGCCCCGCTTTGCCAGGTGACCACTCACTCCTGAGTCAGTCCACTCCAGCCTCTCACGTGCAGTCGGTCCCAAGCAGCATGAGTGCCCTCTGGCTACTTGAGGACGGTCCCCAAGCAAGCACTCCTGGCCCCAGATACCACCATGGTAGCTGCTGTCTTACAGGGATTGGGACCCACTCCCTCACCATACACTCAAGTCATTCCATTTTACAAAGAAATGGATCATGTCCAGCTTTCTTCATTCACACTCTTTAAAGACTACACGGCTTTAGATAAAACAACTACTAGTTTATTGATCAAATTATAATTCTAAATGAGAATATGGCCAATCATGGCAGAATCATAATATAAATGGGTCAGAATGAACACAAGGAAATAAAAGGTAGAACAGGCATACTGTCTCAATATCTCTATTTAAACTGACCTCATAGTCCAAGTTCATGCACAAGGTGTTCAGCTGTCAGATGTTTGTACAGTCAATCTCTGCCTGAGACAAGGCAGAGCACAGATCTTGCTCTTCAAAGCATCTGACGAAGTGGGATTTTCTCCCATGAAAGCTCATGCAATAAATAAATTCGTTAGTCTTTAAGTGCCACAGGCTTCCTTACCTATCTATTGCAGAATAATAGAATGGTATGTAGTCTAGGCCTCTCTTTAAAGGACAACAGGTATGACAAAAGAGTTTGTGCGTTTCAGGGATCATAAGATAGGGGATGGGGCAAAGGGGGATGCTCTGTATGTGTGCACCAGTGCACTGAGCATTTATGAATACAGCTGGTAAATGTACCGGATAGCTATGGGGCCAATCATATTGAAACATTTTTTTAAAGTGTCTTTCTAAAGGAGAAAGTAATTGATTAAGCTAACCTTCATTTTGTTTTCCTCTTTGGAACTTGGCCTCATTTTGTTGGCCGTATGTTGATCAGGACTATGAGTCCTCTTCCTTTGTTGGTCACGTTGCACTGTTTCCATTCCCTCTTAATTACCATTCCTTATAATTGCATGCAGGACACACATAGGGCGGAGGGAGGAACCACATTGATAAAATCTATAAGAGGATTATAAAAGCAAGAATATTTATGGAGACACTGTGACCAAAGGAGAAGCATATGATACGGGCAGGAAAACCCTGCAAAAGAAATGTGTTAACTCAAGGCTGTTGTTTATTTGTTGGTTTTGTGTTGTAGCAGCTAGGCACCTCAGTCTTGTGCCAGAACCCCATTGTGCTAGATGTTTTACAGAAGCAACAAAAGATGAGCCCTGCCCCAAAGAGCTTACAGTCTAGGTATAAGGTGAGACAACAGATGGTATCAACAGCGAAGTAAAAGGGAGCAATAAAACAGTACGAATCCGCATGACACGCAGGGGTCTCAACATGCCAGTAAGCTAGCAGTTGGCAGCGTTGTTTTTGTTGGCTTTTTTTTGTAGCTGTATGGCAGAGGAGAGTGTTAAGGAGGGATCTGAAGGAGAACAAGGAGGTGGCTTTGTGGAAGCTTCCAGGGAGCTGCTCCAGTCTTGGATATCTGAGCATATTTGTCAACAGAATCTGTAGGATCACCCAGGATATGTTCTCGGGAGTTTGTCCACTGAATCAGGAGCTTCTAGTGTTACCCCACCCTCCTAAATTTTTACATTGCTGTTGGATGGAGGCATTAAGCATGAGAGCCCTGCCTATGCTATAGAGATATTTCTGTTAAGGAACCAGCTCATAGCTCACTAGCCTCTGTTTGTTCAAAGCAGTGGTGTTTCTGTAGCCTGCTTTGAGGTGACTGTTAACACCATTAGATCCAGTCTGCATAACAAGATGGAACCAAGTTTAAGCAGTGGTGAAGTACAACAATGCTGTAAATTGGTCCCCTTTATGGTTTGGTTTACAGTGGAGATTGTTCTTTACGCTAGTCAAGAAATGAGCTCTTTTTTCCTTCTTGACTCTTTCTACTGCTCAGAGGATTGGAGCAAACAAACAGCCTCTTGGCTGGGCTTCTGGCTCTAAAAAGAATAGGAGAGCACTCAGTCTGCAGATAACAGCTGTCTGAAATGTGCATCCGTGGGTTGTCAAAGAGGCTGCGAGGGCACCTCTTTTAGGTTCTACAACAGCACTCAGCAGCACTCCTACATACAGCACAGTGAGGCACAATTGTGTTTAGTTCCCTGCTGGCTTGAACTCTGCTGTGCTTCAGCATGGATTGGCTGTTTTACACTGTTAAATAGAGGTCTGTGCAATCAGGCAAAGTAGATCCTTACCTGTGGCCTGCGAAGCTTTTTTCCAAACACCCTTCACGTTAGCATATATGTTTTTTAAAACCCACTAATAAATGAACACAAAAATAGAGCGAGAGCAATAACTGTGTCTTTAAATTCCTCTGGAATTTCCTTTTTGGCCACTCTTTATTCTCAACAGTTCATGTAAATTCATTCTTTGAGAAATAGTGACATCTCAAATCCTATGGACATGTACATCGCTGACTGTAACCTGAGATGGTCATGAGCCTGGGGGCTGCGGGGGGGAATTGCCTTATGTTCTGTGCTGAGAGACAATAGCAGTTGTAACCAAGGCAATGTAGCATTGTATAAGAACACAGGATGTGAAAGAGAGAGAGGACAATGTTGTTTGCGTATCTTTTTGGCATGTAAATAGTCATGAGGTCAGGTGGAAGGAGCAGGTCTCTTACCAGGATTTTTCTGAGTAGGGGAAGGGAGTCCACCAGGGCCAGACCAAGGTATTTTGGCACCCTAAGCACCTATGATTTTGGCGTCCCCCTCTTTGTGGCAGCCCCACAAAGTCCACAACCACTATTTTAAAAATAAATAATCATTCAGACTTTGACTGAAGTAAAGCAGAAGTGACTCTTCTGGGACTCCAAGTCTCATGAGCGGAAAGTTATCACACTTGAAAAAGCTTTGTTGATCACATTTTATAAAGCTGTCAAAAGATAGCAAGTCAGGTCATGGTATGCTGTGTGCTCCCATCTTGTTTCATTTAAATGGTTGCACCAGTCTGGAGCTCACTTAGACAGGCTGCCTCCTCCTGCTTTCAGTGGCCATGCTTCGTCTATAAAGACACCCAGGGTTTGGAGAACCAGTTTAATTTCTGCTTGTGGTTACTCCAACTCTGTGATACCGTGGGTGGAATTCTGGCTTCAACAGAGTCTAGGTGAGTTTTGCTGTTGACGTCAGTGGGGCCACTATTTTACCTCTTATGTTGAATGTACCGTAAGCGTCAAAATATACAGACAGAAGTTAGACAAATGTATCCATCAGATTCAATAAAACTGAAACAAAAGGTTGCCAGCTTGGGGATTTATGCAGCCACAGAGCTGCTTGAATATGACAAAGGGTTTACCATTCTTTTGTGGTTAAACACTTAGCATTGTTAAACAATGTCATAGTTCTGTTCAAGGTAGTGGACAAGTAACGACTCTCTGCTAGATCCAGTTTTGGGGCCTTTGTGTTTGGCAGAGAGACTGTGGTTCAGTTAGAGGAAAGAGAGACCAACGTGCATAAATGGCGTAACTTCATCAGTTATGGTACAAGTAGAGAATTATGGCCATCTTATGTACTTTTTTAGAGCTACAGCTTGTCCTTGCTATCAGCATCTCATGAACTAGTCGGGATTCAGAGATAATGTGTCTTAGTAGAGAAGTTGATTCCTGGTCATCACCTGGTCTTGTTGCATACATGTCATTGGCCAAATTCTCCACTGTGTCACACCAGTTTTCCTGTCAGGGCCGATCCTACCATAGAGGTGACCTAGGCGGTCACCTACAGCACCAAACAATAAGGGGCATGAAGGGTGCTCCCTACAGGCAGGGCTGTCCTTTGGAGAGGGGGCAAGAGGGGCGATCCCCCCTGGCCTTGCAGTTCTGGGGGCCATGCACTGTCCTGCCATGAACAGGGCAGCACAGAGCCCACATTGAACTCTGAAACTTCAAGTTACAGACCATTGCACTGGAGGGATTTAGAAATATTTTTTGTGATTTAGAAATCAGGGAGGTAAAGCAAATCCTAGTTCATACTGAAAGCGTAGAGGAGGAATGACCATTTAAATCAGGGGTGGCCAAACTTATGGAACTCAAGAGCCGCACAAGTTGATTGTTAAATCTTCAAGAGCCGCACCGAGGCATATATACTTTTACCTACTAAATTGATTTGCTGACATTCTTCCGTGAGCCACACTTCTTCATTCAAGAGCCACTTGTGGCTCCTGAGCCACAGTTTGGCCATGCCTGATTGAAATCTTGTATGACTGGCAGGCCACAGATTTGCAAGCAGGCAACTTATTTATTCAGAACACCCAAATGATAATATACAATAAGATATTCAGGAAACATACGCTACATATCTTCAAGCTGCCTCGTTCCGTTATCTGCCGGTGTGGCTGTCTTTGGACGACATTCACACATTTTGGAAGGTGTGGACATCAGTGTTAGACCTCAGCAGATGGAGCTACATAGATATCAGAAGCTCTTGCTCTGTGTCACTGGATTGCACAGTTCTCAAAGAGCCTGAAAGGAAGCAGCTGGCAAATTTAGACAGGATGCAAAAATCCATTGGGCCCAGCCTCTGTTCTTGCAGGTCTGTCTCTTATAAATTCCGAGTGTGAAACTGCACTTGTGTCAAATTAATGTAAATTTCCCCTCCCTGTAATTCTTTTTCTCCCCTGGGCTGTCGTTCTTAAAGATTCCAGAGCCTGAAGTGTGTTTTATATGCATGCATCTCTTTTGCAGCAGCAAGTAGGAAGCCTGGTGAGCCTCTAATTATCTCTGATATCAAGAAGGGGAGCGTAGCTCATCGGTGAGTGCAGCATTTTCCTGTCTGACTACATGTAGTGTATTATTTAAAGGGAGAGAGGCCCAAGCCGTAGTGTTTGGATTTGAACTACGTCAACGTTCAAGGGGAGGTTGGTTACAGAGGTTTGGTTTAGTCTGTTGTTGAACTTGGGGTTCAAATTCTTTTCAAGAATAATTCCACTGAAGTCAAAGGAAATAAGCCAACAAAGAATTTAGCTCTGGATCTGGAGTCAAAGCTGTTCAGTTGGCCCCTGCTGTGTATGTTTACTGCCCATCTCTTTGTTTAAAGCCAGTGCATTCCTCAAAGGTAGCTTATCAGATGCAGTGCCTGGAGTTCCAGAGGGGTAGCCATGTTAATCTAGTCCAACAAATCAAATGAGGAGGCTGGTGTCACTTTTAAAGATTAACAAATTTATTTATCACATGAAGTGTCATGCTTGTGATCCACTCTGTCCCAGTGTGCAAGTGTCTCCTGTACAGGTAACCCCAGGCCAGTGTTAATGTTACCTTGCATAGAGCAAGTGGTTTGTGAGGACATGGAGAGAGTTTTATATATTAATCTG
Organism: Podocnemis expansa; assembly: GCA_007922195.1. Taxonomy (NCBI): domain Eukaryota; kingdom Metazoa; phylum Chordata; order Testudines; family Podocnemididae; genus Podocnemis; species Podocnemis expansa. The sequence goes on from ML681973.1 coordinate 19,565,327, forward strand.
GGACTAACCCGTTTCTCAAGAAGACGAAGTGGTTCCCAACCCCTTCCCAAATTGTGCTGGAATTGCTCTTGTCAGAGAAGTTTTCACTGTGAATTGCTGTAGGGTTCAGTTCTCACAAGGGTTTGCACGCTGAGTCTGCTGAAGCAAAGCCTGCAATTTCAATGGAGCATGACTGAAATAAATCTTAGCCTCTCAAGTAGGACTCCTCTCACCCCTCTGTGCACCCGAACTCTGCTCGTCGTCTGCCATCTAATGAGCCTGGTGGCACTGCTCCTTACTTTGGATGTCTTATTGGAGGAATCAAATGGGCCATTAAGGTAGAGAGGTAGCTGTTGTGGAGAGAGAGAGAAGCAGTAGTGCATCTCAACTGGCATGTCACCTGAACCTTGTTAACTGTGCCTTCATGAATGTGGACCTGAATGCATCAAAGCCAAGGTTACCGAAGAGACTGCGGCTCTCGGATATGCAATTTCTGAGGTCCTCTTAAAGAGGGCTGCTTACTAGAAATCCTTGGGTGTGTTCACACAGCAATCTTATTTCAAAACAACAGAGGTTGTTTTGAAATAAGAAAGGCCATGTTCACACGATGCACCGTTGTTTTGAAACAACGGGTTCCGTTGTTTCGAAACAACGGCATTGTTTTGAAACAACTTAAACCCCATGTGGGGACGAAACAACGTTGTTTCGAAATGATTGTTTCGAAACAATGCCATCTGAACATGTCATTTCGAAATAACTGTTGTCTGAACATACTATTTCACTTTGATCTTTTTTCCTTAATTTGAATTAACAAACTGTTAATTCGAATTAACTTATTTCGAAATAAGGTGTTATTTCGATACAACTTGTATCGAAACAACTTGTATCGAAATAACCCCCTGTGTGTGAACATAGCCCTTGAGCCCCTGCCTCTGAGTATCAGGCCCCTACACAGTGCCTCAAGCTGGGCAGAAGTGGTCTGTTCCAGGCAGGTGTGGGATTGGTTGTGAATATTTTTGCTCAGTTCTAGGTTGACCCAGGTGGTGCCACACTTTTGCCCTGATGGGTGTTTTCTGTGAGACCTTGGAGAATATAAGACAATATTGTTTTGTCTTAACACGAATGAATGTCAGCAGATGTGAAGGGTTAACAGAAATTTCCACTTTTTTTCCCTTCCCACACAGAACGGGGACCTTGGAGCCAGGGGATAAGCTGTTAGCTATTGATAACATCCGACTCGACAACTGCTCAATGGAGGATGCAGTGCAGATTCTGAGGCAGTGTGAAGACCTAGTGAAATTAAAGATTCGGAAGGATGAAGATAACTCTGGTATAGAATTCCCAATATAAACCACTGTCTGACCATGTTAATGACATTTACCCCACATAATGTGAATGAACAAAGATGAGGACTGGTCTGTCTGCCAAACACTTTCCAGTTGATTATAGTGGATCTTTTTCCCCCCTTCTTTTAAATTTGGCACGGAAGGTTTAAACCATACTCTGTGCACCACAGGGGACTACAGGGTTTCACCTTGGAATATTCTGAGCTTTCCTTATGTCTTATTTATCTTTAAAATACTTTCCAGCTTTTCTGTTCCTTGTTTCAGATGAGCAGGAGACGACTGGTGCAATTATCTACACGGTAGAACTGAAGAGGTACGGCGGCCCTCTGGGAATAACAATCTCTGGAACAGAGGAACCTTTTGATCCAATTGTCATTTCAGGCCTGACCAAACGAGGACTGGCTGAAAGGTGAGGTACTAAGGAACCCAGAAGGATGAAGGTTTATGGTGAAGTCAGAGGGGTTCAGGATATAGTTGCAAACCGTAAATAGTTGGGAAGTTTCTAGATTGCTCCGAATGTAAACTGTTCCTTCTCTGAATGTAAGGTGTAGATGAATCACACTTTATATCTTAATTAATCTTGCTGTTACAGTGCAGTATAAGGAAGTTATAGCTGTGTAGCCTCCCTCCCTTTCTGTGGGATTGCAGCGCCCTCTTCTGCACAAAAGATAGAGCTGCCAGAAGTAGCAAAATGAGTTTCTCTGGCTCCTTTTTAGAGAGAGTATACAAGTCCTAGATCTAGAAATTAGCATAAATCAAAACCCTGCTGCCCAGATCTGAACTTTGTTCATCTTCCTTTCTGTGCTAAACACTCTGGGATTTTTTAGAAGAATTCTGCACATAAATTCCCTGCTTACATCTGACGTTCTTTTTCACAGTGCAGGTACCAACTAAATGTTTCCAACAATATCCTTCATTTTATACAACAGGCAGCTGAATTCTGTGTTCTGGAAAAGGAGAAGGAGATGCATGGAATTAAGTAGCTACAGTTGAAGGCTTTATCTACATCTTGACTTAAGTAGTTTGTTTTGTTTATTTTAGGATTTTAAAATCCCACCTGCCACCCCCCACACACATACCCCCACCCCTGGTCTATGTAGCATTTTTGTGTCTCCCATTTAATCTCATTAGCAAAGTTCCTAGTGGACTTTGTGGACTCTGGCATTTCTCCTTTTTTAGGCTAAGAATTCTGCACTGTTTCAGAAAGCCAGACTGTTCTGCCCAGCAGAAAGTGGCATTAATAGGAGAAGTTGGAATTGGAATTGTGTTGGGATCGGCACTCAGTGGTCTTATATATATCAATCTCTATTCCTTTATACAGCATTCCTGGCTGTTCCCTCTTTACTCAAAGATGTATACAGCTTATTGATAAAGAACTGTGTGTCACACAGGGCACGCAAGTGCTGCAGTGATATTGAATTCTGATCGGCACCGGCACAAAGCAAGAAATGAAAGCCTGGGAGAAGAGAAATGGAGTCATTTAGTGTGTGGACTGAAGCAGTTTATCACAGAATTGCCTGTCCCTAGCAGCCATGTGGATATAGAATAGAAAACGTCATAGCAGGGACTTCTCTGTGTACTCCTGGCTTCCTTTAGGGAATTATTAGGATGTAGTCTGCTAGGAGGATAGAATAAATGTTGTTCTAAGATGCTTTTCCCAAAATGATAGAGGGGCTAGAAAGTCAGAAACAGGAGGAGGTGTGTTGCCAAGTCATATCCAGGGGATGGGGTGGTGGGGAGAAGTAGGATGGGAATAGCTAATCCAGAGCACCCCTCTCCCAGCAGCTAGCAGTCTGCTTTTTGTTCTTCCCTAGCACAGTGCCTTTCAGAAATCAGCCAGGGCCGCCACACCACAGGTTGATAGCGAATTTGGCATTAAACCCTCACCCCAGACCTAAGTGTAGATTTTGCATAAGCATAGGCATGCAGTGGATGCTTCTCCCGTTATCACAATGGAAATGTTCTGACTGACTCGCAAACTGCGGCTGCTGCTGATTTCTGGGTAATGGGGAAGGCAGAATGCACTCCAGGATCCATCACGTGCATCATGCTGGGTGACTGACTGGCTGGGCGGAGAAGCCCCCGGATTCAAATGACTGGTTTTTATCTTGACCTTGAGCATTTTTATGCTGCAAACATCGGATCTGATATCGTGCTGTGGAGGAGGATTCAGGAGAACGGAGTCATTGTGAGGCACCATCTCTTTCCCACCGTTAATCCTCAAGCTCATTATCACGGCTGCACAGCTCAAGGGCAGCCACAGTCTGTGGCAGGAGAATGCTTCCTCCTGTGACATGCAGGCACGATGGTGAACTCTCCTGTTAGGTCAGCCTTGCCTGTGACGTCTGCGTGAGGGTTTAAACTGGTCACCAGGAAACGGGGTCTGTCACTGCTAGAATTGTCAAGTTTGGACTGACTCTTTAGTCATTCTCCTGGTGCAGTGAACCGCTGCTCTGCCTCAGACCCCAGTCAGATCACTGCCAGAGCCGTGATTCTTGCAGTGCAAACCAGCCCATTGTACTCTGACAGCAGGTGTGTCTAATTTGTGTGATCAGCCAAAATATGTTAGACCGCTTTGCACTTGAGCAGCATTAAAGGAGAGGATAGCAGGAGTCTCAATAAATGGCGAGGTGTGGGCCAGAGCTCGGGGGCTTACATGGTCTCTGCTTAACATGAAGTTAACTCCAGTCCTGCTTCCCTCTCCCTTGCACAAGTGCTGGGGGAAGGGGCTGCTTAAGAAGAAAGCCTTTAGAGAATTGGTTAGGTCTGTCTCCATACCCATGGTAGTCTTTGAGTGGCTTGATTTACTTTTCCTAATCCTTGAGTAAAAGACCTTGCTAGCTGTGACTTTTTCCCCCTTCCTCCTGCTGAGTCATTAAACCAATTTACACATGCTGAACAATAGTTACTTACATTGCTCAGACTGTTTCTGGCTGGGCTGGTCCAATTTATGGTTCAGTGATTGATTTCATTGCTGGGGGTGGTTGTTGCAATATTAGAGCTACTGTAGCAAGTGAAGTGTCTGCTATAATGTGCCACCATTTAAAATAAAATTTTAAAAATCAGCTGTATAGGCAAAACTTGAAGGCAGATACTCCGGATCCACTTTGAAGCAGTAATTGAATTGAATGACATCAGTGTCAAGGGCCTTCCAGTGGCAGTTTAGTGGAACCATAGTGACACCTGGTGGCCAGTTAGAGAAATCAGCAAGCACTGTGGACAAATTAAAGCTGGAAATTCTTACTTAAAGCATAGCTAAATTTTGCAACTATACAATAGACTTTTAAAATTTTGGTGGTGGTGGTTCATCTTTCATTTATCTTTACTATAATAGCTTGTGATTTTTAAGTGATGAGATAAGTATCTGCTTTTGTCTGGAGCGAGCAAAGTACCAAACCATGTGTATTTAGAGAAACTGCAGTCATTTACCAAATGAATGCAAGTGACTGACTTGAGAAGAATTGCAGCTCTAGTAAGAAAGTTTGAGGTTCCAGACCTGCACTCTTTCTGATTCAGTCATGAGGCTCTCATGATATAGCAGGAAACTGTGGAACTGTTAGGGAAAAAAGCTCCTCTTTTGATTTTTATTAGGAAGCATTAACACTGATACCATGAATAAGATCCAGCAGACAGCTAGAGTGAGCTTTCTTCCCAGTTACCAACTGTTTGGGTGAATATGTTCATGCACTTACCAGAGTTACCAGCCAGCACAATAGCCTGTATCAGATGTGAACTTGCGTCACTGTTGCAGAATAGTAATGAAACACTCCAACAATATAGTGTGAGACTTGGTGTGGTCCATGAGTGGGTCCACATCATGTAATCAACAAACCAAAGACAACTGTAGCCGTTTCTCAAGTCTGAAAACTTACTTCTCAGAAGTTAACAATGGGAAAGATAACTTTTAGGGCTGCTACCAAATATTTAACAATAGAAGTTCAGCAACATGGTCCTGACTCATGTAAGCACACGTGCATACATTCTTTATTGTTTAGGAATGGACTTACGATCAAGTCACCTGATTTACTGAATCAGGGCCTGTGACTCAACAAACCAAGCAAAATAATTTGCACATTATGTTGGTTTGAATTTTTAAATTAATTTGTTTTTCTCTTTGGTTTTGCTCTCTTTTTGCTTGTTCTGCCAACATGGCACAGGGGTTAAAGTTGCATACATGAGCATTTAGAGGAATCACATGCTGGGAATGCTTATATTCTTTTAATATCGATTCAGCTTCATTATAGGAGCAGTCAGTTTAAAAGGTTGAACTTCATTTGCATTCTTCTTTGCACTCTTACAGAAATACAGCTATTATGGTTACTGAGACATTATACAGAGAGATTCCTCGCTATGTTTCTTCTCAGCATTCTACTGCCAACCATAAAGTGATAGGAAAACACTATCCCTGCACTTAATAAGAATTGACAACTAGTTCTCCATCTTTTAAAGTAGGGGCCTCAAACTCAAATCACCACAAGGGCTGCATGAGGACTAGTATGTTAGCCTGAGGGCCACACCACTGAAACCTTTTCATACAACAATATTGCAAATATCAGTAACAATAGAGTCATTGCGGGCCGCAGGCAATAGCTTTAGGGGCTGCATGCGGCCCACGGGCCACATGTTTGAGACCCCTGGTTTAAAGCAATGTGTTAATGGTACTTACATTTAAGGGAGATTGCTATCTTCTCTGAGTTTCTAACTGTGTTTTTCCTCTTTAGGACTGGAGCAATCCATGTGGGTGACCGGATATTAGCTATTAATAATGTGAGTCTCAAGGGCAAACCACTGAGTGAAGCCATCCACCTACTCCAAATGGCTGGAGAAACTGTAACGCTGAAGATCAAGAAGCAAACTGAAAGTAAGTGCAGGAGCCTTCACAGTCTTGTCTCAAGTCTACAGCAGGAGTCAGCAATCTTTACCAACCATTGTTCTGACTCCTCCTCCCTATCCCTCAGCTGTGTTGGTGATCTCTTCCTTTGAGAAAAAGTGACCGCTGCCTGAAAATTTAGCAGCGGACAGGCTGGAGGAGGAGCAGAGGTCCCCAAGCATACTCTCTAAAGGATCTTCTCTGTGAGGCTTCTTTCTGTGGCATTCCTGGGGACCCCTCACCCCAGCCACCATAAAAAGGAAACACTCTAGGTGGCTTATTTCCATGGCAGGTCTGGGGAGCCCCACCCTACTCCAGCCGCTTGTGAAAGGAGTTGCTCCAGACAGCTTCTTTCTGTGACATCCCTGGAGTCTTGTTCAGTGACAGGAGCAGCTTGGTGGTGCCACAGAGGACTCGTGAGCTGGGGGTTGCTGATCCCTGGTCTACAGCTAAAGCAGAGCAGAAATGAGGTTGATCTCATGGCAGCAGGTAGGGCTCTGCAGTGCTACAGGAGAACCTGGATTTAATTCCACATCCTGGTTGTCAAAGGGCAAAATGTGCTGTAGAGACCACATATTCAGATTTGAAAAGGAAGGATAGGGGGCAAGTTTGGGGGAAAATAACTACTAAAAGTAGAATATTCATTAAAAAACATATAAAGGGACATAGTCACACCTTGGGCTGCAAATGGTAACTTGTTGCTGTTAAAAGTAACGCCTGAATTGACAAGAGGTGAAAAGAGATTAGAGGGGAAATATATGTTTAGTTGAAATGTACTTTTTGAGGTAGCACCCTGGGTGTCAGTGGGTTCACAGTTTCCTCGTCTGTGTGTCTGACACAGCAAAAGGGAAGAAAGAGAAACCTTTTTCCAATTAAAAATGTGATTTTTATGAAGCTGCAAAAATTAGCAAGTGCAAGATCATTCCTGGAAAAACTACCTTTAACTCTGCCTTTTGAGACGGACTGACTAGGTTTCACATTAATATCTTTTAAAAGCCTCTTTCTAGCTCATGGTCCTAAGATCTTCAAAGCTAACTGCCTTTATATTAGAATCTCCTACATCCTGTTACTTTTGTGTCGCTTTGAAGTCATTCCACTCTGATGTACCATCAAAGAAGGAGTCTGCATATCTGGGACATATAGGTCATTTTTTTAAAGTTAATATTTTCCAACAGGAACAGAAGCAACAATCTGGGAAATACAAAAATATTTTCTTTTCCCAGGGTGCTGCCAACTTCAGCCAAACAGAATTCTTTCCATCAGTTTCCAAAGATATTGTAACCTGTGTCTAATCCCTTCTTCCCCTTCCCACATTATAGATTACCTTTGCATCATGTCTTTGCACATCCTACATCTGGCTGCTACCAGATATGGAAGTGCCATGGGAGAGAGAGTGTATTCCTGTTCTATTGGATAGCAAGAAACTACAGAAACTCTTCCAAAGAAGCCTAGTCCAGCCTTGATTTTCAAAGCCAAAAGGATTGGAGAAATGATGATAATAGTGCCTAGCTCTTACTTAGCTCTTTTCCATAGATTTTGAGGTACGTTACAAAGGGAGTCAGTATCATACCCGTTTTATAGGTGGGGAAGCTGAGGCACAGGGCTACATTTGACTAGCCCAGAGTCACACTATGAAGCAGTGATAGATCTGGGAATTAAACCCAGGTTTCCCAAATGCCAATCCAGCATCAATCTGCGGGGCCAAACTTCTAAGTCCTCAGAACAAAGCTTCCTCCTTTTCTTGTTCTGTTTGTACCTTCTCTGTAGGTCCCTAAAATGACTGAAGAAATGCTCAAATAGCTACAGATGTAAAGAAGCCACCCAGTGCTTGTTTTGTTCAGGAGCTGAGCCCCAGCACCTCTAGGCTTGGTGGTCCACACTTTTGAATTTGCCAGATCAGTTATGAAGGTTTTTTTTTTTAAAAAAAATAAAGGGATAGCATGGGATTGGGGAGGGTATCCATTGGCTTCCAGCTGTGGACTCATACTATGCCAGGTGAATTTGATCAGTGACAGTCTATCCAAAGCCTCCAAAAGGAGAAGGGGTTGGATTTGGGGTTCTAGCATAGCTCTGCAGTCTGGAATTCCAACCCTCCCTCCCCCAAATCCCAGCAGTTTTGTTTGCTGCATATGTAAATATGCTCAGAACATGAAAAGCTAGCTGAAGTTTTTTAACAAAACAAACAAGTAGGCCTGTGGCATTTTTAAAGACTAACAAATTTATTTATCGCATGAGCTTTCATGGGAGAAGATCCCTCTTCATCAGATGCTTGAAGATGGGGAATTTAGAGAGCGTCTGAAAAAATGGGATTTTCTCCTATGAAAGCTCATGCAATAAATAAATCTGCTAGTCTTAAAAAGTGCCACTAGGCTCCTTGTTGTAGACTAATATGGCTACTCATTTCAAATTTTTTTAATGATTCTGTGATAGCAGTCATTTTGAAACCATGGTGGACTAATGCTAACTGTCCAGTGGTCTCCTACCTCAGAGATTTTCCCAAGCAGCACCACAGATTTGGAAGGCCAGTTTTTTCCTACTCCTAGAACCCATTGACCACTTGATGGTGAAGTTTAGTGTGCTTATGAGAATAAGAGAGTGCAGGCTTCGTAGGCCTGCTGTTCCAAGAATCAAGAGATGGATATTTCCACTCCAGCTTGCTGAAATACTCTCTGATGCTCACCCGTCACCGTTGTAAATGCAATGTTTATCTGAACAGGTCTTCAGTTTCTGATAGCCCGAGTCACACGTACATTCAATAAAATGCATAAGAACAAGCAGCTTGTTTTGGTTCCAGGATCCTATCCCAAGAAGTCAGGGAGTGTGAATGAAATGAGTGACCCAGAGGATGAACTGACTGACTCTCAGAAAACTAGCAAACTCTCTGAGATTTACTCCACCACCATACCCAGCGTGGACAGCGCTATGGAGTCCTGGGATGGTTCAGGCATTGACGTGGGCTATGGAAGCCAAGGTGAGTCAGGATCTCTTTGTTGTGCATGTGTGTGTCAAGCAGGATATAAGAAAAGCTGCTTAGCCTTTCCCCAAACTCAGCAGAGCCTGATCCTGTTGCATGATATCTTGGTTGCAGTAGGGCATTGAATTGCTGAAATACCATGGATGAGTCTCTTCTTGTGATATTTTCAGCCTTCTGTGAAGCAGAACAGTTACGTACAGAACCCAGGAGTTTCCAGGACCACCAGCATTTGATTGCTTATCCAAGCAAGCCCTTGCTACCATGACTAATTCTACTATTGTTGTATTGCACTTACAGTACCTTTAGTCTGAGACTCTCAAAACCCTGTGCAAAGGTAAATAAATGTTGCCCTCATTTTACAAATATGGGAAATTGAAGCCAATAGAGTTTATGTGACTTGCTCAGGGTGACAGAGTGAATCAGTGGCAGAGGAGCAGAATACCTGTCTGCTGACATCCAACTACTTTTGCTTCTGCATGATGCCACTTTAAATAGCTTTTGCACCTGATGCTTGCCTTTCTTTCATCCGTTTGAAATATTGTCTGTCTTAGCCGTAGCAGGGAAGATTGCTTGACATCCATTAGCTCTTTGTATAACTAGTAGTTCTTGGGTTCACCATGCATGGAATACCTCATTCAAGGAAGTATGACTGTTGCTTCAGATCTTTCTAACCTGTGTCCATGTAGCAATTTATATCTGTTAGAAAAAATGAAATAAATGCATTAGAATCTCCTCCTAATCCCTGGGGAAGGGCATAATGAAACTATCGCATGATGTCAAAAGGTACTGCAAATTAAAATGATCCAGCTGGCTCTGTCCTGTGAAATAATGGAGCAAATGCTCAGTGTCTAGAGGGCAGTGGAACCACAGGCAAAAAGCAGCTTGAGGCTGTAAACAGAACCTGTTCCTGAGTTTGGCTGCTTTCATTTTTAAAAGAGAAATGCAGAATTAGTAGAGAAGGCCAATTGTGGCAGCAGATCTTCATTTTTAGTAAAGCATCTGATGATGTCTTTTAAAATCTCAGTGAGGAAAATGAAACCAGGCGGGCTTAGCTTACAAGACTGACATGTAGATAAAAAACAAAAAGCAGGCTAATAGTCCAAAATCCGAAGGGTAGTTGGGGATAGGGAGCTAATGGAAAACTAATTGGACTGGGTTACCAGCATTAGTGATCGGAGAACACAGCATATCAGTGCTCAGCATGTTCTGAATCGAAAGAAATGACACCACTGACGCAGCCCCGCTAATGTGCAAATCTATAAGGCTTGATTGTGATTTCGCACTTCATCTGTTTGAATGGAGTTTCTCCTTAGTTATGAGTGTGTGGGAGGAGAATCAGACCCAAAGCATTTATTAAGGAAGAGCCCTTGGTCCTCAAAATAGTGCAGTCTCTGGCTGTCTAGTTGGACATTAACATAAGATCAGCTGGTGTGCTACAGTGAACTTAATGCTTTACCTGTGAAGTCAAACCAGGTGACTGAACATAGACCTTCTCAGAGGAGGCATTATGGTGAAGTGTTCAATGGCCATAGACAGCGCCGTTTTGTATTTCCTGTTCGTTGCACTACGCTTTGTCGTATTATACTGACGCAGACTGAAGTGATTGTGGAATATCTATAGGTGCAAAGGGATGCCAAGAAGTAGACACATGTGAGTCTGCATGGCTCACCTACTGCAAATGCAGGGAGTGTTCCTCATGCCCTTGTGTGTATGGGTAATGTTAACAGGGGTGGTTGTGGCACCCAGCAAAAAGAGAAAATGGGATCAGATGAAATAAACTAACTGGGTGGTCCATTCTCATGTTCCGTTTACAGCTGCTTATGAAATATAAAACTCTGTTATTTATTGGGGTGAGGCTGTTGTGCTGGGGCTGTGTCATGAACAAACCAGCAGAGAGCTCCAGTGCAGTAGGATTTTATGTTGGATTTCCTAAGAATAAAACCAGAGCAACACTTATAGTTATGGAATTGCATGGAAGAAGAAAACGACACCCCAGTGACAGCCAAACATATATTCTGTATTCTGACCCTAAGAAACCTATGGGGAGTTTCACTCATAGTACCGTGAGGGTTTGGACAAAGGAACCATGATGTTCCCCTGACTCAGGAAATGGCTGATGCTCTTGGCTTTTGTGAAGTGCTGGCAGGGATTTTCTGGAGCACTCTCTTGGAACGCTCTAACCTTTAAGCACAGAGAAAACACTCCACTAAGAAAATAATGAATCTTGGCATTTTAATAGGACTTTCTGGCATTGTCTCGACTTTTGCATTGCTCTTGGCTGTCCGGAGGTCATCTCTTTTAATATTGTGTTTCTCCACTACTTCTTCCTGTTGATTTGGCAAAGCATGTATGGCAGAGTGCAACTTTTCTTGGAAAGGCAGCAAAGACTTCTCTGAAAAACTGACTGAATAATCTGAGAGCTGGAAAGGTAGGTAGGAGATGTGAATGTACTCATTTCCTTTGCCAACAGCACCTAAATTACCAATGAATCAGTGCTTCATTTTTGCCAGGGCTGAACCTCCAGCACTGCTAGGCTTGGCAGTTCATAGCACGCCATCTCTTGGATTGCTGCATCAGTTATGAATATAAAAGAATTTCTTGAGGCCCAGCATCTCTTTCATCGCAAATTAAGCATTGCAATGAATGTTCTGTTTGGAAAAGTCACTGTCTATGTAGCTTCATTCCCGTAAGGCCTACAGTTTCTCGATGCTCCAGGGCCACCTATATTTGTACCTCAGGTGGTGTGATATGTGAAGAATTATTCTTAGTTGAAGGAATATGGTATGCTTGTATGTTTTCACCTTTACTTTGTGGAGGGGAAGGGGGAGTTAATCATATATGGGATCAGTAGGGCTTTAATGTGCACATATCTGAGTATACTGCATTGCGCCAGCCTCTCTTGCTGCTCTTAGGGCACACGTGTATATTTTAGATATACTTCCTCATGTGTCCTCTGATAAGCTGTGGTCTCTGATCCCTACGTGATCTCTTCAAAGGTGCAGGGGTCAGAACTGTGGCACTCATTGCCTGTCCAAAACTCTGAGGCTATGTCTACACACACATCATTATTTCGAAATAAGTATTTCAAAATGAGTTATTTCAAAATAAAGTCCTTATTTCAAAATAAGTTCATTCGAATTAAGAAAATGTTAATTCGAATTAAGGGAAAGCCTGCTATTGAAACCGCTGTTATTTCAAAATGGTTATTTTGAAATAAGGCTGTTCGGACACGTTGTTTCAAAACAGTTGTTTCGAAACAATGGTGTTGTTTCGAAACAACATGTCCAGATGGCCTTATTTCGAAATAACCATTTTGAAATAACAGCCATTTCGAAATGAATGGGGTTTAAGATGTTTCAAAACGACGGTTCTTATTTCGAAATGATGGATCCCGTCGTTTTGAAATAAGAAAACGTTGTGTGGACCTAATCCCTTTTATTTCAAAATAACCACTGTTATTTCGAAGTAAAAGAGATGTGTAGACATACCCTGAGTGTACAGAGTGCATCTATGTCACTAGAGTGCCATAGTATAGACCAAGCATGGCCAAACTGTGGCTCAGGAGCCACACATGGCTCTTGAATGAAAAATTGTGGGTCCCTGAAGAATGTCAGCAAATCAATTTAGGAAATCAGCCCCAGCCTAGGAGTTCAGGAAGGGGTCAGGATGGTGGAGAGAAGTGCAGCATAGTCGGGATTTTTAAAAACTCTGCACTAGCTTGCAGTCTTCTACGTTGAGCAGCAGCTAAGTTTGTACTGTATAGGCCTAGTTTTCATGGTAACTTTAAGTAATTATTAGAAGCTGACATTGTAGGATCAATATTGGTCCTTTTTTTTTCAATAAAATAGTGTGCAATGAGTTTTAACTTAGTAATTTTGGACTAGATAAAAATATATGGCTATATGCCTCAGTGGCGCTCTCAAAGGTTTAATAATCAACTTGTGGGCTCTTGAGTTCCATAAGTTTGGCCACCCCTGGTACAGACACTTTCTACATCGACAGAAGGGGTATTTCCATTGATATAGTTAATGTACTTCTCAAAGAGGTAGTAGCTAGATCTACAGAAGAATTCTTCTATCTGTGGTGTACCATTGGGCCTGTGGCTTCTTACCATCACGCCCAGAGCGTGAAGTAGTGTTTGTGTGGTCCAGCTTCCTGAAATCAACAGCCAGTGTCAGCACGAGCACTGATTGCCAGGCCCCCACAAGCATCACTCTCTGTGTGGAGGTAGTGAGAGGGATACAGGTCCCAAATATTTGGAGTATTGCCTGCAGTGTTCAGCCACTCATCAACCCACAGACACTCAACGACCGATCAAGCCTGCTGCTATTCCCAGAGAAACTGTGTACCAGGTTGTAAGAGTCAATTCTGGAGCTTTACTTGGCTTAAAACGACAGCGTTTAGATATATTGAAAGTGAAAAAAGAATAAGTTTTATTTGTAAAGACCAGAGATTCAGGTGAAGTAAACACAGCTGTTGGAAATGGTGGGTGATGCATAAAACAAAATCATAACACGGATTTTGGAAGCGAAACTTCAACTGACAAGTTACTCTTTTGTCAAAGAAGTGTGAGACACCCAAAATTCTCTCCAGCATGTTCAGCCAAGTGAGCCCCATGAAGCAAAAAGACTGTGCTTTTAACCCCTTCGATGAACGATGCCAGGGTATCATGTTTACTTCCCGCACAGTAAACCTTTGATATGTATCCCTCCAGCTGGAGTTCCCTCCTTTACCCTTGCTGATTTTTTTCTTCTGATTAGTTTCCTTCTAAAGTTCCCACAATTTTTCATTTCCTTTGGTTTAGACTGGTGATAGGAGACCCATTGTGAATGAGGAAATGCTTAATTTACATGTAAACAGATACATGAATAAACATCCTCTTCCAAAGGAGTAGTGCTGTCAGTCTAGTTCACCCAAACAAACAAGGAGTCTAGTGGCACTTAAAAACTAACAAATTTATTTATCGCATGAGCGTTTGTGGGAGAACATCCCACTTTGTCAGTCACTTGATGATGGAATACTACAGATGAATGGGAGGAAAATAAATGCAGGGAAGTATAAGTCATAGAATTAGGTCAGACTGTTACAGCAGATCAATGTAGCTGCTTAGGTTCAAACAGTGCAGAATAGCATATTAGAGGGAGGTCAGTTGAAAAGGAAAGCAAAATTACCATGTTCTAATGAGAAAAGAAACTAGTCCCTGTTTAACCCTAAGTTGATAGCGTCAAATTTGCATATGAATTCTAATTCTGCAGTTTCTTTTTGAAGTTTTGATTTGTTATCCTTTGGCTAAGAGGCTATTAACAGATCATCAATGGAGTGATCAGGAAGATTGAAGAGTTGCCCCATTGGCTTTTGAATGTTGTTATTTCTGATGTCAGATTTGTGTCTATTTATTGCTTTTCATAGAATCATAGAATCATAGGGTTGGAAGGGACCCCACAAGGTCATCTAGTCCAACCCCCTGCCAAAAAAAGCAGGACCACTCCCATTAGATCATCCCAGTCAGTGTTTTGTCCAGCTGGGACTTGAACACCTCCAGAGATGGAGATTCCACCACCTCCCTAGGCAACTTATTCCAATGCTTCACCACTCGCCTAGTAAGGAAGTTTTTCCTAATATCCAGCCTGGACCGCCCCAGCTGTAACTTGAAGCCATTGCTTCTCGTTCTGCCCTCTGTTACTACCGAGAACAGTCGAGCTCCCTCCTCCTTGGAGCAACCCTTCAAGTAGTTGAAGGTTGCTATCAAATCCCCCCTCAGTCTTCTCTTCTGCAGGCTAAATAAGCCTAGTTCCTTCAGTCTTTCTTCATAGGGCTTGTGCTCCAGCCCTTTGATCATTTTTTGTTGCCCTCCTCTGGACTCTCTCTAATTTCTCCATGTCCTTTTTGTAGTGGGGAGCCCAAAACTGGACACAGTATTCCAGATGTGGCCTCACTAGTGCAGAATAGAGGGGAATGATCACATCCCTCGATCTGCTGGTAACACTTCTTCTGATGCAGCCCAGTATGCCATTGGCCTTTTTGGCAGCAAGAGCACACTGCTGACTCATATCCAGCTTCCCATCCACCATGACTCCCAGGTCCTTTTCTCCAGTGCTGCTATTTAGCTGATCACTCCCCAGCCTGTAGCAGTACATGGGGTTTTTTCGTCCCAAGTGCAGGATTTTACACTTATCCTTGTTGAACCTCATGAGATTCCTCTTGGCCCACTGCTCCAGTTTGTCTAGGTCTCCCTGAATCCTGTCTCTGCCCTCTAGGGTGTCTACCGTTCCCCCCAGTTTGGTATCATCTGCAAACTTACTAAGTGTGCAATCTATCCCATCATCCAGATCATTAATGAAAACATTGAACAGAACTGGCCCCAGGACCGACCCCTGGGGCACGCCACTTGTTACTGCCTGCCAACTTGACATGGAGCCATTGATTCCTACACGCTGAAACCGTTGTTCTAGCCAGTTTTCTATCCACCTTACAGTCCATGCATCTAACCCATACTTCCTTAATTTGCCAATGAGAATGCTGTGGGAAACCGTATCAAAAGCCTTGCTAAAGTCAAGGTATATGACATCAACGGCTCTTCCCGCATCCACAAATCCAGTCATCTCATCATAGAAGGCGATGAGGTTGGTCAGGCATGATTTACCCTTGGTAAATCCATGCTGACTGTTCCTGATTACTCTACGTTCCTCCAAGTGTTTCAGGATGGATTCTTTGAGAAGCTGCTCCATGATTTTTCCAGGGATTGAGGTGAGGCTGACAGGTCTGTAATTCCCTGGATCCTCCTTTTTGCCTTTCTTGAAGATAGGTACTATATTTGCTTTTTTCCAGTCCTCTGGCACCTCCCCCGTTCGCCACGAGTTTTCAAAGATAATGGCCAACGGTACTGCTATCTCATCAGCCAGCTCCCTCAGCACCCTCGGATGCAGTTCATCCGGCCCCATGGACTTGTGCACATCTAGTTTCTTTAAGTAGTCCCTAACCTGACCTACTGTCACCAAGGGCCTCTCTTCTTCTCCCCAGTCCCCCGTACCTAGTGTAGTGGGCTGGGAGCTGACCTTGCTTGTGAAAACTGTAGTAAAAAAAGCATTGAGCACTTCAGCTTTTTCCTCATCCTCTGTCACGAGGATGCCTGCCCCATTCAGTAAGGGACCTACACCATCCCTGATCCTCTTCTTGTTATTGATATACTTGTAGAACCCCTTCCTGTTATCCTTCACATCCCTTGCTAGTCGCAATTCCATTTGCTCAGAGACTGTCCAATGTTTCGTGATTGTCCAATGTATAAGGTGAAGGGGCATTTCTGACACATCATTTTGTCTGACAGAATCTGTTTTTCACCTTTGCTGGTGACCAATCCTTCCGGACACAGACTTTAAGAACATATTTTCAGTGACCAAAAAGAACTCCTTACACAACAGCCATACATACATTTCACAAGACCTCCAGGCTGTTTTAAAAGATGACCCCTCACTCTCTCTAGCGTTGGGAGACAGACCTCTCCTCACTTACAGACAACCCCCGAACCTTATACAGGTACTCACCAGCAACTACAGATGTAACAACAGAAACATTAAAGCAAGTACATATCCCTGCAACAAACCACGCTGCCAGCTCTGTCCACATATCGTGCACAAAAGACACCATCATAGGACCTAATCAAGCCAGCTAATCCATCAAAGGGTCCTTCACCTGCTCCTCCACTAATGTGATTTATGCCACCATAAATGGTGGCATAAATGCCCCCATGCCTTATACATTGGACAAATAGGACAGACCCCACAGAAAAGGCTCAATGCTCATAAAACTGATATCAGAAATCATAACACAAAAAGAACAGTTGCTGAGCACTTCCATCTTTCTAGTCACTCCATCAATGACTTGTTAACGATGGTTGTCAAGAAAATCAATGGGACATCAAGACTTCAAAAAGAAACAGGCAAAATCAAATTAATGTGCAAATTAAATTGTGCAAAAGCAGGGCTGAATTGTGGCTATGGATTCTTTTCACATTATAACAGGTAATTTGACTTCACCCTCCCTCTGTATGCTGTTTCCGAAAGTTTGAATCCTTATAAATGCTCTGATTTGCTGTTGCAGTATGACCTGATCCCATGTCTTACACTCCCCTGCATTTATTTTCATCCAATTCTGTAAGTTCTCCCTCTTCAAAGTGTCTGACGAAGTGGGATATTCTCCCATGAAAGCTCATGTGATAAATAAATCTGTTAGTCTTTAAGTGCCACAAGACTGCTTGCTTTTTTTGCTTTATTAGACTAACACGGCTGCCCCTTTAGAACTTGAATATTTCACAAGGGTATTGATGACCAGTGTGACACTGGCTTTCTGGCTTTCTTTTGAGACTGCACATGGCTTTCTTTGCTAGACTAGAATGTATGCATCAGACTCAGGAGATTCCTGTAATCCCTCTTCTCCCCTGGATCAGTTGGCATTAGAAGTTTTTTGGGTCACACCATCAACCCAGCTGAATTTATATCAGGATTAGGTCAGCCAAACTGCAGCACAGGGGCATTTTTCCCAACCCCAAGCAAGATAGCTAAGTTGATCTAATATTTAAGTATAAACCAGGCCTTACTGTCTCCCAACAACAATTCACATTTTCTGCAGCAAAATTTCATTTAAGCCCATGACTCTGGTGGTGCCAACCTATGGATTCCATCAGCATGGATGTCTTCAACTCACCTGGAAGGATTTTAAGATGTGAAAAGAAACATTTTGATGCTTTTCCTGAACTCTTGCTATTTCCAAACTGCTTCTTAAGGCTTTCTCTCCATTGTATCTGTGTCAATATCCTATGTTACCATGAACAAAACTTATAGAATTAAGTCAAACCTTAATATCTTGGGGGGCACATTTTATTAAAAATGCAGTTGTTCAAGGGGTTATTGTGGCATTATCTGTACCTTGTCTACTAGTGAGGGGGATGCTAATGAACTTCCTTTGATCTTTTGAAGCCACCCCCATAAAGGAGGGGTTGGAAAGGCAGATGCTTGTTCTGAGCGGTGATCAACTAGTAACCTCAAAAAATCCCCTTTGGGGAGGTCTGAGTCTCCCAGAATCTATGTTAAGTTTGGGGTTAACTTGGGCAAGCTTATTAGTATGTGTTTATAGCTTCTTTTATTGTTTTTTCTCTGTAATGCTTTTTCTCTTAATAAAGTAGGCCTGCACAGGAAGTGCTGTGTGCTACCCAATTACACCTGTTAACCGTCTCTAATGAGAAAGCAAGCTGGTGGCTGGGAAATACATTGACAGCAAGGAACTGTGTAGCCTGAAAATACCCTGGTTAGAAGGGAGAGGGACGTGTCTCCTCACTCAAGAGAGGCAACACTGAGGAGTTGTAAGAGTGGGTGCTCTTGCTGGGCCACTAAAAGAAAATGCAGGTGCAGTGCCCTGACCTGTGTGATAATTTCCATTAGGACACTGAGACAGTTATGAATCTAGAATGGGATTGTCAGAGGTGCTAAATGGGACATGGACATCCAAGTTCCTTAAAAGTAATGGGAAGCAGGTGTCCAAATTCCTTTTTGGAAATCTACAAGAAATAACCACTCTATAGAATTCACTACCATTAAGAATGATCTCTGCCAAGTACAAAATGTCACCTGGCAGAAATGCAGTATATACCAGGAGCAACACAGGCCCAGGAAAAGACCCAGGGTGAGGTCGCCTTTCCCGAATTGGGGTCCAGGCCTGATCCTGCCTGGGGCCCTGGGGAGGGCCCAGATCAGATTCCTGCAGTGGGCAGCCTGACCCTGGACCCCGACTGGGCGGGGAAAGACAGCCCCCCCCACACACCCCCCACCCAGCGGTGGACCCGGGGCACTGTTGCTGGGACTCGGGGCTCAACCCTCTATGCCCAGTGCCAGCGCCACCACTGGTATACACTGCTGTCTGCAGTACCGCAGCAAATGGGTTTTTATTAAAACTTCTGATTGTGGCATCAGTGGGATGCATGTGGATTAACTGACCCTTATATGGATAGCAGGTTCTTCGTCTAGCTGAACACCTGGAAAGTTGTTGTTACCTTTCATGCAGAGGGAGGGTGGGCTGGTAGGTTTTTGAGCGTTGGGGGTAAGAAAGTATCTGCAAAGAAGCCTTCGGCTCAGTGCCTTTAAGGGGATTCAGAACTTTTTACCTCTAGTTCTCTCTCCTGTGTCTTCAGTCCATATCAAAAAGTCTTTCCATCTGCTGTCCAAATGGCACTTGTGTGGCAACTCTTATTCCAGTTGCCAGTGTATATTTAAAAAGAAAAACCAAAGAACCGCCGCACCTTGTCCCCATATGGATTGAATGAGCAGCAAGGCCAGAGACTGAAGGCATGTGAATGCTTTCTTCTTTTAACCTTCACCAGAAATTCTGCTAGAATTAGGTTGAGGCAGACTGGCAGGCAGTGAATGGGACACCCACAATGCAGGCTTTCCTGACAATTTAAACAGAAATCTTGATATCATCCAGTTTTGTCAAGCCCGATTGACAAAATTCATCTCATTAAAGAAATGAACCAATAATTCTCTTTCCTTCATCTTCCCAGGACCAGGTAGTCAGTCCAGCTTCTTCTCAGCCTTAGACTCCATTTTCCCTGTAAAACCCCATGCAGATCACTATACTTCACTTATTAACAACAATATTATTAGCAGTAATAAAGGTATTAGGCCCCTGTGCCCAAGGGTCTTTTGAAACATCCTGCATGACACCAGCAACAGAATTTCATCAGTTGATTCCTACATCAAGGACCTGATTCAAAGTCAACTGAAGTCAATGGAAAGTCTTCCAGCATCTTCTATGGATTTGGAATGGGCCTCAAGCCCATCACGTCTGACTGAGCTGCAGCATATCTTTTAGAAAGGCAGCTGATCTTGATTTAAAGATCTCAAGTGTCAGAGAGTCCACCACATCCCTAGATAAATTGTTCCAATGGATAATTAAAACTCATTGTTTAAGTAAAGAAATAAAGATAACCTTAACTTTAGCCTGAGTTTGTCTAGCGTTAGCTTCCACCCAGCTGTTGCATCTTCTTTGAAGGTTTCAGCAAAGGTTTAGCAAAGTCTTATCTGAAGCTTGTAGGTTTTATTCTCTGTGTGGTTAGTTTTTGAACCTAGTACACAGATGGGGATGAGATGAGAGGGAAGGGTGTAGGGTGGGTGGAGATGGCAAGGAGATTGGCAACCAAGTGGGGGGGGGCTGCAAAGGGGAGGCAACTGGGCCAGTGATGAGGCTGTGCCACCACTGAACAAGAGAGAAAGGCTGCGGTGGTGTGGAGGTTGGGGGGTCAATGGCAGGGTTCAGGGGGAGGTGGCGAGGAAGCTGGTGGGGAGGCAGAGGTCCAGGGGGACTGACAAGGACTTGGGGGGAGGTGGCGGTGGAGGAGGGGCAAGGCCAAGGGCAAAAGTCAAGGATGGGACCCCCCCCACACACACACACATGGCAGGAAGGCCCCTATTCTTGACTTTTGCTCAGGGATACCAAAACACTAAGACCGCCCCTGAGTGCTGTTTGGTGGCTCCAGGTTGCAGGGACAATTGATGAGTGGAAGAAAGTCTGTACTTGAATATCTGAGAAGTTTAAGGTGCGTCGGTTGTCCAATGGCAATACATTATGCGGTTATGTGAGGGACAGAGGTTTGGAGGCATTTTCAGTGCTTAAGGGTAACTTTGCTCTTAGCAATTGTATTAGTGTCAGTCCTCTGTTAATAATGGACACAGTTACTCCTGCATGGTGAGCTGGGAAAAATGGAAACAGCAAAGGAACATGAAATATTTAATCAGATTTATTTTATTCTAACTGTTGATTTGCATGACAGTAGCATCTAGAGACCCCAGTTAATGGAAGGAGACGATCACTGCCCCAGAGAGCCTACAGTGTGGATAGATAAGGATAGAAGCAAAGAGGTGTTATTAATCCCCATTTTACAGATGCAGAAATGGAGTACCAAGAAAGAGATTAAGTGAAGATCATGCAGAAAGTCTGTGAGAGGGCCTATAATGAAACTCGGATTTTTTAAGAACAAATTCAGTGCCTTGAGGACAAGGCCATCCTTCTCTGAGATCTAATGTTTCCGTTATGATGGTGGTCTTTTCTCTCTTCCTCTCTCCCCACCTTCCCTAGGTACATACATACCTCAAGCAGTTGGCATTGCTCTACATCCACATGAATGGAGACCTAGTAGGCAGAAGAACAGCACCCCTCCTGTGGATTCCAGGAAAAATTATCCCTATTTAGATGGAAGCTTCAGTGAAGATGACTGGGACAAACCCACCAGGTATGTAGGGGCTGGAAGAAGCAGGGTGGAGGATGGCTTGGGGGGGTTGTGTGTATGTGCATGTGCATATTGACTGTTTTGTCAATCATACTATGTTTGCGATGTGTGGGGTTTCTGTGTGCAGTGGAGCGCTGAGTCAGGGATGGAGAGTGGAACAGATTGATCCTTTTAATCTCTTCCCAACAGTTATCTAAGAGTAGCCCCTTTCATATAAACCCTTTAGCAGTATTGTCACTGCTGAAAATTCAGTTGTATCCATAATATTTAACCCATCCAGTGCAGACGGTTGATGAAGTGTCTTGTCACGGATACCATGGTAATCATACAGTTTTCAAGTATCATATCTTGAATGAATCACCTAAAGTTTAAATCTCTGCCTAGGCATTGGTGGGCATATGTGTGCGTATGGGTAGAATGCAAGTTAGTGATCTCAGGTGCAAGCAGCACTGCCTTTTGCTACCAAATCTCAAATTTCAGAAAGAAAGATCTTTAGTGTATTGGTAACTTAACCAGCTTTGCTAAAGATGATGTACCATGAATTTTCCACTTCAGGATGGCTTTGTCAAGACACTTCTCACTAACACTGCCAATTCCATGGGACATTATACAATGAAACTATCTTCAAGGAGCAGGAGAATATTGCTTCCTAAAGCAGACAAGCCTTCAGAAATTATAACTAAATTGTATTGCACATCCACTAAAGTTATGCTCATGGTTGTCTAAACCAGTAGATTACCTGTTAGAGGCAGCTCTTTCTCTTAGTGCTTGTTTCACTGTACTTTACAGCGAAAGAGTAACTTGACAGCATTGTTTCCCAAAGCTGTGAACTGTTGGTCCCCCTCTGAATCACCTTGCGTCCTACCTTCTTCCACCAGTTAGGCCAGCTGAAGAAGTCAAGGTGGAACAAATTTCAGGAACAAGAGCAGCAGAATCAAGCCCTTGGCTCAGGTTCCTGCAAACACTACAAGAATGCCTATAAATAAGCATTGTCGGTGTGCAAGGAAAGGAAATTGCTCTTCACTTTCCCATGGAACGTCTATGGTTGAGATTCACTCATGCTTGCACACATGATATTGCTAGGCAGCTCTACACAGGCCTTCAGAGGGATGGGGAAGAGAAGCTGATCCCTCACTGAGTTATGTATAATAAAAGGAGATCTTGCTTTGTGACTAATCCTATCCTTGACATTCTCCAGTCTCCCCATAATTGTGTGTGTTGCATGGTTTCTTTTAATTTTTGTTCGTCAAAACAAACAAACAAACAAAAAAACCAGACCATTTCATGGGTATTTCCACCTATTTAAAAAATAATAAAGCTGGAAGGAAAGCCAGCAGTAGCTGGTATTTTATAGGTATTTCAGCCCTTCATAAACAGCTTGCCTCACAGAAGCCATTGAGCTTTAACGGTTCTCCTGCGGATAGCTGTGTGACATCTGTAGCAACTATATTTGACTCTCTGTGATAGCTCTTGAAGCCAAACTCATTGTGACTCAGAGCTCTGGGAAACCAACATTCAAAAAGTCACATGGCCAATTCTCACACGCTGTCACCTTAGGGAGAAAAATATTAATTGATCTAAGACCACTATTTCTAACCCAGAAAACAAAACATTGGTGCCAGTGATGTAAGATCCCTGAGTCCTGAATTCAGTTTTATAATGATATATTTGACTGACTGATTCAAGACACCAGGGACTCTAACTATAGGGAACATCTGTCTTACCAGAAACTTTATAGCAAAGGAAGATAATGAAGATGCAAAGTCTGACTCTGACATTATAATAGCAGACTTCAGTCTTTAATCTAATGGGGGTTTTGTTTATTTTTATAAAATCTGTCAACTGGGTAACTTTTTGGCCTCTTTAATACAATATAATGCAATAAACTAAAGTCTTGATCCTGCAAAGAGTGTGTGCTTAAATCTACGCATTGTGAATAGCCCCACTGAAGGCTGCTCATGGTGCATAAGGTTAAGAATATGTTTAAAATCGTGCACGATCTTGACCTAAACTGATTCGGACAAATGGAGCTTGTAAAACAGGGACTTTTCAGTTAGTTGGATAAAAATAAATCAGCTGTTTTTTGACTCATGTTCAAATAATACAGTATTTGATCTTTGTTAAATAGCCCTGACTGGCTGAGAAGGTTCTCTTGTTTGAAAAGCTAATGACTCCATTTTAGCTATGTAAATTGTCACCAGATACCACAGAGAGAACCTTATACATGCAGTTACTAATAATACTGGTAGAAGATAACATTGCTAAGATTAGATATAATAGAAGTCTCTTACTGTAACTGCTGGGTTTATAATGAGTTACTGTTTCTCAGCATGACATATAAAGAGGACTTCCATGGAGACCTTGAAATATTAGATCTATTGATCCTTGTCTCAGGGGCTATTTTGCACAGGATCTGGAATATTCTGTAGGCATTTCCATAATCAATGGAAACAATGAGGATAATTTTCTTGCCTTGAATGTCTCAGGCAACTTCAGGGCATTTAATTACCGTTTGCTTTAAAGGTCTAAATCAGTGGTTCCCAACTTCTTCTCCACCATGGCACCACCTTGATACCTTTAATTATTTGAGGCACACTGCCGTATAGTCTCCAAATGAACTCATGAATTTTCATGAGTCAATCCAGAACTCTGAGAAGTTTTTCAAAAAATTCCATGGCACATCTGCTTGGGCCTCATTGCACACTGGTTGGGAAACACTGGTCTAAATACTGAACTCCCATATCGTGTCTAGCACCTCTTTATTAGAGATACCAACAATGAGGTGATGGGGAAATCAGCGTCCGCCTGGTGTTGCCCAGCAAATATTTCAACCAGATGGAGAGAGATTATCCCCACAAGTAAGGGTGAATACTGGTACAGCTCTGAAAACTTTTAAAAGGATAGAAATGTTGTGAGTGCAACCACCATTTCATAGATCAGCCAGACTATATTGTCCAGTTCCCTTCATGACTATCAGTCTTAAATAAAGCAAATGCTGGGCCATAAGAGTTGTATTTTGTAGTTCCCTGTGTTGCTGATTGCAGTGTTATTTATTTGTCCAGGATAGGGCAATCATTTTATATACATCTCTCTACATTATTTACTCTCACAGAGACCTAATGTATTTATCATTCTCTCACCATGTCTGTTACCCTCTGTGTTTTTCTCTCTTCTCAGGTGTTCTGTGTCTCAGATCTGAACTTTGTCCCATCAGCCTTTGTACTAACAGTCTCTGAGGCTCCCGGTTTACCCATAATGCATCCTTTTTCTTTCACTTCTCTGTTTCACCAAAACGTCTTCCTAAACCTACAGTCTTCCTACAGGCACATTTTATTTACCTGTTTGAACTTGACATTACTGCACCAACCTAATTTTTCCTTTGAAGGACTTTTGCTCTGGTAGTAAGTGCATGGAGGTTTTGTATTTGGACACTCTTGCCTGAAAAGTTCATATTGTTTGCTTTTGTATATGAAGACTCAAGTCTCTGCTTTTACTGGTGACCCACTTGCTCTAGCCTTGTGGCTTTCATCCTGCTGCAGAAGAGTGCTGACCATTTTTGGTTCCTACGTTACAACAGATATCCCAACCGCCAAAATGGCCTTGAGACTGCTCATGAGGATAGTTTTTGGCGTGTTTTTGGAGAAGCTTTGGAGGACTTGGAAACATGCGGCCAGTCTGAACTTTTGAGGGAGATTGAGGTAAATCAACTCAAAATTGTTCTAACTGTTTCATTCTCACCACTTGTGTCAAGGGATTCCCCTTGTAAGGTAAATGATGACAATATCTATGGAAAGTGGGGGGAAGGCAGCGAGGATTCTGTTCTGGTTTAATTTGGAGTTTTGAGTCCTTGGAATATGTTATTTTCAGATAAGCCTTATTCATCTGTTAATAGTCTGCTCAGATTTTTTCAATCAACTGTCAAAGAATTCACAAACAACTTTTCTTATTTTGACCAGCTTCATAGCTGACCAAATAGTCATAAAATGTCTAAATCTTCCTATGAAATGCCTCAGTAGAGTATTTGTCATAAATTTTTCTCATTGACAAGCTCTGTAGATTGACCAGACTGTCTCCAAAAAATCTTGGGTATTGAACAGTTGAGTTATTTTAGATATATGCAGGTCTGTCATGTACCATAATGCAATGCTGGCCTCCTGAGATAACCTCCTGAATATGCAAAAATGAGGGCAAGCTGCAAAACCAGGGGCCAGACCCCCAAACCGCAGTAACAAAACATGTTTCTGATTCCCCACACCGGTCATCATGAAGCATAACACAATATAAACTGCCCCCTTTATTGCACATCAGCTCCTCCGGTCCCTACCTAGCCGCTGAGTCTCTGAAACAAATAGGTTCTCCTGACCCCAAAGGGCCAGCCACATCACCCAGAACAGTATAGGCTTGGCTCTTCCCCAAAATACCACACTGCCGGCCAATCTTTTAGTAAGCACAACTAAAGGATTAATATAAAAAGAAAAACAAAATGAGAGATGTTAAAGGGTCAAAGTGAATCACATACATACAGATGATTTAGAGTCCCTAGAAGGCAAGTCCTCAAAGAATTTGGAGTTGGCAGGTTAGTCCAATTCCTCCGCTGTACACCCAGCTTCTGGATGGGTCTCAGTCCTTTGTTCAGTTGCAGAAGAATTGCTCCAGAGGTGGTTGTTGGTTGCAGACTGGAGACTGAAGACAAAATAGTGTTGATGCTGCTGCCTTTTATCATCTCTGTCCTTCCCCTTGCTGTGCAGAGTCTTTGCAAATCAAAATGGAGTTGAGTCACATAGGCAAGTCTTAGTGGCTCAACAGGTTTCTCTGTGGGCCCACTGTACCTGAGAGTTTCCTTAATAGGCCATTAAGGAGACAATGGTTTCAGGCATCCATTCCAGAAGTGTCCCAGAATCAAATAACTTGGAACACTAATAGAACAAACATATTTCGAGTGTCTAATACAGATGTAACACGTACATATACACCATAGACTCATTCCTAGCTGATTACAACCTTTCCACTGGTGCCAAACATGGCAGATCATATATGGGTTTTTGCAAATATGAAATAATATGAATAAGAAAAAGAATAATAAATGATTCTCTAAAGCCAGACAGGCTCATGCCTTGAATTCAGGTTTCTTCATGCCTACTGCTGGTTAAGTAAGATGGATTGATTTTCATCCAATCCTCACTATGGAAAATTTATGAGAAGGTGGCGGCTTCCTGTAGAATTAAAGGTATTTTCTTTCTTCATGAGCTACCTGCATGTCTATATCCACAACTCTTTAAAAGTCCTGTTAATGTCTCTGATTGTGGGATGGACAAGTTGGAATTTAAAGACTTGTGGTAAAAGGAAAGCCCTCTTCAGAAATAATTTTTATTGCAGATCACTAGAAAATATAAGGAACAATCCTGCCCTAACGGGACTGGGTGCATCTCTATCTTCTAATCTATGAATCATGAATCTGCATCAGAAGAAGTGTTACCAGCAGATCAAGGGATGTGATCATTCCCCTCTATTCTGCACTAGTGAGGCCACATCTGGAATACTGTGTCCAGTTTTGGGCTCCCCACTACAAAAAGGACATGGACAAATTAGAGAGAGTCCAGAGGAGGGCAACCAAAATGATCAAAGGGCTGGAGCACAAGCCCTATGAAGAAAGACTGAAGGAACTAGGCTTATTTAGCCTGCAGAAGAGAAGACTGAGGGGGGATTTGATAGCAACCTTCAACTACTTGAAGGGTTGCTCCAAGGAGGAGGGAGCTCGACTGTTCTCGGTAGTAACAGAGGGCAGAACGAGAAGCAATGGTTTCAAGTTACAGCTGGGGCGGTCCAGGCTGGATATTAGGAAAAACTTCCTTACTAGGCGAGTGGTGAAGCAGTGGAATAAGTTGCCTAGGGAGGTGGTGGAATCTCCATCTCTGGAGGTGTTCAAGTCCCAGCTGGACAAAACCCTGACTGGGATGATCTAATGGGAGTGGTCCTGCTTTTTTTGGCAGGGGGTTGGACTAGATGACCTTGTGGGGTCCCTTCCAACCCTATGATTCTATGATAATTACAGAAGATCAGATTATAGCTTGGCTTTTGCAGTGGCGCAGAGGAATGAGGGATGTAACCTGCAGGGGTCCACCTTTTGTGCCAGCTACCTGTACTGCATTTTGCAGCTCAGGAGTGTAAACATGTTCTGCACAGTGGCTCTTCCCTCCGTTGTGCATGCATACAGGCTGGATGGATCCTTTGCTTCACTTCACCTTCCTCCCAAAAGAAATTTGGCCAACATAACTGCACTGTCGCATAGGATGAAGTACATTATATTGGAAAAGACCCGGAGCAGCAAGGAGACCAAGAGGAAGATTGTGAATCCACATCACAGTCTGCAACCTACACTGTTCTTCCACAGTCCAACAGTGCCCTGCTCCCTACGTAGAGCACATTGTAAAGCAACTCATTAGTCCAGACGTAAGAGCAAAACCCATTGAATTCCTTGGAGAGACTCTCTAATTTTTGCCAATGAACACTGTGTACTTGAGTTTTCCGATTCACACACAGCAGTGAAATGGAATTTAAAGGCTATACCACCACCCCTCTTTAGGAAAACTAGGATATTCCAGATTTATTTCACACAGCCCCAAGAAGCTGTTAGTTATTCTCCTCTTTTGTTCCAAGCCGAAGCAAGCAGATATCCCCTCTAGCTATTTGGCAGTAGCACAAGTGGAGCAAATCTTTCGTTGGTGTGGGTGGGGAAGAGCAGGGGGAGAGGCCATTTGATTAGATGCTTAATCAGATGGCTCTCTCAGTGTGCCCCGAATGATTGCTTGTTGACATGCTACATTTAGAACTGCTGAGCTTTGCTTTCTGCTCCCTCCTTCTCATTTTCTTCCTTGTGCCGTTTGACATTCAAGTGGATTTCTGACCTTCAGCGCTTGAACCGTGGAATTAAAATTTTCATTACTAATTTAAATAGCTTGTGTGACCTAGAGCCAGTTGAGGGGTTCTGAGACTGATTTCTTGACTCATTCCCTAGCTTTGATCAGTATAATCTCTTTAATGAAAAACATTGCCAAACTGAGACCTATCTACTTAGAAGGGATCTTTAAAGGAATGCTATCAGTGGTGACTAGTCCTAAATGCTACCTGATTTCATATTAACTTTTTTAAAAGCCTTGATCTGGCTGGCAAACTGGAGGATGATGGCACAGCAAGAAAGTAGCATGCCATCCTTTTTTAATGTGATAGACTGTGAGAGCTGTATTGTAGGACAATTTTATGTCTGCTGGGCAGCCATGGCTATGTGAAGAGGAAGCATATTGTCTGCTATCTTTGCTGTATCTCTACACCATGTGTAGCACATGCTCACCTCATGACTGTCCCTGCTGCTTGCCAGGGCTAACCGTGGTCACATCGCTGTAGGGTAGTTGGACCCACTGTCTGTGGGGTATTTAGTCCTATTTGCAGTGTAGTGACTCTCCCTCCCTTGCATGCAAAGAAAGCTGAGAAGCATTCTGAGTTTTTTGTACGTGAGGATGCTGAACAGGGAAGGGATTTCCTGTGTGTTTCCATAGTGTTGAAGTGATAATTTACCTCATAATCAGAAAAATGTAGGACTGGAAGAGACATAGGTCATCTAGTCCAGTGACTCTCAGCCTTTTCAGATTGCTGTACCCATTTCAGGACCTGCTTTGTCTTGTGTACCCCCGAGTTTCCCTTGTCTTAAAAACAACTTGCCTACAAAAGCAGACATGAAAATACAAGTGTGGCTACACGCTATTACTGAAAAATTGTTTACTTTCTCATTTAATCATATAATTATAAATCAATTAGAATTTAAATATTGTACTTGCATTTCAGTGTATAGAGCAGTGTCTGTATGAAATTTCAGTTCCTACTGACTTTACTAGTGTTTTTTATGTAGCCTGTTGAAAGAGTAGGGAGATATTTTGATGAGTTAATGTACCTCCTGGAAGACCTTTGCACACCTTCAGGAGTAGACATACCCCTAATTGAGAACCACTGATCTAATCAAGTTACCTGCACTGAGGCTGTACTAAGTATTATCTAGATCAGTGATTTTCAAACCACGGGTTGGGACCCAGTACTGTGTCACAGACCCTCAGGTACTGGGTCACAGCACCCCCTGCTGCTGCTGCTAAAAGACTGGAGTGTATTGCTGAAAGATGTAATTGTTGGGTTAGAAGCATAAAATATTTTTTCAAGTGGGTCCTGATTAAAAAAGAAAGTTTGAAAACTGCTGATCTAGGTGGGTCCTGATAAATGATTTGTCTAACTTGTTCTTAAAAATATCTAATGATGCATATTCCACTAGCTCTCCGATTAAATTGTTCCAGTGCTTAACTAGCCTTGTAGCTAGGAATTTTTTCCTAATGTCTAATCTAAATCTCCCTTCCTGCAATTTAAGTCCATTAGTATTTGCCTGTTCTCAATAGTTAAGAAGAACAATTTATCACCCTCCTCTTTATAACAGCCATTTATAGACTTAAAGATCCTTATCATGTTCCTACATCAGTCTTCTGTTCTCCAGACTAAAACCCAAGTGTTTTCAGTCTTCCCCTATGATTTTCAGACTTTGAATCATTTTTGTTGCCCTCCCCTGGGGTTTTTCCGATTTGTCCCCATCTTTCCCAATAATTATTTGTGTGCTGATCTCATTCCCTAGGTGCAGTCCCACAGAGATGTTTCTCTATGAACTGTCATGGAGTCAGCAAATCCAAAATGTCCATGGAGTGATATTGGGTTTTTGTGATTTAGAAGTGAAGCCTGTCATTTAAGAAGCAAAAAGATCGCATCACTTCTCCAAGATTGGACTGTCTGGTAGAACTTTCTTCTGCTTAACATGCAGACGGTCCTGGGTTCAAGCCCCAGGGGGTTGGACTCGATGATCTCATGAGGTCCCTTCCAGCCCTATGATTTGATTCAAAAAAGACTGCATGGATTCAAAGACTTTTCCCTGTGTCTTGAAAGCACCACCTCACTCTAAAGCAGTGTTTCTCAGCTGGTGTACGGTGAAACCCTGGGGGTCTTTGGACAGAGTGAAAGTGTTCTGGGGACAGAGTGGAGGCGTTCCTGGCTCCTCCCTGTCAGAGGAGGAGGGAGGCTGAATAGGAAGGAGGGAAAGGAGCCACACGGTGAGCTCCTGAGTGTCTGGGAGATTTGAAATGCCCCAGCCGCATAGCAGAGCTTCCAGGTACACATCAGCATTCGCCATCATGCTCCTTTGCTGCACACCTCTTGCTCTTTTGCTGCAACTGGGGCATTTTAAATTTCCCACCGCTGTTACTGCCGATGTCAAAATCACTTGGACATAACTTCCACAGTAAGACTTTCTTTGATAAACCTCACTCCAAGAATAGGTGAACTTTGTTAGATCATGCAGGTCCAAGATTCACATTAAAACTTGAATAATGTCATGTTCAGTTTTAAGTTGTTTGCATAATCATCATACATCTATTTTTAAAAAGTAAATGCATTATATTTGCAAAATTGTATTTAATTCTGAATCATTTTCACAGGAATGTGTAGTATGCAGGTATTATTAACATTGCAGCTGCTGTAAACCGACTTTTTCAAGAAAGTTTTCATCAGGTGTCCCAAATTAAGTAATTAATACCTATAGCAAAACAAAGAGTCTGCTGGCACTTTTAAAGACTAACAAATTCATTTAACGCATGAGCTTTCATGGGAGAAATTCCACTTTGTCAGACGCTTTAAGATCTTCAAACATCTGATGAAGTGGAATTTCTCCTGTGAAAGCTCATAGATTAAATAGAAGTGTGAGTCTTTAAAAGTGCCTCAGGGCTCCTTGTTTGTTTTGCTGAACTAGACTAAAACAGATACCCCTCTGGAACTTGTGAGTGCTTTTTAGGTGTTCACCGGTCCACTAAAAGCTGAGAAACACTGCTCTAAAAAACCTGTAGCTGGCAGTGTTGAGAAGACAAAGAACTTTGATTCTACCTTGCTGAAGAATAGTTTCGCTATAAACTTACTCCAGTTTGTTGACCATTCTGAATTATGAAAAGGTAACCTTGAACTTCTCCTAGAGATTACTGGGAGCTGAAGGTTGTGTCAAGGGAATTTCAACTAGATATGCACTAATTTCAGCATTCTTTTTATATCAGTTCTTGAACAAGTACCTTATGTGTGTGTGTTTAAATGTACAAGTAGCTTTTTATCAAAAATGTTCCCGGGGGGGGAGGGCAACTCAAGATCCTGTGAAAAACAATGACCATACAGGGAGATGTCTGCCCTCGCTATAAGTGGCTTCTCTAACCTACCAAAAGCAGCTGCTAAAGATACCGTTTGGGTCCGAATTACCTCTCCTCTGCTTTGGTGCTGAACAGCGTCTCATTTGCTTTTCTCTGAGATGCTTTTGTTTTTCCAGGGTCTATCAATCTCTTGCTACTCAAGCTTTTATTTTCCCAGCTAACTTACCACCTTATCCACAGGCATCCATCATGACTGGAAGTGTGCACAGTCTGGGCTTGGAAGGGAGCAAACTGCTCATGGATTCTGTTAGCGAGTCGGGATTGAGCCCACTGAGGAAAGGGAGATCCAGCTGCTGCGACCAAGGGCAGAGTGACAGCAGCATTGCTTCTGCCAAGAAGAGTGAGAGGAATCTGGAGATGAAGAAGATTAAGGAGGAAGTGCAGGAAATCATGTCCCCTACCCCTCTTGAGTTGCACAAGGTCTGTGGGTAAAAGAGTTCACTTTAGCGTTACCTGAAGTTACCTCGGTTGAGTTGCTGTGGGGGCTGTGGAGAAGCATTTGCAGTGAGAGAGATCAGCAAACATGCCTCTATTTAATATGTGCCAGGCCAAAGGGCGCAGTAGTGGAAATATTTTGCTGGGAAATAAATTTTCTGTGATTTGTTCCCTACATAGTACAAGTCAGCCATGATTGCTGCTAAGCCAGTATTTTATATTTCTTCCTGATTTAGCCACCCGATTGAAAAAGAAAAAGGAAAAATCAGTTCATTTTAAACTAAACTAGCAGGGGAGGCGGTAGTTTTATTTCCCCCACCAAAATGGAAAATATTTCATTTAGGTCAAATGAAACACTTCGGATGTCAAGCTGAGTCAACACTTTGTCTCTTTTTTGGTAAATGTTTCCAGGGTGTTGAATGAATGAGAAGGTGGCTTCCCACTAGAACAGTGGTTTTCAAACTTTTTTTTTCTTGGGACTCAGTTTAAAAAAAATCATTTGTACCCACACCCCAACCATTACCTCTGTCAGCAATATATTCCTGTCTTTCAGTGGTGGTGGCAGGGGGTGCTGCGACCCAGTACCTGAAGGTCTGTGGCCCAATACTGGGTTCCAGACCTGTAGTTTGAAAACCATTGAACTAGAACATGGCAGCAAAGGTCTTTGCTTCATGAGATGGACTCAGACATATAATCCTAGATCTCTGCTGCTTCATCACCAAAGATTGGGAGAATTCTTATGCAAACTTTGTAGTTTGCACCCCTCTCTGTTTGCATGCAGAGGAGGGGGAAAATGAGCAACAGTCACTTTGCTAGATTGCCATTATTACATGAGATCTTTAAGCACTGTGCAATCTGTGAGTGATTAACTAATTCTTTTAGTACAGGCAGCGCAGCTCAAATTGTGATATCGTCGTCAAGGAAACCCACTTAGTCTTCTTCAGGGTCAAGTGTGATCTAGTAGTCTCCTTTATTGAGGAATATGTTCCCTGATTGAAATCCCCTCTTCTACAGTTCTTTCTAGAGAGGTTGCAAACTTCAGTTAAAAGTGAGTCATTCATATTTACACATAAGATGGTGTTGATGCAAGGAAATATTAATTTAAACTAAACATATAATGTGAAACTTGACCCAGATTTTATTGGAGAAAATAGCTTGATAGGCTTCAAAGAATATGACATTTTTTTTGGTTCTGTGTCTTGGAACAGAATCTGAAGTTACACTAACTGGAATAATATTTTCAAAGGTGATCAATCATTGTCCTTCAGAGCATGAGCTGCTATTCTGAAGACAATGTCCATCCTACCTCCCCCCGAAAATCGTATGGCCTAATTAAGTACATTATTTGGGGAACATGAGAAATGCCTTCTTCTGAAACATCTGGTACTGTCACATTTGGAGCCAGAATTGCAGGCTGAATGGGCCATTGGTCCATTTCAGTGTCACTTCTAAGGCCCATCACTGAAAGCACTATGTTCCAGAGCACAAATGAAGAAGACGGAGCAAACTTGAGGAATCTTTGACCTGTGAGGCTTGCCTAAGCAGTGAGAAAAACACAGTGATGGTGGCAAAGGCCATGGCTATCTTATGGATGGTACAGCAGCACAGCTACAGTAACATAGATGCTTCCTAGGCTGTGTTCACACACGGGCATTATTTCGATACAAGTTGTGTCGAAACAACTTGTATCGCAATAATGCCTTATTTTGAAATAACTTAATTCAAATTAACAGTTTGTTAATTTGAATTAAGGAAAACAGCTCAAAGCAAAATGGCAGTTTCAGGCAACAGTTATTTCAAAACAAGTCACTGTTGTTTCGAAACAACATGTTCAGACTGCATTGTTTCGAAACAGTTGTTTCGAAACAATGTTGTTTCGCCCCCAAATGGGGTTTAAGTTGTTTCGAAACAACGCCGTTGTTTCAAAACAACGGGTGCCGTTGTTTCGAAACAACCGTGCGTCATGTGAACAGGGTATTTCTTATTTCGAAACAACCTTTGTTGTTTCAAAATAAGAGTGCTGTGTGAACACAGCCCTATAGAAATAGAAGGGGTTTTTCCATTGCTGTGACAACTCTACATCCCTGAGCAATGGTATCTAGGTCAATGGAAGTTTTCCTCTGTCAGCCTTGGTGAGTTAACACCAGGAGTTAGGATGGCATAGCTTTGGCACTCAGGGGTGTGAATTTTTCACACTGCAGAGCACCATGGCTGTGTCACTCTAAGTTTTACACGAAGACTTGGCCAAAGCCTAACACTTAACTAGATCATCGCTACTGCTTGCCAAGTTCCTGGGGATTAAGAATATGATGGCATTTGTCACATGTGGGTGGTGGTGGTGGTAGTGATTACAATAATGTCCACCCTCCAGATTTGTTTCATGAGGGGATGTTATGCCCACCACACTGCAGTTCCCATCCCCGTTGCCAAAATATGACTCCAGGTAGCGTTGTGCTCAGCTTCACTACTGGCTGAGCTGGCTTGTGCTGGCTGAGAGCTGCTGCTTCTCTGGGACAGCTGGGGACTCTGGAAAGAACTGTCCTGATGTGTGTCCTGTCAGGCAGAAATGTTGCATTCGCTGGTGGAGTGGATGATACCAGCTACGTCAACTGCTGGAGAGGAGGGGAGACAAAGAGGTTAAAGGGGATTCAGCACCATACAGCCGCTCTTCTTTGCTCTGACCCTAGGCAGCTGGCTCATGACAACTGTCAGAGGTGCTGGTGGTGGTGATGCTCTTGTCCTTGGGAATCTGGAGGAAGGGAGCAGCTCTTGGCAGAGCAACTTTAACTCAGCCACCACTGTTACAAATTTGGTGCTAGTGACTCAGTGATTGGCTCCTGGTGCCTATAACATCACAGTTTGGCCATTCCTAACATTGGCCCTGCCAGGAAAAAGCAGGTTGCAATGGTA
This sequence comes from Podocnemis expansa, assembly GCA_007922195.1. Classification (NCBI taxonomy): domain Eukaryota; kingdom Metazoa; phylum Chordata; order Testudines; family Podocnemididae; genus Podocnemis; species Podocnemis expansa. The sequence continues at coordinate 19,600,386 of ML681973.1, forward strand.
GAAGGGCAAAATGAAAAGAGCACAAAGCCAAAAAGAGTACCAACATGCATCCCAGTCAGACCCCACTCCACCGTCACAGGCTGTGAACAGCAATCAACTTTCGAGCAGACAGTGGCTTAATAGAATTACTATAGTTTCTTAAGGGTGTTAAAAACTCGCAAGTGTGATGCTTCTGGAGCAAACTATTGAAGAAGCTACCAAGAGCATTAAAAAAAAAATCTCCAAGAGCTGTCATAGTTCAACATTTTGCTTGGAAACATTCATGTTTGTCAATTAACTTTATTCATATTTTCAACACCATGCTGGTGGGTATTCAAGATGCCCAGAGTAGCTTGAAAGAACAGACAACCATTGTTTGCCACCCGATCCCAGACAGACCTCATCAGGAGACCCAGCAGATTACTATGCTGTACCGCACACATTACCCATGGAGTTCCTGCTATGCTCCTCTTGCATATTTCTTGCTCATTCTGCATTAAAACATCGTAACCAGTGCCTTTCCATGCAGATGACACTCCACAAGGACCCAGAGAGTGAAGACTTTGGATTCAGCGTCTCTGATGGCCTGTTGGAGAAGGGTGTCTATGTAAATATGATCCGTCCCAATGGACCAGCTGATCAGTGTGGCCTCAAACCTTATGACAGAGTCCTTCAGGTAATGAATGCAAAGTACATCTCTGGGAACAGTGAGAAAGAGACTGACAGAGAGGATTGTAATATTCCATTAAGGGGACGCCAGCTTTATAAAAGCTGGTAAATAGACAGCTAACTCCTCAGTGTTACCGTGTACCTGGAACAGTGAGAGTTTTACACTGACAGATTACTGTGTAACTGATGGACCTGAGCTCCACATCAGAACCATGCATGATTTTGAGGACGCTTGCCTTCAGATCCAACTGCACAGCCTAGATTTTTTCCTTCTAATGCTAGGCAAGAAATCTTTTTCATCCTTTTCCTCATGTGCATCAGGGGGACTTTTCAGGTAGCCCTCAGTTTCAAACATGAATCAAAGCAAGACTGCACATGGAGTTGCGTGTGGATTTAAATGGTATTCTTTGATGTTTAGTGCATAACCATTTTGCTTATGCATAGAGAATTCTAATAAAAACATCCTTCAAGTGAAGTCTTGTTCACACACTCACTTTCCCTCATAACTCATGATTCAGTGGATATTTGGTGCAGAAACTAAATACAGAATGCAATAAACATAGTGAACAATCTCTGCAGGTATACTTGACCACCAAGGAGAGAGTAATAATGGGAGAGGGGTGGCAGTGGCTTAGGTATTTCCAAGAGACTTAAATAGATATAACAATAGTACAGCCAAGTGAACTCAAGCAGCGATAGAGAGAGCCCAGTCAACTAGAGAAAATGTTGCTGCTTGCAAGTGTATATTTTGGAACCCTTTTAGAAGTCTTGACACTCTCAAAAGGATGCCTCGTCCCCGTCCCCCCCCCAATTTTAAGTGGAGAGAGAGATCAGTGCCCAGATTTGCGCAAATATATTAGATACATTAGGTAACTGACAGCAAGCCTTATTTGAGCTTGTGATGGTCTGTAGCCAGTTGGCTAATGTACCTTCTCTGCCTCAAATAAAAGATTGGTGCAAGAATATATAGAGCCCTGTGCAGATACAGATTTGTAGCTCTGCATCCAATCTGCATCCACAGGAAATGGTCCATGGATATCCATGTCACATCCACAGATGCACATGGCCACATATGTAGTGTAGATATCTGTAGATTTACAGGACTCTAAGAATGTAGAAGAAGCTAATTAGGATTTGTGGCTGCATTTCTGGTTAATGTTGGATGTGTCACTATCCATGTGAATGCCAGGCATTGTGTGGGTGTGTGGTGTGAGCTATGTGTGTGGGTGTGAAATCTTAAAAGGGGGGCAGAGACTTTGAGAATCCCCAACCTCTTCTAGGTCCCTTCTAGGCCTGTTGTAGACATCAAAGCAGTCAACATTGTCTTCTTTTATAGCTGTTATACTGGTTGGATGTTGAGCTGAATGGAAACTAAGGAAAAACACAGAGATGGGGCACTTGGAAGATCCTCCAAAATGGAGCTGAGGCAGAATCTAAAGATCTTCCTAGATTATTTAGTAAGAAGTAGATGTTGCCACTTCCTTCTCTACAGTTATGAAGGGGCCTGCCTACATGGGAACCAGTGTGTTCTACAGTATGGATGCCAGTTGGCAACTGGAGAGTCCATCCAGTGTCACTGAGCACAGCTCCATCGGTAGTTAATGAGACCAAAGGAACCTGGAGGAGGAGGGAGGCCTAGCCTTGCTCCAGATGTACTTCAGTGCCAGGGAGCTGACTTGGAAGTGAAATTCCATTCTCCAATCCTGGGAATATCCCTGTCATCAAGCCTATCTACTCTGGCTTAATCACCGGAGGGGGAGGGTTTGTCCCCAGGAAGTTCATATTGCAGATGATTAACCTTAGAGCTGGAAAAGTTGCCTTTCTTCTAAGGACCGAAAGGAGGGAGGTGGTGAAATCTCCATCTTTGGAGGTGTTTAAGGCCCGGCTGAACAAAACCATGACGGGGATGGTTTAGTGGGAGTGGTCCTGCCTCTGGCAGGGGGTTGGACTAGATGACCTATGAGGTCCCTTCCAACCCTAGGATTCTATGAGGGCTTGCAGTCTCAGCAGAATGCTTTAAAAACCTCCAGTGTGAAACAGGTCTGCTCTGCAAACCCCTGGAGGAAGGAACACAGCCTGTTTCTAGCAGTCTCAGCAATGTATGCATCTGATGAAGTGTGCTGGAGGCCACGAAAGCCTATGCTGGAAGAAATCTGTTAGTCTTTAGGGTGCCACAGGACTCTTGTTTTTGCTGTACACAGGCTAAAACAGCTACCCCTCTGGAAATTTTCAGCAGCATATATGTATTTTTTTTTTAATTGTGTAGGCCTATGAATAAGATGCCTAGATATGTTGTGGAATTTCCATCACTGGAAATTTTTAAGAGCAGGTTAGACAAGTAGCTGTCAGAGATGGTTTAAGATGGTATTTTTCCAGTCATGAATGCAGAGGACTGGACTTTGTGACCTCTTATGGTCCCTTCCAGTGATTTTATGATATAGTCTAAACTAGGTGCCTGCAATCCACACAGAACATTTGCTGAAAGATGCTCTTCATCTGACTGTAAAAGGCCAGAAGTGAGATTTCTCTCTTCGACACACCTTTTCCGTCCTGGCAGGTGCTGAGCACCCTTACCTTTAGTTAAAGTCAGTGAGAGCTGCAGGTGCTCCGAATTTCTGAAAATCAGGCTCAGACTTAACCCGAGGATGAGACAGAAGCTCAGAGTGCTGCTGCTGCTGCCTGCGGTGATAAGCAGAGCGTCGGCTGCAGCTTTCAGAACAGCATGATGATTCTGGGGAGTAGGAATATGCATTTCACAAGCAAAGGTTCAGCTGTCATCCAGGATCCCATGAAATTGGATCAGAGATCAGCTTGGAACAAAATCCCAGATCTGTCTGAACTTTGCAGAATGTGGTAGATTAGTGAGTTCTTGTCTTTTCTGCTTGTGGGAGTCGTCGTATAGCTTTCCTATTATTCAGAAGGCTAGACAATTGGACAGGGCGGCGAATTGGTCTGACTGATGTTTCAGTCCTTAAGAGTCCTGGTAAATTCCATGTGGGGCTGAAGGAATTTCAGCCTCCAGGACAGACTGTATTTCTAGGGACTCCACTCGAGCGCTGGGTCTCCGTTCTAGTGACAGTCTTGGATTTTCCACTTAACAAATGTGTCATTCTTGTCGTCCTTTCCCCCTCACACTCCAGGTAAACCGCATTCGAACCAGAGACTTTGACTGCTGTCTGGCTGTTCCACTCATTTCTGAGGCAGGAGACAAACTGGACCTTGTCATTAGTCGAAACCCGCTATCGCTGGCTGCCAATGCCCAACTGGAGGCCAGCGGGGAGTCACCAGTCCAGCAGTCCTTGGGTGGTGAGGTCAAAACAAGCACGCAGACACTCTGAGGAGGGAGAATTTCAGCAGAAGGTACCCTTGGGCCCTGCCGTGGTGGAAAAGCTGATGGGTAGCCATTGTGGTTGTCTGTTTTTTACACTGGTAATTATAATGCTGTATGTAATGTCACTTGTGATGACAGGGTAGGTCTGCAACTAGCTGTGACTTCTCTACCACCAGGCATTGCTTTGACGGTGCAAACTAAACCAGATGAGCAGCTTGGACTGTGGTTAATGCGAATGGTAAGATGGGCTGCCAGTAGCAGAAAATAGCATCCAGGGTATTTCACCTTGGGCAGGGGATTCTTCAGTCATCATTCATCTCCAGTAGGCCTGCGCTTTCATAGTTTGTGGGTTCAAGGAGAATGGGTCATCTCCTTGTCCCTCCGACATTCTCATCTGAAGGACTTCGCTGGCCTTTAGACACACATGGTGCTATTTATTTGCTCTGTTGTTTGCTTTATTAGTCGTGTATAGTAAAACAAATCCTGATTTGTCTGGAAGGAAACCCTTCTTCATTTCGTGACCTTTTTAAAACTCTACCACTAAATCTGACATTGAAATCCCCTTTCCACCTGATCACTCGCCAACAATGGAGCCCTAAATCCCATGTAAAACACCTTTCAAAACCACTCACTTACTAGTGGCCAGGTGCACTTTCTTTTGAAAGCAAAATCCTTTTGATGGGTCAGTGGCACTGTCTCTGGTTGGAAATCCTGCACTCCTAGCCCATCCCTTTGGAAATTCAAGGAGGCACTTTGCCCCCTTGTTGACTCCAAGACACAATTTCAGTTGTCTTTCTTCATATATTTTTACAGAGCACTTAGTAGAACAGAGTGTCCAGGAAAGCCACTGAATGGCTGTTCTAAATCACTAGCCCTCTTGTTCACATAGGCCATCACAGAGATTCTTCTCATTGAAAACGAGAGCTGTTCCTCCAAATAAAAGCTGAACGGCATTCATCTCGGGCCAACTTTGCGTTTGTTTGCTTTTTTTTTTTGAATAAATAAATCCTTGTTGTCTCCGGTCAAATGCTGGCATGAGAAGCCCTTTACTAGATTGATGTTGTGTTTTCAGTTCCCAGGCAAGCCCCAGATGGGTCACCTTAGTGCAAGTGCAAGTGTGTATGCTTTTTTAATGTCTCTGGTAGGTTTTGGACATTTCCGTGCAGTCTGCCATAGCAGCCCTCTTTGCTTATCGTTAACCTCTCTGTGGTTTGTAAGCATGATGCCTTTTTTTGGTAGCGCTTCCTCACTCTGTGTTTCCCTGCAGGCAGGCCAGCTCCTTGTAGATGATATGGGTGTGATATTTGAGTTGGTTTTAAAAGCTGCCTGCAGCAATCTAGTTGCAATGCAACCAAGTGCGTGATCTCTTCTTACTCGTCTCCAAACAAAAAAAAATCACTGATATTTGTCAGTTTCTTCACATGGCAAATGTGATTGCCTACTCCATGTTTCATCTATTTGCACTTTATTAAGATTTATTTTTAACTGATGTCATAAGGGCCTGTTTTTTTAGGGGATGGGGGGGTATACTTGAAAGATCCCTGCTTAACAGAACTGGTTTGCTCCTTCTGCTGGGTCTCATTTTATTTATTTATTGTTGTTATTGTGTATGCGGGATGCCATGTAGGTTTGAAATGTTCATTGTTCCACCACCAAGACTAATTCCCATGTCTGTACTGTAGCCCAAATTGCAACTGTGTCTCACATCCAGCTATCTGTAGGTGCACCATTCTCCTCTCAAGTATGCAATATCCCATACCATTGCTGCCATGACTAGATAATGTGCCATAACTGATACTGCGAAGCATTGACAGTACAGCCAACAGTGTTTTTATATGCAATATATTCTAAAAGGCAGAAGCTCGGTGCAGCTTCTAATGGGTTTTTAATGAAGACTTTTATTAAAGGCTTTAAAAAGAAAACTTGGTCCTTGTATCCCTTCCTATGCATTTTGAATGATACTAAAAGGAAATGCATTACTTAAATGTGTATTTTTATCCATATATTAGAGTGTATTCCTTGTAAAGTATTTTTATATGCTAATTTTCTTATGTATCTATGAAAGCACAATATTTAAAGGTACAGCATTTCAAAGAATATTTTAGTCCTGTTTTGGACTGATTTGTAAATCTCTGTATTTAAATGGGATTGCAATGACTTTGATTTTTTTTTTTAATTAAATAAATACAAGTGAAATGCTTCTGGCCTGGTTCCTGAGTCAATTTCTGCTAAAGGGCAGAAACCAGAGAATACTGGCTGATTGGGTAGTTCAGCCTGCTTCCTCTTGCTTGTGCATGTTTGGGGACACAGCCCAGCTCAGCTAGCCAATGCAGAGGTGAAAAGGTTCATGGCTTTCCCTTTCCCTCCTCTTCCCCTGCCCCTCCTTGGGGGGATTTTGATGTACGGGGTTGCTAAGATGGAGCAATCCCTTTTTCTCCCTGACCTCAGACAGAGTCATCGCTTGTCCTTGGCCCTTGCGGGTAAAGGTTTCTTGCATCTTCCCTGCAGTCCAATATTTGGGCCAGACACAATTCAACTGTGAGTTTGACTGAAAAACCATGTGATTTTGGATCTGGCTTGGAGAAAAGGAAATGATTTTAAAGAAGGACACAAATTTCAGGCCCAGAACTGAGTTATCTTTCAGCATCCATGGGGTCCACATCCAGCTCCAGTCTTTCTCGAATGATTACCTACAGTGCTCCATGTACTGCAGCCCTCAGCCTTTAGCATGATTTGGCCCAATGAGCTTGAAGGGGAGATGACTCTTCTAGATCCGGGTACGAACTTTTGATTCAAAACACTTCACAGCATAACAGTGTAGCTTTATGTTTGGGGGTGTGTTTGCACTGCAAATGAAACTATGCCTGGCCCATGTCATCTGACTCGGGCCTGTGGGGCTTTTAAATTGCGGGGCAAACATTCAGACTCAGGCTGCAGCCCGGGCTGGAGGGCTCTGTGTGGAGGGAGGGTCCCAGAGATCCAAGCCCAAATGGTTGCCTTCCAATTAAACAGCCCCACCACACCTTGGCAAGGGCCAGCCATGGGTATCTAATTGCTGTGTTAACGTACCCTAAAGCTGTTTCAGTTTGCTGGCTTAGGTGGTGTAATTTTACAGCCACACTGTTGTACTTTGAATGTCTCAAGAATTCATGTGTTTAGTTCCACTGACGCCAGCAGGAGCACTAGGATCCTTAAATGCTTTGCTGGATCAGGGTCAAAATGATCAGCACCTTCCAGGATTCTGCCACGGATTGATCTGTGATAATTCCTCGTGATTTACTTAAGCTTTGCATAGCAAGCAAGGAGTCCTGTGGCACTTAAAGACTAAAAAATTTATCACATGAACTTCCGTGCAGGAAAATCCCACTTTGTCAGATGGTGGGATTTTCAGACGGTTGTTTGACAAAGTGGGATTTTCTCCCATGAAAGCTCATGCGATAAATGAATTTGTTAGGCTTTAAGTGCCACAGGACTCCTTGGTGGTTTTGCTGAACTAGACTAACACGGCTACCCGGTTGGAATTAAGCTGTGTACGTAACTGTTTGCGGTCCAGACACTGGGGTGTCATTGCTACAATAAACAGACCGCTGTGTTCATTGGCTGTCTTTCAGTGTAGTAGATTCTTTCAAACAAAGACCTTCAGCTGTTTGGCAGCTGGCATTTGGCATCAACTACCAAAGCAAAGGAGGGTAAAACAGAAGGCTCTGTATACACTGCAGAAAATCTTGTTAAATGTAATGAGGCAAGTGTGGTGTCGACTGTTAAGTAGCCTCTTAATCCTGCCTCCCATGTACACAAGGTAAAAGTTACCACTTGTGAGAGCTCGCCTGGAATGCCAGGAATTGCATGCCTTAAGGTTTGAGGCACCTGTCTTGTAATGCAATACACATCGCTCTACAGAAATGTGGGGCTGGCTGTGGCATGGCGACTGCTTTGTCAGATCTGTGAAGAACCTCCTGGGATTTGGGGACATCTGGGTTTGCCCCTCAGGCTATTCCCAGAGGCTCCCTGATGTGGGCAGTGGAAACGCTCAATGCTTTGCTGCACAGGCACTGACTGGTGAGTAGCCACGTGAGCAGGCGACGTCTTTGGAGCATTCTGAACATCTATGAGCTATTCAGCCTTGCTGTGACGTCTTTGGGTTTATGGGGACGTTACTGTGCCAAGAGTGAATTTGGCCAAATGGGCTTTGTGCTTGAGGGAGGAAGAGACATAGGTTGATATGGATTGCCATTCTCTAGCCACCCTGGCATCCTGGTCTGTGAGCAATGCTCAGATTGCCAGCACCTCAGAAACGCGTGTGGAGGACTCTGAGGTAGGGAAAAATTAATAAGGGACTTAGGAAAAAGGGTTCAGAAAAGGGAAGCGTAAGAGGCACTACTCAATGCTCATTTGGAGATGTCTGGCTGGGTGATGAGCAGGTACCTGACTTCACAGACTCTAAGGGCAGAAGGGACCAGTATGACCATCTAGTCTGACCTCCTGCACAATCCAGGCCTCAAAACGTCACCCACCCACTTCAGCAATAAGTCTCTAACCTATGACTGCGTTATTTACATCCTCAGATCATGATTTAAGGACTTTAAGCTACAAAGACTGCACCGATAGGTGAGCCATGCCCCATACTACAGAGCAGAGCCATAACAGCTCTGTTTAAGCGCACCTTGGAATTAGCGGCGCCTGGGGCCAGCGCCACAAAACACGCCTTTTAATAGAGCGGCTCTATTGAGCTGCTCTGGTGCACCCTGGGCAAAGCCCCATTCGCACGGCCATCATTATGGCTCTGCTACAGAGGACGGTGAAAAAACCCCCAGAGCTGTAGCCAATCAGCCCTGGGGGAAAATTCCTTCCTGATGCCAAATAAGGCGATCATAGAAACCCTGAGCATGTGCGCAAATCTCAGCAGCCAGTCACCCAAGAAAGAATTCTCTGTAATAAGTCAGAATCCAGCCCACCTACCCTCCCGTCTTAGGCCACGTGCATATTTACCACCACAAGCCATAGATCAAAGATAGTTAATATCTAAAGTAGGCTGCCTGCTCATGCCAGCCCCTTCATAAACTCATCAAGCTCAGTTTTGAAGGGAGGTGTTTTTGCCCCCACAGCTCACCTTGGGATGCTGTTCCAGAACTTTATGCCTCTCAAGGTTAGACACCTGCATCTAATTGCAAGCCTAAATTCTAACCGGATTGTGCTTTAAAAAAAGGACGTGGCAGTAGGGTCTAACATTTCTGGTTTTTGGTATATTTATTTGTAGGCCTGGCCTAGACTCGTATGATTGCGCTGGTGCAGGTCCTGAGCATGGGCCTGGTATGCAGGCTTTATAGGGTACGTAGCGCTGGATGGCCCTTTCTCTGAAAATAAAACAGCCCAAAGTGTCACAAGATTATTGATGAACTCATTTAATGAGCGTTCGGCTACGCAATCCTATCCACAAAAGGAAAACTAGCAATGGAACCAAATTCCCCCAGTCTGATCCTGATTCCAGCCTCTGGTGTAACTGCATGCCATGGGGGCTCATGCAGGGATGATGAGTGGGTGGCAGATGGCCATGTGTGGATGGGTGTTAATCTAAGAAATTCTTCTCCTCAGGTTGCCATTTGAAATGCTGCTGAAGATGCTAAAGGTGGGAGCTTGCTGCCTTGCAATGGGTGGTGAGAGGTGACTTGACCTGTGGAGCGCTTGTGGTCTGTTTCCTAGAACGTGTGATGTGGAGGCTTGTTGGTCACCGTGTTGGCATTTCAGGTGAGAGGCCTAGTCTGTGGAAACTGAATTGTCATCGCACAATTAGGAGGCACTGCCTGCAGCGCCTGTTGCTGAAGCAGGGTGCTAGTGAGGTAAAAAGCTGGCCCTTAAGATTGTCCATGCTATACTGGTCTGAGAATGAGTGTGCAAATCTCCAAGGGTATGGCCACACATCTCTTTTATTTTGAAATAACACTGGTTATTTCAAAAGAAGATTAGGTCCGCACGACGTTTTCTTATTTCAAAATGATGGGCTCTGTCATTTCACAATAACTGTCATTTCGAAACAGCTTAAACCCCATTCATTTCGAAACGGCTGTTATGTCAAAATGGTTATTTTGAAATAACACCATTTGCACATATTTTTGCAAAATAACTTTTTCAAAACAACATGTGCAAATGGCTTTATTTCAAAATAACCATTTTGAAATAACAGCCGTTTCAATAGCAGGCTTTCCCTTAATTTGAATTAACATTTTCTTAATTCGAATTAACTTATTTCGAAATAAGGACTTTATTTCAAAATAACTCACTTTGAAATAACTTATTTCGAAATATTGATGTATGTATGGACATAGCCCAAGGTTGCTAGGTCTTTTCACGGCCTCTCAATACTTTTATGCTCTGCTGTGTAATATTGCCTGACCATGTTCTGTGAGCAGGTACATCTTGGATTCACGGTCTCCATGTCAGTCAAACGGAAAATTTTGTGAAGCAAAATGACATCCATCTTGTGGTATGACCTTGCATGTACAGTGTGATGACACTGCTTGGAAGAACCATTTTTAAATGAAAACTTCCATGCTGTTTGGGGGATGTGGGACAACACATCTGAAAACAGGCTTATGCAGGTAAAATGTTTGGGACTGGCTGCTCTAATGCAGCCAGATTAACATAAAATTTACAGGTGAACACTGTGAAGTGCACTGTGATTGGATCTGGAAACCAGTGCAGTGTATTGAAAATTTCTTGTACTCGAAGTTTAGGACTGGGAGGGAGCTTGGGGCACAACGAAACCATGCCTGACAGGTGTTTGTCCTCTTTGTTTGTAAAAGCCTCCAGTGGTAACGCTTCCATAGTTGCCCTAGGCAATCTGTGTTTAATTACACTGACAGTTAAGAAATTTTTCTTAGCATCTCCCTTGCTACAATTGAAGCCCTAATCTGATCCTCAGAAGTTAACAAGAACGATTGTCACCCACCTCAAACAGCCTTTTATGAACTTGGAATATTATCTCCCCCACTCCCACCACCTTGCTTCGACCCCTGGATTTCTCCTTCGAGTAGTTCCTTCATAAACAACGGTAATAAAGCCATATTCATCCTGCTGGTCTTCCACTGTGTCACGGCTCAAGCAATTTTATTATAACTGATACAAGAAGCCTGAAGGTGCTGGGACTATGAAACGTCAAACCAAGAGGTGCCAGGACTCAGCCGTAGCACAAAATTAAGCAGTCAACATCTCTGTGGTATTTGAACACAAGTACATCTGTCCAAGAGGCTGGTAGGAATCAGTGGATGCTTTGCTATTGCTCGTGCTCATCTTCTCTTCAGACCAGCCCAAGGCTCTTTACAGGCAACTCCTTCTCCAAAGCCCTATTCCCCAATCTACATCTTCTGGAAGTTGAAGTGACATTGCTCTGCATGTGACACCACATCCTCAGTCTGAATGGTAAACAGCACCATCTTCCTGCCTTCTCAATATTTGTTCAGATGCAGCACTTGATAGAAAAGCACCTGACTAAAGCTGATCTTAAGTGAAGAGCTGTGCTGAGGAGATCCAAACTAAGAAAACTATCTGGGGAAAACTTTAGCAAGGATGAAATGAAGCAGGTTGGGGGAAGTTGCCCAAAAATTTGGAAGCGTATGAATAACTAGTCTCTCGCTCTTGGGAACTTTGGAGGTTGAGTTCACCAACGGCTAGGTCTAACAGCAAAGCTGTGAGGCCCCAATTTAGTGAAATAATGTTATTCAAAGGTACCCTGTTCTGAAAGCTATTCAAAAGCAAAGCCCACATTGTGCGTATTTTGCAATAAGCACTGAGTATATAACAGGCTCTCCTGTGGGTCACTGAAGTTTAAAAGTAACTGAGTCAGATGCATTAGATGTATAAAGGAACGATTTATTTTCTGTTATAAGGTGATTACAAACTCCAGCTAAGAAAGCAAAGATGGCTTAAAAATATCAATATACATTTTTATCTAAAAATCAAAACAGATAAACTGCAAAATACAAACATTTACTGTATCCACAAACGCTAATTTTAAGGACTGAATTACACTCCAGGATCTTATTCCAATACAAATATTCCTGCTCAAAACAGAACAAAAAATATTTTAACAATTATTGATAGTTTTGAAAAAGTTCAGTTGAATTATTCGAGAGGACACAAACATCCTCATGCTTCATGTGCTATTTATCACATACTGTAGTCACAGTTATTAGGAATTTAAATAAAAACAAAAAATCACCCCCACCAGCACTGTTTTTAGCTAAATACATCAAACAAGATGGACCACCACTTTTAATGTGAAGTCCCTGGCGAACTATCAGGTAACAATCACAACATCACATTGAAAAAAATCCTAGCAAAACAATGAGCCGTTCAGAGCAATACTTTAATAAATCCAGTGCAGAGAGAACGTTCTTGGACTGGCGCAAATGATGAACTAATATAATTTGTCCCTCAATTTTCAGGCTCCCAATAAAATTGCAACACTGGCCTTTTGCCATGTGCTCTGTTTTAGAAACCTTTTCACACCTCAGCTACAGAAGATTTACATGCATAAATTCTCATTCTGATTGATCACCATCCTGAGCCAAACCTCCACTGAAATTAAACTGTCCATTGAAATCAGTGAGCCTTCAACCTGACCCAGGCTTGCAGATCAAGGCCTTATACATAATGTGGGTACTCCCTGTTGTACAGTGCCCTGGGCTGCTGAGTCATGTTTGCTTTGTAGCTTGGGATTTGATCTGATGGATGGCCTTCAGTAGCTCAGCATAACCTAAAGAGTGACACTTCACAAAGCTGTAAATCTAGTTTGTTCTATTTAACATTAAATCCTCTGTAAACAAATTAGTATGATTAGAAATGGGTTCATTCTAGATTAAAAATGAATAGATATCATAGGTTAATGGTTAGGTCCTAGAGGTTCCTGATCCCTCTTTAGCCAAGAGTTAATAATAAACTTTAATTCTAAATACAAAGCTTTGGATTTTTAATGCTGGGAGAGATGGGCTGAAACTGTGGTGTTCAATTTGGGGGTCTGAGATTTCAGTTCAGTTTATTACAATGGCAAACATGAATTGTAGCCTATGTTCCCTGAAGTCCAGGGCAGTTACTTCTAAGCTTTTATTTCACCCCTCCATCACTAGTTAAAAGAGGCTACTTTGCATCTTTGAAGTTTAAGCGTCTCACCTGTATAAGCTGGCTAACCTTGCCCACCCCACCTCAGTACAGTACTGTGAATCATCAGCCAAGGTGAGGTGGCCTTGGGGCTACAGTGCACTCAAAAGAGTGTGCCCTTTATCCCATTTCTTTTTGCCAGCAATACCTGTTCAGGTCATCTCCCTAGAAGAGGAAACAGAAGCTTTTCCCATAGGCCTCTCTTTAAATTGTGGTGGGTCTCATTCAAGATGCAATTGAACGTGGTTGTTTTCTATAGAAAGTGTGCAAAATGCACTGAATTGCCTTGATATGAGGACGTGGGTGACCATTTCTCTCCATGTGCTTCAACTGCATTAGTAACCTGTACATTTCAGTCTGTACCTCTTAGGGCTGGTCAACAATGCCAGCAAAATTTGGTAGAAATTGATGGCCATTACGTGGGCTACACAGTGATGTCATGCCCATCAACTTCATCTTTAGCACTCCAGCTTCACCACACTGCATCATCGGGAAATGCATTCCCGTCAACACAATGCTACATCAGTTGGGGTATGGTTTTAGTAAGTCAATTTCCAGTTCAACTGAGCTTGTCTTCAAGGACTCCTCAATTGATTTGGAAAAATTGCTCTGACAGTAGCAACTTAGAAGTCTGTTATTCTAACTTTGCCCCCATCAGTACAGAAAAAGCCTTAGTTAACTCTTTATTCACATCTCCCCATCTGCTTCAACAGTGACCATGAGCCATGGGTTTCATCATCAATTACTCTAAGAGTTCAGGCCTGCTTTCACTGCAGCCAAATGACAATTTATACTATTGTTATCAAAGGCTAGGGGATTTGAACCCAATTAGACAACAACAGACATCCCCAAATTGTCAGTTCCACTCAACAATGTACTATTGCTAACTGACCTATAATATTTAGGCCAGAGGCTGAGGCCTTCTGCAGGTGAGAAGATAGGCCACACTCCACATTAAAACTAAAGCTGACCTCTGCTTAGCCCCTGCTAATGCAATTATAATGATGATCTAAAATGTTTTGCTGTTTTCTTCTTAAAAACAATTAAAAGCCTGTAGGCTTTTGTTTCAAGTGCACCAGCACAACTCAGTTTTGTTGAGCTCTCTTTTCCCCATTACCTGAACCCACCTTCAAGAGCATCTTTCAGTTGCAGCTAGCATAACAACATAGTTTATGGTGATATTACTGTGCTTTTTAATTGTTGTTTACTACACACTTCAGTGGGAATATTTCTGAGCAGGCTAGTGGTTTAGACTTCTCAGAAATATGAGAGCATGACTTGACAGGTGAACTGCAGGAGTTTGGAAGGTTTGAGGTTGATAACAGTGTAAGTGTCAGATGATTTTTCTCAGCTGCATTGGTCTGATCTTGTGAGCACAAGCTTTTCTTGTGACGGTTTCAATACTTCCTGGTTTCAGCATAGTAAAAAATACTGCTGTTTAAAACTCAAAAGAAACCACAAAATATGGAGATGCATGAAATGAAAAAGGTTTGGTTTTAACAGTTTGGGCCAATGTCCAGGGTATTTTTCTCCAATAATCCAAATCAGTTCACCTATGTTATGTAAGGGTCAGATAAAATAGGTCACACACACCTACAAAAATGAATTATAAAATCAGTTGTGGTTACAAGCATAAATAGGTAAAAAATATAAACTTGAAAGAACCATTTACAGATTGTTTTGTTTTAATTTGGCAGAATATAATATTGAAATGCAAATTTACTGCCTGGTAAAAGTGCGAATTCTGATGAAGCATTAGGAAAAATTCCAAAGTGCTCATTGGCGCTCAAAACCATGAAATGGCAACAGCAGCATTCTGGGTGACTGTTTTACAGAAATGATGACATAATTGTTCTTCATGCAGCTGACCTGTCCTCACGTCAGACTAGATCACACAGCTAAGGCCACAGACATTTACACCAGTAGAGCTTCAGTGAGGTTGTGTGTCTGTGTGAGACACTTTCCCTTGGAACGTGGAAGCGATTGATTTGAATGGCACAATTTGAGTCAAAATGGATCTGGATGCACGATCTTTGTAGTTTGAAAGGTGTAGTATTAACCCTCTGGTTCCTAATGCAAAGCCATAAATATCCATCTCTGACTCACCAGCAACTTTTCACATCTCAACTTTCAAACTATTTTTCTAATTAGTGTCCCTCCCACATATACACCTCACAGAGTATGTGCACACACACACAAAATTATCATTACTGTAATTTACAGTAAGTGAAGAAAGGAATTTAATTGTTGGATGGGCCCTTAACTCATGCCATTGACGTACACTGTGTACAACAAAGCCTGACGTGATGCTGGAAAGGATAAATTGTCTGCTCCAAAGTCCACTGAAGTCAGCGGGACTCGTTCCATTGATTTCAGCAGGCTTTGGATCAAGCCAGCCCATGTAACAACATGCATTCCAGAGTCTGAGCTTTAATTTAGTTGCCTCACTTCAACTAGTTAAAGGTAAACAATGTTTATTTTTTTTCTTTCTCTTTTGTTCTCAAGATCTAATTGTGTTCACATTGGCTTAGACAATTCTTCTGCTGAGATCTGCAAGACATCCAGAGCAGCTTTAGGATGGCTATTAACCATCAGACCAGCACCTGAGATGTGATATTTGTTATCACAACCTCTAGAAGTGTTTCATCTACAACTCCCATAATAATACAGTCACTGGAAAAGAAACCAAAACTAATATGGTGTTGGCTGTTTTGATGCTAGAATTCAGTCCCTCTGACTTAGAAACATAGACTCAAACTATAAAGACTCCCAAACTATACAAGACAACTTTTTTTTGGTCCATTTCTTACTTCTAAATTGCCCATTTCTTTTTACATTAATACCAACAAAATCACCATACGTTTCTGTTGCAATGACCTGAAGAACTCTGTGCAGCTCTAACTTGTCTCCCTCGCCAACAAAAGCTGGTCCCATAAAAGATATTGCTTCACATAGCTTATCTCTCTAATATCTTGGGACTGACACAGCTGCAAGAACACTGCTTACAGTTAGAGCCTGGCTCATTTTTTTAAAAAAAGTCCCATGTAGGAATGTTAAGAACTAGGTTATGTGCCCCTTTAAACTGCAAAAACCTACTACTGACAAACTCAACTGGCAATGATATAAGCCGGCACAGGTTCTGCTGCTGAATCTCCCTCAAATCAGTTTGCCTAGCTGAACTGTGGTACAACAACTAGGGGATTATTTTCCAAGTACAATACCCAAAGGGAAAGAAAGCCACATTTCTTTAAAGACCCTCTTCCTGGTATGTGTTGAGATTTATGAAATGAGCCATCCAAACTTTTTAAATTCTTCAGGGAGCAAATCTCTACTGGACTTTAGACCTAGCCGAGGGTTCATAATACATGAGCAACAGTCAGTTTACCTACAGCTATCCAACTTTAAAAACTTTTTAGGAGCTTTGTACTGCAGACAGTGCTTTTTCTTCTCAGTCTAAACTGGAATGGTGACTAATGTTTTTAACAAATGAAAATAAAAGTTACACAACTCCTCTTAATTTTCCTAAAACCCTATTTTAAGTAGGTTGATTCCCCCCCCCCACCTTCCCCTCACGTATATGCCTTTACCTAAAGCCAAAATTGTGGTATAGCACAAGACATTCAGGAGCCCTGAGGGCTAATCCTAGCAGTGTCACTATGTTATGGTAACCCTGGGTGCCACTTCCCTGCCTTGTGCTGGCTTCCCTGATGACAACCAATATACGAAAATTAAATAGGGATCCCAATTTGAGGTATATCGATGAAAACCACATGTGTGCTGCTCACTATTATTATCTTCATTTAATCATTCTTATTAAAAAGATGCCTGGGGAACAGCACATCCATGGACTGCTTTATTCCTATTGTAATGACTAACCTGCTCGGTTAAGCTTGGTGCTTTCACTGTCCTCAAGATAGCTTTCTTTTGCTATCAAAGTCCAACATTTAAATATGTATTTAGTTCTTAACTGCCCTAGAGTGCAAATGCTGCTGCTCCATAATTCAGACCTTAGCACTCTCACATGCTGCTCCTCTCGTTCTGGCAAAGTGCATGTTTAACCCAGTAGCACCTCAACTAACTTATGGGTGTACAGGGAAACTAAAGGTGTGTACACAAAACTTCCTTCAGGCAAACTGTCTTCTGAAGGTAATAGGGAGTTTGTCTTCAACTGTGACAGGACTCACCAGGGACAATCATCCTGATTGGATTTTTAATTCCTAACTGCATCTTTTCTCCCCCTAACCCCCAATTTCTCTCCTCCCACCGAACAGATACATATTTTTTTACATAGAATATCACAAAGGTATATCATAACTCAGAAATCTGTCATTCACCTTGCCTGAACAGAGAGAGAAAGCACTACACCTTTGAAACGCCAATTCCTTGAGACAGTGTCAGTTCTTTCAATGGAGCTCACTTGTGAGTTGTAGTTTACCCTGTTCCCAACCACACCAGCATCTAAAAATCGCTTTCTGAGATGTGAATATATTGCTGGCAATAAAAATCAATTCAAGTGATAAGATGTATATGTAGCGAGCTATTACATATGTTAAAAAAAAAAAACAGCGGTAGTAAATTCCTGTAATAGGCCTAGTCTGATATGAAAGCTCTGCCTCCACTGAGAGGCGTCTGCTGTGATTAGCTTACAAAATATGTAAAAAACACAAAAACAAACACAAAAAATAACATTCTCTGTGAGAAATAACAAAAAAAAAATCCTAGTGCAAATATAAAGCTCTGTAAACCGGTCCTATGAGAATCTATGGTTAGTAAACGGCAGTTAAAGCAGGTTTATCCTCTCACAGAGAGATCTCACATCATAGTCTCCACAATGACATGAGTTGGCTTAATCAATCCACCACTAGGCATTCCATTGGGGCAGAACGAGGCGGTGCTTTCTGTTTCTTTGGCCCACCGATTCACTTCCCTTGGGGCAGCCACAGCTTTTATTCTCTGAAAGGGGAAAAGAAGCAACAGCCAAGGGTTAGGAAAAATGGCCACATCAAGCCTGAGAGCCAGAGTCTAGAAAAGTGCATTTTTCTCACCAAACCATCTTGAGTTGCCTACGCAGGGCTTAGTCTTGCAGCCATTTATCAACAAGCGCAGTGCTTACTGCCACGAGCAGGTCCGTTAACTCTACTGATTAATCTTCCTCACCGTCAGGGAGCTCACTTTTAGCTTTACCATTAAACCCAGTATCTGGCTTAGCCTACCTCAGATCAGTAGTTCACTTAAGGCCAGTATCCTTATTCCAGAATGGCTTGTACCAGCAGCTTCATGGAGGGGCGGGGGGCGTGTGTGTGTGAGTGCACAGCAAAATAAGGTCAGTAGTAGATACAACCTGCCCAATAGGGCGCTTCCTTTGTTATTCTGTTCAGTTTTCAGTCGGTGCTATGCTGTGAGGAATAAGGCTATATAGCCACCTCAAGATATTTTTTATCCTAGCTAACACAGCCATGAATTTTCACATTATCCAAGTAGAAATCCAATCTTGTTTTTGAGTCCTATCAAGTCTTTGTTCTCAGTTGGAAAAAGAAAACCAGCAGCTTTAAAGACTGGTGCTCAGAGGAAAAAGGCTTACTAATTCGAGCAAAGTTGTGCAGTATCCGTCATTAGATGTAGTCAAGGCTAAACCTGGCCACCACAGGGCTGCTACTGGAATAATGGACACTGCACTATTGATATGCAGCAGAGTGGACTACATGGCCCATAAAGGTCCTTTCCAACCTTAATTAGGGTATTCAAGAAGAGACACTGGTGCTTCACTGGATGAGAAGCCAGACTGTCTGACTTAAACACACGTTGACTTTCAGTCCTTTAGTGTCTCCTCCAATTCACTTGGTTTTTTTCTCTCTCTTTCTCACTCTCTATTGAAACCAATCTTGCCTTTAAACAGTGTAGTTCATTGGCAAGCTGCAACCTTTCTCATTCTCAGTTCCCAACGAAGGAACTAGATGGCATTTGACAAGTGGTTACTTCCTCCCTTTCCTAAGATGATCTTAAAAGGCAGCTTTGGCTACTTTTAGACCACTTTCTAAAGAGATGGTGGGAATGCAGGCAGGAAAATGAGAACCCAGCAAAATGTCCTGGCCAGCAATAAAAAGCCCATTGAAACATGGAGAAAACACACATTCAAATGTATAATTGTGTTCTGGGAAAAGTTAACTTTCTTTCTTTACTGAGAAAATGCAGTTTGAAGAGGATATGGGGAAACACAGAAGGATGAATAGAAGACAGTGTTTGAATTTGTCTTTGGCATGGGCTAAGAATATATCTTCTAGAGGTAAGACCAAGCTATAAAGCTCAGATCTGAAACCAAGTTTCTGCAAGCTTGGGGAGCATTTGTATCTAGTGTTTTGGATCTAGTGTTTCATATGGTTCATTTTAGAGAGACAGAGAGCGAGAGAGAAAAAAGCCGAAATGTTCAGATAAGTTTTTCTTAATGGTGGGGATTGTGCTTTAGACTAGGCTCATTATAAAGACCAGGTCAGTCATGGCCTTCATTTATGGTACAAAATATTGCCAAAATTCCCTGTCTTCTTGGGTGCTGAACTTAGATTTGGGCCTCTCTCTAAGTGTTCTCTCTCTAATCTTACCTCTACTATTTTACTTATAGAACTGTGGTGGTTCCCTTTGCCTTGCTGCCTTTACTACTGAGATATGGTGCACATTGCCATATTTCAGTTTCTGTGTGAAATTAGACTAACAAAACAGTTATGCTCACAGAGGGAACAGTTTGTTGATTTGGAGGGCATATAAAATTAGGTGATGCTAGTTTTGAGGCCAGTAGGTTGAGATTTTGATCTGGTTAGTTAGGACTCACAATGTTTACTGAAATAACTATTGAGCTAAAATGTGATGCTTGTTTGTGTTTGTTAAAAAAGAGGTGTTCAACTCTGTCCTACCACAGCCACAATGGCAGCTATCGAAGAGTGGTGTATATATTGTGTAAAATGGATCAGGTTGCAACTGGCCTCATCTTTTGGATAGAGAGCAGCTTCACAAAGATGTCATGCCCCAGCATGCTATGCTCTATCTCTACTGAGATGGAAAGGGTGAAGACAAGTACACTAGGGCCTGTATGCTTCATTGGTAGTCCTTCCATAAAGACATGGACAAGTGTCGGTCACATTGTACCTCCTCAGAGTGCCTTGCTTTATCCGTGTTAAAATAACTTACCTGGCATCAAGTTAGATACAAAGTTAGATACAAGTTAGATACAAAGAAAGTGGCCCTGACTGAAGCCACCATTTACTCTTCAGCGTTAAACTTTCTCTCACACACACCAATGAGCCACCCACCATCTGGGTAATTGTTCTTACCTCAATAAGTGAACCATCTGACTGTATAATGCGGATGACCATCACCATTGGGATGCAGATCATGGAGAAAAGAGCGAGAAACCATCCCAGGCCGATTGCCCAGTCAGGATATATGTAGGTTTTGTTGTAGGTCAATGGTGTATACTTGACCAGAGAAAAGATAAAGCACCCCTGTGAATGTCAGAAAACAAAACAAGTTAAAGAACAGACACTACCCCCCTGAATCCATGACAACTTACGTATGTTATGGTATCAATGGGACACAGAAAAGGAAGTCTGTAAAAGGCAGCACTGATCAACCTTACTACGGATTCTGAGCCAAGGGAAGACATTCTACTTTAAATTGTTACAGGAGACCTCTTTATGCACATATACATTAATAGACATGGCCCCAGTAGATGGCACTCAAATATGTAGCATGGTTCTTGCATTTTGTACGACTAATAACACTTGTTGTTCATGGCAAATGGCGTTCTCCATGCAGTTCTTCACCTCAGACCCTTAGATTCACCAGCTTATCCTCCAGCATAAAGTTTCAGAACTTCTTACTGGTGCAATGCACATTGCTTCTTGCAAAATTATGAAAACTACTTATTTCTGAGACCAGCACAGACAGTTATTGGGAACCAGTGAGGGAAACATGATGGATGAGGGTTGGGAGTCATTTGGCTCAGGAGGAACACTGAAGCTGGACAAAGAACTATGGGGTAGGGCCAGCTGGACAAGGGAATCTTGCATAGATCAACATAATTCTGGCATTTCCTAACTTCTGAATGATTGACTTTGTAATAGAGCTTTTTGTATGGAATATACAATCCTGTATAAAAGACGGAGAGATTACAACTATGTGTATACTTTTTGGCTTGGTATCTGGCATAGAGTGCCCCTCTGGGAAGGTCTCCTTTAAGTGGGGAGGTGAGAGCCAGCACAAAGTTTGGAAGGAGAAATGTGCAAGATGAGAAATAGTGTGATTCAATACTTACCAGGCAAAGAAGTGGTGTGATTACAAGCCAGCTCCATTTCATCCATGGACCTGGTCTGTATCCAATCATATCCTCAATGGCATTGTAAATATTATCAGCGCCTGGAACGCAAGTGATTACATGAGAAAAGGATAGTAGCAGCCTGTATGTAAAAGTCACATAGTGTCAGACATCAGTAACCAAGTGGCATTGCACTAATACGGGTACACACAAGAGGCTGAAAAGGAGCTGAAAGGGGACAATCGTGGCTTGTTTTGAGTCTGTGGGAGCTGTTTGCATCTAGAGAGGGCATCTGTGGCTAAGTGTGTCAGATGTGCTGTTCATGTGTTCCTGGATGCTAATTTCCATAGTAAAGAGGAAATGTCACATTAAAGTGCCATGTACAATATTGTTTAGAATAGAATCATAGGGTTGGAAGGGACCTCATGAGATCATCAGCTGTGTTCTCACACAGCAGGTTATTTCGATACGGTTGTTTCGAAACAACTGTATATCGAAATAACGCCTTATTTCAAAATGACTTATTTCGAATTAGCAAAAAAGTCACTCCGAAATAAGGAGAAAAGCCGGAATCGAAATAGCAATTCCGGACAACAGTTATTTCAAAACGACCCACCGTCGTTTCGAAACAACATGTTCAGATGATGGTTGTTTCAAAACAAGTCGTTTCAAAACCACCGTTGTTTCAAAACAACACGTTCGCACGGCGTTGTTTCGAAACAACCGTTGCGAAACAACATTGTTTCACCCACAGACTAGGTTTAACTTGTTTCGAAACAACCGTGCGTCGTGTGAACAGCCAAAACCTTATTTTGAAACAACCTCCGTTGTTTCAAAATAAGGAGGCTGTGTGAACACACCCATTGAGTCCAACCCCCTGGGGCTTGAACCCAGGGCCTTCTGCATATTAAGCAGAGGTGCTAGCCACTACACTATGTGCAGGGCAAGAAGGGTGATACACAGGCCCCTAATGCTAAGGTTGACTTGTCAAGAATACCTTGCAAGGTGGTGCTAAGAGGTGGAGGGAAGTTTCTATTTTCATACTGGCACAGTAGAATACTGCAAAGGGTACAGCAGAATACTAACTCCAGAGCTACAAGTGAGCTTGGCAGGAGTTCTCCTGAAAAAGGACTGAGTATCGACTGATATGGCTGTGACACTCTGTTCCTCAGAGTGGAATCTGGAACCCCCTATTCACCTCTGTAATCTGATTATGATAGGTTTTGTCCAATTTATGACTTGTGAAGTATCATTTTAAAAGTCTTGAGCTGCTGACCGTTAATATCCTGTTGGATTGTATGTGCTACGTGAAGTGATGAAGTATTACAATATGGGCTGTGAGGCAGGGAGACGCCCACAGCCAATCTTTCAGTTGCAACAAACGACTAGTGGAACAAGAGCTGATGGCCCATTAAAGGGAATACACTCTCACAAGGGCCATCCTGGAAACTTCTCAAAGAGATTGTGTAGGCAATGGAGACTGCCTGACCAAGGGGGACTGCCTGAGCTCCACCTCACTTCAAGAGTCTTTTTAGCAAGCTGGAAGAAGGTATAAAAAGAAGATGTCATCACTTGGCCTCTCTCCCCCCCATCTTAACACCTGGAAGAGCATCTGGAAGCCAAAGACTTTGAACTGGAGAAAGGTGGTCTCCAACTGAAAGGTGATCCCAGTCTGTGTTGTGAGGAACTCTAACTTGCTTGCACCAACTGTCAAGGTGGGCCATTGTTTGAGTCAATTTTTGCTGAGACTAAAATTTAGGATTTAGAATGCATATTTACCTTTTATTTTCTTAAGGTAACTATCTCTGAACTTTATGCCTACCACTTATAATTGCTTAAAATCTTATCTTTCTGTAGTTCATAAATCTCTTTTGTATTTTTCCTAAAGCAGTGTGTTTTGGTTGAAGTTCTTGGGTAATCTCAGGTCAGGTTAACTAGGGTTGTTGCATGTCCGCTACCCTTTTGTTGGAGTAGAGAACTAGGTAATGAGCTTACATTGACCAGACTTCTGACCAGTGTGAGATGGTACAGTTCTGGGGTGTAAGGCTAGGGAGATGGGGGGAATTGGCTGGTGCCTCTCCATTGATGGCTCATGACAGACTGGGAAATCATTCATGTAGCTCAGTGGGACATGTCCATGTCTGTGGATATGTCCATAAGTGCAATGCCTATCAGAGATTTGTAGCTCAACATCACTATCACAATGTCAGAAGGTGCTGCATTTGGAGGGCTCAGTGGTCCCACAGTCCAGATTGCACCATGGGGACCCTGTCAATACAGCCCATTTCAATTTAAATTTGACTGTGGTTCACAATTAAGTAAAAAGCAATATTTAACACAACAATATTAACAGTTCATGAAGAATTGTGGAACTGACCAGTCAAAACAGCAACACAGGTTAGTATCAGACTTAGGAAATTATTTTTACCTAAAAATAACAAGACATAATACATTTTCTGTAGGCTGTCTCATCCATTTTCTATTTACCTGGCTTGGCTCATGAAGAAAGCCCAATTTGGAAGACAGACCTTTGAGACACAATCCAAGCTTTTTACTATGAGCCAAAAGTTCAGCTCTGAACCTTAAATTTACACACACAAGTGTTCACCTGTTTGTTTAATGACCTATGAAAATGCAAAAAATGCTCAATTCTGTATGAAAAAAATTGGAAGAAAAAATTGGGCTTGAGCCCAGCTGAAAATGTGGCCCTCAGAATGAAGTGCAAAATAACATTCATGATGTAATACCAGTGCTTCCACAGAATAGCCAGGAATGGATGATTCAGACTGCTGAAGGGTGTCTTGCTAGCTTTGACCAGTAAATAGGTAAAAATTATAATCAATTTGTATTCAGATTCCATTATACGTATGGATCATTACTTACCATAAACCCAGGCTACAGCAACACATTCAAAGAATGCAACCCACAAAAGGCATACACCACTAGCTGCATAGTAGTCAAAGAGTTGAAACACATACATGCCACCCTGTAAAAGAAGTAAACAAAAGGGTTATGCTCAATCATTATTGCTTTGTACCCAACTCCAAATAAAGTAACCTTATGAACATAAAACCATGCTGTCCCAAACCCTTTACTGTTTATAAAAAGTAAAGGTCTACCAAAATATCTTTTTATTGCTTTTTTGCAAATATAAATGTCAAAGATTGGTAAGTATTCAGCATGAACTTCTCCAGAAAAACAAACAAGGAGTCCTGTGGCCCTTTTATAGCCTAACAAATTTATTTATTGCATCAGCTTTCTTGGGAGAAGATCCCACTTTGTCAGACACTAGAAGATGGGGAACTCACAGAATGGGAGGAAAATAAAGCGTAAGTCCACAGGACTCCTTGTTTGTTCCTTATTCCATGATTTACACTTCCCTGCATTTATTTCCTCCCATTCTGCAAGTTCCTCATCTTCAAAGCATCTGACGAAGTGGAATTTTCTCCCACAAAAGCTCACGCAATAAAAAAATTTGTTAGCTTTTTAAAGGGCCACAGGATTCCTTGTTTGTTTTGCTGAACTCAACTAACACAGCTGCCCCTTTGGAACTTCTCCAGAAAAGGTACTTGTTTATCACTAAAAGCATTTTAAAGCAGAAGACAGACCAAAATTAAACTGCTTAGTGTAATTGACTGAGGCACTTAAGTCTTTCCTTCCTAAAGATACCTTAGTATGGGCATTTATAGAAACATCTAATGGAAAGAAATGCTTGATCTTTAACATATACTGCTCTAATGAGATTAAGAAATGCAGGCCAGCTCAGTAGGAGGTACTCTATTTATGAGTCTAATGGAAAGATGTTATCTCAGTATGACCTCCTTTGCTCTGGTATTTTTTATTACATAGAAATATCTGGTATGATTGCAATATATTGCTCTAAGTATGCTAAATATCTCAATGTGGACGTAGTCGTCTTCACTCCTTATATTAGTTTCACATAAACATTTCTGGACAAATTGTCAGTGTGCTTGAATGTCATTTCTGGACATCATTTTAAGTCTCACAGCGATTCCTCAGATGGTTTTTAAGTCTGATCTTCAAAAGAATGCTGTGTTATTCCTAAGATACATATCACAGAGTGCATTTATTGGAACAGAGTCTACTCTTCTTCATTCTCATCCAAATCCAGAGTAACTTCACTGATTCAAATCTGTGTAAACCAAATCAGAACCTTGTTTACTGAATGTACTAGATGGAAGCTGTGCAGCCCAACACATGATGCTAGCTTTGAGTTTAACAATCTCAACCTGTTCTACAATGTGCACTGAAAATTCCTACCATCTTTTTAATGACTTGAGGTCTGACTGCTGATATTTTTACTTACTAACGATGTTGTATAGTACCTTAGACTGTGATTGACATTTCTGATATTCCTTGTGGAGGAAGCTCAGTAATGATATTCGGATCTGTTCCATAGTAAAAATAGTAATATCTTACACTAATAAGGAATACTTCATTTTAAAAGATGTCAGAGTATACACACTTAAAAATTTTCACTTGGGAACACATGATAATGCATGTGTGCTTTTGCAGATACCTGATATAGATATTCACATCCCACTACTGAAGTGCAGCTACTCCTGTGGTAAAAATCAGGACCTATTTAACTCAGCAGAACAGCACTAGTCAGTGGACTGGGTGTCAGCAGTCCTGTTTCTGTTTCACTACTCTGTTCCTCTGTTTCCCCATCTGTAGAATGGGCATAAAGATTTTTACCTCCCTTTCAAAGCATGTTGAGATACAGGGATAAAAAGGGCTACATAGGAACTAAGTAGTGTTTTCCTCCAAGTGGTTTACTTTATGCCATCTGATTCACACGTCAATGAGCATACATGCTGATTTTAAAGAATTAAAATAAATAGAAAAATCTCTACATCATCAGTTTTACTTACTTCAGTCACCATAGTTAGTCCCAGAAGATAGCTACAGAAACACACTATAGCAATGAAGATTTCCCGTCGGTAACCCTTCCTTAGGAAGGATGGGTACAGATCAACTAATGACGTGATCTGTCCTTCAACTTCAACAAACTAGAAGAGAGGAAAAAAAGAAACTGAAAAACACACTGTATGCATTTCTTTCTCTTATGTCTCTGTTAAACACCCCATGGAAGAACTGTACTTGCACTCTATGGAAATATAGTTATTTTCAGATAACAATTTTTCTCTGTGCAGCTTCCAGAAGCATAGCCAGCCCCATTTTCTGGCCAGGCCAGCCTGTCCTGCTTCTTGTCATGTGACTGAAAAATTCCTGCAGACGTTGAGAAAGTCGGGAGGAGGTGAGGGGGCACCCCAGCCCGGCCCTGCCACATCAAGGCCACGGCAGCTGCCTACGGCTGGAGCTGTGAGGCAGTGCGGGTGAAGAGCAGTCCACTCACCGCCCGTCTGCCTGCAGCATTCCTGCTCATGGTCATCCACTGCTGGCCAAATTTTGTCCTCTGTTATACTGGTGAAAATTCATTCAATGAAATACAACCCTGCCAAGTTTTTCTTCTCCACAACATCCCAATTCCCATATCTGTCTGTTTCATCCACAGGCGCATGTTGTCATAAACTTACACCTCATTACTGCAAAAACTCATGCAGATAATTTACACGCTGCAAATAGATCAATACTCCAATAAAAGCATAAGGGTAATATCAAGTTAAGCACATGTAGAAGACGCTGCGGGACTTGTCCTAGACTGTGAATTCTTGAAGGAAGGTCCTGTCTTCTCTACATATGTTTGTAAAATACCTAGTATAATAGTCTGTGGCTGAGACCCTTAGATACTTCTCTTATAGGCAATTTACAGAGGATTGGTAAAATATTCTCACTTGCAACATAAAAACAAAGTCCTGACCTGACCAGCTAATAGCTTACTTTGTTTAATTCACCACCTTTGAAAAGATTTTTATTTTTAAAACATTATTTGTACATCCTTGCAGCTGAAAAATGACTGTCAAACAAATATTATTAGAGTTGTCCAAACAAAACTGAACCAGGCCTTGGGAAAGGGCTAATTTATTGAAAATCAGAAGAACTCCAAGTAGAGGAAAAGCAATCATTTAATGCTGCACAAATAAATCCAACAGAAACAAAGAATTCTTACAGCCAAATTCTGCTCTCAGCTTCAACACAATCTAAAGCCCACTGAAGATTACAGGGGCCCTTTCAGTGATTACTATGGGCTTAGGACCAGGCCCCTGCAACAGTGCAAACCCCCTGACTTCATTAGAGCTGCACTGATGTAACTGGGACAATTTGACCCCATTAAGTTGTCCATCCCCCTCAGTGGGTAAATTGGTCATCCCACAGGCAGTGATGTAGCACAGCAGTATTCTGGAGTATATAAATCAGCCTATTCCTTGCATTAATTCACTTCCTACTATCCTTTAAACCCAGTGGTTTTCAAACTTTTTTCAGGACCCGCTCGAAATAAAATCATTCATGCCACGACCCAAGAATTACATCTTTGAGCAATGCATTCCAATCAGCAGCAGTGGGCACTGTGACCAATACTGGGTGCCAACCCTAAGTTTAAAAATCACTGCTTTATAGTCAAGTCAAGTCAAATCATAGGGCTGGAAGGGACCTCATGAGATCATCGAGTCCAACCCCCTGGGAATTGAACCCAGGACCTTCTGCATGTTAAGCAGAGGTGTTAGCCACTACACTATATACCCATGGGACACTGTACATCCTTCATGGGTAAGGGGTAGAAGTTATATTTTTGGACTATATAGCTTCCAATGGTTAATACTGAACTCTTGGTTGAACTATTTTAATGTAATGTCTTATGTAAACCTGTTTTTTCTTTTTAAATGTAACATTTCCCATTGGTTGGATCTGATCTTAAGAGGTTCTGGCATTCCAAAACCCTGCTTGACTGCACGCCAAAAGGGGGGGACAGGGGAAGAGGAAATTAAGCGCTCCAATTAGTTTCACTTATTCTACACAGTGAGGAGCCATTTAAAATTATTAGTCAGCTTAAAACTTGCATAAGCAGTTGGTTACAGAGCCACGGCATTGGGCATTGTAACATTTCATTTGGAAATGACTGAAAGTCATTCACTAGAGTTAAAAGATTAAGCAGTAAAGCACGTTTAGAGCAAATGCAATAATTAAAGAGGTCAAGTGGGTAACCACTGGGAAAAATCCACTTATGAATCTCTCCTCGTAGAAGAAAGGATTTGCGTTCAGTACACATTTTGCCTTTGTCAAACAAACTTGTATAACTTCAGAGTTGCTTTACCACTGGAGTATAAAAAGGCACCTGTCACTCTGAAACCTTAGGTAACCTAAGTTTATAATTCCTGCATGGTCTTTGGTTATCTCTGTTTACTTGTGACTATCTAGAAATGATTAACAGATTCCTTTGTGGTATTTATGCCAATATTTCCATGAAAAAAATTCCTCTTTGAATAAACAGCACTACACTGCCACTCTAAAATGCCTTTTAATCCATGCCAGCACTGTCCACATAGGGAGGTTTGAGTGCAGTGCACTCTGTAAGTCACTCCTTATGGTGCTCAGACACCAACTGATTTCAGTGGTACTCAGCTCTTTGCAGGAATGGACCCTGCCTGTTTCTTACTTATATGATGACTACTGCTCCAGTATTTGGACCATGGTGCTTTGCGCCATCCCTTGGGACCACTGGGTTCTGACAGCAACACCTGAACGCACAAGATCATGCCGGGCCTGTCACCACTCACTCAGTCACTGTTTCCGTGTATGGATTACAGCAGCGTCTCAGTTCAAACGCACAGGTTCTGCTACACAGCATTACTGGTATTCTATTATTATTTTTAATCCACCCATTTATAATTTTTCATTGCTCGCATCACGATGACAAATGAGACTATGTCCATAACCGTGGTTACTAACCTGGCTATCCAGTCCAAGCAACAGAAGCATAATGAAGAAAAGGATAGCCCAAACAGTAGGTAATGGCATCATGGTCACAGCTTTGGGGTAAGCAATGAAGGCCAGGCCTGGACCTAGAGGAGGACAAAGAGAAAATAGGAAAGGGGGAAGGGAATAGGAGATAGTAAATAATTTGTGCTTTCTGAGAGATAGCTACACACCAATACAGGGATGCCTGGTTCCTTTCAGATAAACCCAAACTGGGCTGGAAATACCAGAAGTGAAATTGTTTGGATCTTTCATCTGACAAAGAAGCACGCATGACTACAGCAGAAACCACAAGCAACCCCTAAAGCCCTTCCTCGCTAACCGACCACCGTTTTAACATCTGTCTCAAACATGCCAGTAATGGATCGCTTCTTGTATCAGCCATTCAGGAGGTGTAACAGGAATGGAGACAACTGCCTCAGTGGACTGAAGGAATCCTGTTTCTAGCACGCCATGTCTATTTGCATGGGAGGTGGGGTGGGGTGGGGAGAGACAATCAACTTTGATAATGCAGACAACTCAACCTAGCCGCCTGAAAAATACAGATCTCTCACACACCTGCCCCATTTTGGTTTCCACTCCAATAGCCAGCCCCTGAGCTGCCATAAACCGCCATTGCACAATGGAAATCAGCAGACCTAGCCCTATTTACACCAGCCGTGGATCTGGCCCTATGAGTGCCAAAAAAGGGTTCCCTGCTGTTTGGAAGTTATACTTCTAAAAATAAAGGAAGCGACGTGAAAAAAAATCTTGCCCATTCACTGATACCACTGGCAAGCCACCTTGGTCAGCATCTCCTATACCACTGGCCTTCTTAGACATGCCATAACAACTCTGTGTACGCCCAGCATCATGCACAATGGCCAGACCAATTAAACATGCAGTACACACCAATGTAGCCGGGACTAAAACCTTGGTCCTTCCACTCCAAAAAGCACAGGTTTCTAAACCTTAAGGCAAAGGCCCTGCCTCATAAGCATGTTCCTTAGCGTCTCTGTGGCTCAGCTACTAAAGGGCTCACTCAACCCACCTGCACACAGAGCATCGGCGCACTGCACTTCCATGCTTTTTTTTAATAGAAGTTCTCACCTGGCATCACACACAGGTTTCAGTTACAAGGCATGAGAACTTATGTAAAGTGAGTATGCCAGCGCTGGCTGGCAGACAGGAGCAGTAGGAAGCTGAAATTTGCTGCTGTGTTAAAAAGTGGTGGTGTAAATTTTACAGAAGGGGGAGGGCAAGACTCTTTCAAGGATAGATTTACATGCACATTAAACCCTGGATTTCCTCACACCCCCCCCCCCCCCCCGAAGAAGGTGGCTTGGAGTATCCCATCGTCCAGGATTAGTGAGTGGATTCCAATTAAAATTGTTTAGCAATAGGGAAGATAATGTCTGGTAAGCACAAGAGCAGAGATCTCTTATTTAATCTGCAAAGGGGCTCTCTACTGATGCGCTTCCTACCTCCCATTTTTCTCGCCAGCAATAAAGGTGGAGAAAGGAGCAAGGGAAAAAACAGGAGAAGGCAGATGACTTTTTAAAATTAAAACAAAAATTTAAGTAATTGACATAGAAATAAATACAAATTAGCCAGTAACTGAGTAATTAGTTTTATTTCATTACTTTTTAAAATGAAACACGGCTAAGGGTTTTATGTGACAGAAAGCACACACACACATAAAATTAGCTGAGTAGTTAAAATTTCTGGGGTTCTGCTTTTCCCTTGATCCCTGGACATCGTAAGTCTTCGTTTGATTAAAAACTGAATTTCCAGCAACAACTACTACTAGATTGCATTGCTATTCAGTCTGTGCAAATGATGAGACAGATGTAAAACTGCTATGTCGTGCTAAAACTCACTGAACATGGGTGCAGCATCCTGCGCTACAAAAGTGTTTCTTTGTATATTAGTGGCTGATAACGTGTGCGCTATGTGTATTTTTCTATGAAAGCAAATGTTGAATCATACAGAGGAAAAAATAACATTTCTGGCATCCTTTAGGTTTAAAGTAAATCATTCAAAATGGCTTTTAATATGGAGCTCCAATCTACTGAATAATTGTTGTGTTCAAATGCACTGTGCTTGTGGTTGTTAGTAAAAGCTAATTAGAATAGGCCATTTATTGGCACTTGTTGATTAAATGACAGGTCATGTGTGGAAATACACTGAGCCAGCAGAAGGAACTGTGTATGGTAGCTGGATTAAACCAATACAGTGTGGGGGGACCAAGCCTTCTCCATTAGTTCACAAACATGGCAGTCAAAACCGATTCATCTGAATCAGTTTGCCAATGGTGTTAAAACAAAGGAAGTCTTGCAATGACTTCCTAACTGGTACGTACAGTATAGCTTTTATCCAGTCAGGCATGCAGACAAATCCAGTACGGATTAGCCAGTCCTCACTGTGCTTCCTTTGTTCTCACATTGCATTTGTCAGGTTAAAAAAAAAACAACAAAACAAACGTGCAAAAATGGTCAGAGACTTTTTTTTTTTTAAACTAATGTAATTGGAAAACTAAAGAACAATGAGCTTTAAAAAAGCAGTCACTTTGCCAACATGGGATGGGTGAAAACATATCAAATTCAACCATGGGGTAAATCCACTGAAATCATTCAGCCCGTCTTGGCCACTGAAAGAAAGGAGTAATTCCCTTGTCTTCACATCTTCATGCGTCCATCTCTTACTGAGGGCGAATTCAGCTCAGGATCACTCCATAAGGGATGAATTTGACTATGGTGTTACTAAGCAACAGTGTGATACTGGGGGGGGGGGTGTCTGTTGTCAGCGTATTCGATTGTGCCTAACTCGTACGAATAATCCACTGAGGTCAATGGAACCACAAATAGGAGTGAGGCAAGTGGAAGGATACAGAGTAGAGGGATCACTTGGTTGCCCACTACACAGCTTACAATGCCAAGTGGCAAAGCTGAGCTGTAAATGCTCGGTTTTTCTCCTACCTGGAAGACCAGTCCTGGATTTGCATAATGGCAAAATAAGGATTTTTAAAAGGGGGTGGGGGGCACGGGTGTGACTGCAGATGGGTGGGTGCAGGAAGTAGCAGTATGTGTTTCCTCCAGAACTAAATCTCTGGGCTTAGCGTGGCAACAAGTATACCACTGGTACCAATTTCAATGGCTGGTGTATTGTTATTTTGACACCTGCCCATTAGGAACTGGCCCAAAAAACATCATGTGTATATTTGCCATGTAATCCACTGAATGGCTGTAGATGGCTACAACTTCCGGCCACCACCAGCCTGGATTGAAATCAAACAAACTAAAATGTGCACCAAAATAAACTAAGCGCAGTGCTTAAAACTGAACACTTTAAAAATGTCAGGGATAAAAGTGCCCATTTAGGCATGGATCAGGGCTTTTCTTTTGGGTCAGCTAGAGTTAATGGTGAATAAGGTTTATTATTAGAAAAAAAAATCTGACTAGAAAAAATGCCAACTATGCAGAAATATTTCAAATGAGTGCTGAGCTAGGTAGGGTGCATTCACCAGGATTATTTCCTTAGTTTGGTCGTATCTGCACATAAAGCAATCTGATCAAAATTACCTTTACAGGTCAGCTCCTCAGACAGTGCAAAATGGCATTTGCTCCATTGATTTCATTTGAGCTATGCTGGATTTACACCAACTGAGAATCTAACGCTGTTACCAACATCTCTGATTTCATCATGAGTCTTTGTGATTCGTAAAGCCCTAGCTCAGGCGTGTCAAAAATACAGCCTGTGGGCCAGATACAGCCCACGAACCTCTTCCATCCAGCCCATCTCTGTGCTCCATGGGACCACACCCTCTCCTTGAGCGAGAAAGTGTGAGAGCATGGTCCACGCTAATGCGGGTTGGCTGCAATAGCCAATGTGGCAATGAAAGAATTGATGTTTGGATTCAGATGGCTAAGGGGAAAAAATGTATGTATTTGCTACTGTGTTATTGTATTATTATTGTTTTTTTAAATTCTCATGATTTAAAACCAATCAGTCTCATGATTTTGGATGACCTGACTATAAGTCTTATCACACAGATCTAGCAATCCTGCTCTAGCCTGGTATATTTGTTCACCATCATTATTGCATCACAAAGGCTGTGTTCACACACAGCGGGTTACTTCGATACGGTTGTTTCAAAACAACCGTATATCGAAATAATGCTCATTTCGAAACAAGTTATTTCGAATTAACAAAACGTTAATTTGAAATAAGGAAAAAGGCGGGAAACGAAATAACACGTTCACACTGTGAGCGTGCTATTTCGCTTCCGCAGTGGGCCAGCGGGTTTGGGGGCAGACAGGGCTTTAAGCCGGCGGGGAGCAGAGCTGGGCAGCGCTGAAGCCCGCCGGTGCCTGCAGCCCGGCTCTGCAGGCTCTGGCCAGGGGACACCCCTCAGCACCCTGGGCAGGGTGCTGATGGGGCACCCCTTGAACTGTTGTTTCGGAACATCTTGTTCTGAAACAACACGTTCGCACGGCGTTGTTTCGAAACAACCATTGCAAAACAACGTTGTTTCACCCACGGACTAGGTTTTACTTGTTTTGAAACAACGCGGTTGTTTCGGAACAACGGGTTCCCCTTGTTCCGAAACAACCGTGCGTTGTGTGAACAGCTGAAACCTTATTTCGAAACAACCTCCATTGTTTCGAGATAAGGAAGCTGTGTGAACACAGCCAAAGGTACCACACCTGTCTGCAAGTTCTGTCCAAGGTAAAGATGCAGTTTATCTTGTTCAGTGTATATTCCACAAGCTGGACGTGCCCTTTCACCGATATACAGATGTAGCTGACGGTTAATGGGAATAATATGTGCAATACTAAAGGAAAACATGTCCCTGTAACCAGTTTCAAAATGTTTTAGGAGATGTCCAACTTCCTTCGTCTGTCAATGGGATCTGGGCAACCAATTTCCCAATGTTCAATTGACAATCTCAGACTTTGTTCCTACGATAGCTCTCATCTGTGAGTAATCATCGAGGGTTGGTGCAGATTTCCAGAACTGATTGATATGTCTGAACTCTAGACAGCAATGTGTATGGGCCTTTTACCTGACCTGAGCTAAATTGTATTAGAATGTTTTGGAAAAAATGTGTTCAAACTGGTAAAGTGTTTTCAAACTGGTAAAGCCAGCCATATGTTAACCAGCTACTCCCTGCTGTTCTAAAAGAAAATCAAAATCAACATGTGTACATTTATTTATTTTTCTGATACTTGTGGGAATTTTTTTCCTATTTATTTATTTATTGTATTTATTTATTTATTTGTTTATTTATTTGGCTGATTTAGTCTGCCGTACTTCGCTCACACACTTGGTGGCAGTGCCCACCACCACTGCCACCAATACCATCATACCTGACTCTGCCACATCAGCAATGTTCACCCCTTGCTCTTGTGCCATGAAGCCCAGGACGGAAAAAATTGCGAAGCCAGACACAAAACTGGTACCACTGTTCAGGCATCCCAGCAGCAAACAGTCCCTAAGTCACACATATGTCATGGAGCAAGTTAATTCCAAAAAAAAAAAATGAACCCATCGTTCCTACTATTTACATCATTTAGCTACGACACTAAGCCCCCTTGGTTAGCAACTTGCCTGTAGCAGTTGTATTTATACTTGTTGTAGCTTCCCAAGGATGTCATTGCGCCTAAGCAGATTGCAAATGAGAAGAAGATTTGCGTCCCAGCATCTATCCAGACCTAAAAGAAAAGATGGAAGAGTGCGCTATTGATGTTGGCAATCCCCTAGCAAGGCACATCGCAGTCAATCTGTAATTCAGGCTATGCAACAACAAAAATTGCTCCCACTGAGACAGAGGTTGGGACAAAGGAGAAAAAGAGAGTATCTCATTGTAAAAGGATCATTTCATATGGAAAAATAAAGTACTAGCATCAGAGTCCACTTGAAAATGTCACAGCTCTGTCAGCAATTTAAACATCCCTGCCTGAAAGATGCTCTATAGTTTTAGTTTTCCTGCCATCCTTTCCTCTTGGGCTATGTCTACACATGCATTGTTATTTCGAAATAAGGATTTCGAAATGAGTTATTTTGAAATAAAATCCTTATTTCGAAATAAGTTAATTCGAATTAACAAAATGTTAATTTGAATTAAGGGAAAGCCTGCAATCCAAATGGCTGTTATTTCGGAAGGGATATTTCGAAATAAAGCCGTTTGGACCTGTTCTTTCGAAACAGCTCTTTCGAAACAACAGGTCTACACAGTGTTGTTTCGAAAGAACAGCTTTATTTCGAAATATCCCTTCTGAAATAACAGCCGTTTCGAGGGGGGGGCAGGTTTTACTTTTTTGAAATGACGATTCTTATTTCGAAAGGACGAGGTCCGTCCTTTTGAAATAAGAAAATGTCATGTAGACCTAATTTCTTTGATTTCGAAATAACGAGTGTTATTTCGAAATAAAAGTGCTGTGTAGACGTGCCCATGGTGTAGCAACAGTGGTTTCCCAAAGGAAGGGACAACATAAGGGTAGCTGGAACATCCTATATACACTTGTTTCTGATGCAGTTCAGTTAGAACCAGTCTACAGAGCCACTGGATTGCAAACGAGAACACCTTAATTGACTCTTCTCCAAACAACCCAGGCTGCTGCCCCAACTGCACCTTTCAACCAGAGGTGGCACAAGAATAAACACTGTAGGAACAGAGCAAACAACAGCATACCATGGATGCATTTCTTTCATATAAATAACACTGTTACTAACCTCAGTCCATGACTCATCATCCTCATGATATCAGTACAGTAACATAACATACAGCAACATTACAGTGAGAAACTTTAGCTTAATACATTTGTGGTAAGCCCTCCATTTATTCCTGGCCATTCACAGTCATACATTTCTCTCTAATAGCCAACTATAATGCAAATCATCCAAGGGGTTCTGCACGGGAGGAAGGTAGCAGCTTTGCAACACAATTCCCCACCAGTGTCAGCATCAGCCACCTAAAAACAGACAGGGATCTCCTTTGTGAAAGAAGAGGAGCCCCTTCAATGAGGAGTCCAGGATCGTGTAACCCTGAAGGGAGGTATGCTGTCATGAAAGAAGAGGCCCGGCAACTAAACTGCGTGTATTGGCAGTCATCACATCTTGGGGCATGACACCTAGGACTAATAACTCACAGTACTTACACGCTACCAGGGAAAGAGGTAAATTTGCATGTTGGAATGGCTGATATAATGAAGGCAAGATCAGAAAGACAACGTTTCTTTCAGTGACATATTACCTGCTTCCTTACATGGCTCAAATGATCTTGGTATTCTGGGTTGGTTGGTTTGTTTTTAAACCAGCAACTCATTAGAAAAGCAATAGCAAAGAAAGGCATTTTCATCATATCACGTGTACAACTATCATTTTAAAAAGGCCACGGTTAGCAATTGCATTTGTTTCTTGCTATTGGCTAGTTTTTGTTTTTCCCTTATGATCCCTGTTGGAAGAAGAGCTAGTGGTCAGACCTTCATATGTCGCTGCACCAGTACAATGAAAAGGTTTTGTTTGGTTGTAGCTTATGAAGATAAAAGGAGCCATTACTCCCTACCAGTGCTTAGCACTCATCCCATGTTTCTGCATGAGAAAGCAGATATCTCCAACGGTTTTCATTCTTCTACTACTCTGTTTCCTTCTTCTCCCAGTGTCTTGCTCTTGAGAGGTGGTGGCTGAATGAAACAGATACTTACAATTGCTCCTTGGTGTTCCATTTGCCATGCTCTTATTTCTCTCCCTTCTTTCGATTCCCTTCGAAACTAAAGACTATCCTCCTAAAAAGAATATCTCCCTTACCTTGTCCAGAGCCTAATAGCAACAAGAAAGCTGAGATTCTATAACTGGAAAGAGTCTACAGCCTCAGAGTCCTTTGACACAAAAAGATATATACACAGGGAAAGATGCATTAACACATTTAACAGCCAGATCCAATGGAAAAAAAACCAACCCATTTTTAATGTTTATGCTATGTTTGGCTTGATAAAGATCATGGAAAGCATCTACTGCTCATGTACCACCACCCACTCCCCAAATGTCCCTCTTGTTTCAGAGCATGGGAGGTCTCCCTGCTCTCATTTATTGGTCCCATACCTGTGGATCTGCTAACCGGGATACATCAGGATAAAGATAAAATTTGATGCCCTCTGCAGCTCCAGGCAGTGTGACACCACGGATTAACAGCACTAAAAGCATGACAAATGGGAACGTAGCAGTGATGTACACAACCTGGCAAAAACAAAGAAAGTGACAATAGGCATGGGGTTTCACAATGAATTTAAAAACAAAATATAAAACTGGTATGTAAGGTCCTTTTGACCCCCAAACTGAAATTGATAAAAATCCCAGGAAGATTTAAAGTTCAAATCCACTTGACAGTTCATGAGGATCAGATCTTGAATTTCTGGTTGGTTGAACACATTTTTAGTTAATCCCGCTCTCTCCCACGCTCAACTGTCCTTTTGGCTTCCAGTTTTCAACTGGTGTCTTAAGTCCCTCCCATTTCCAATAAATGCAAAGGTACCAGTCTGGCCTGATGGGTCTTTAGGAAGTGGCTATCTGCATATCTCTTCAACTCAACCTTCCTTGCCATCCAGCACTACCACACTGACTAGGGTGCTCTTCAGTAATCAAGTTCCTGATTGGCTGAGCAGGGCTTCGCAGACCCAATCAGTTGACTGGCAAGATTGCTCTGACAGTTGTGAATTTGCTGTCACCAGTGAAGACCAGTCCTAACACTCTTTTGGCAGGCAATCTTCACCATCCTAAAAGGATTGGTTTCTTTCTTTTTACCACGGAGTCAGCTATTTCTGCCACATAATTGCAGCTTTCCTGCTGTATTTAAAATGCATTTTTGTTTTTCAAAATTTAGTTTAAGCAGGGCAAAGCTCCTGAGATGCATTCGCTTGGCTTTTAAATGAGTCCTAGGAGCATGACCAAGAGAAATCAAAGCCTGCATTGACGTAGTAACACAGGCAGCCAGACTGACTACATGAAACTCAAAATCTTTTCATGCATGTTTTTTTTCCTTTTGGAACTCAGTAATCTTTTTCACTGATAAATAATATGTATTATACATTAACCCAGGTTCATCTAAAAGGTTATTTACTTTTGCTCCTGTGTGATCCCTTTTTATGTAAACCTGGCCCATAAAAATCCCTGCTCTCCAGCAAGAAGGGTGTGTCTGCATTCACAGGAGCTCAGCATAACACAGTGGATTTCCCCACTGCAGGACAGGAAATCCACTGCATGATGGAAGGAAGTTTTAGGATCCAGCACTCTCTACCAAAAAGAACACCCCCCACCCCAGGCTGCAAAAAAAAAAAAAAAGCTATTTGTTTTTTGTGTTTTTTTTTTTTTTGAATACATTGATCTAAAATTCCCCCCCCCCCCCCCCGGAAGTTATTAGTACATAGGAAGGTAGTAGAACAATGATCTATAACAGGGGTGGCCAAACTTATGGAACTCAAGAGCCACACAAGTTGATTATTAAACCCTCGGGAGCCACACCGAGGCATATAGCCATATATGTTTCTCTACTCCAAAAGGACTAAATTTAAAATTCATTGCACACTTTAGGTTTATTGTAGAAAGAGGACAAATATTGCTCCTACTAATGTCAGATTCGAATAATTACTTAATGTTACCATGAAAATTAGCCCTACACAGTAAAAACTTAGCTGCTGCTCAGCGTAGAAGTCTGCAGGCTAGTGGTGAGTTTTTTTAAAATCCTGACCAGGCTGCACTTCTCCCCACCGTCCCAACCCCCTCCTGAACTCCTAGGCTGGGGCTGCTTTCCTAAATTGATTTGCTGACGTTCTTCCGGGAGCCACAATTTTTCATTCAAGAGCCGCATGTGGGTCCTGAGCCGCAGTCTGGCCATGCCTGATCTATAAAATTAAACCATGAACTAATCACTCATCCAATATCTCCAGTCCTACATTAGAGTTCTGCAATTTGCTTTGGCCTAATCCAAAGCCAGTAAAGTCAATGCGAGTCTCTTCATAGTCTCCACTGGACTTTTGACTAGGCCCTGTGCCCTCAAAGCACAGTGGAGGGACTGAAGATAAATTCTGAGACACACCTAATTTCCAGAAAAATCTGTGGGGTATTTGTTTTTGGGTTTCTTAACAGTTCTTTTTTGCTTTTTACATTCAAAAGGCTCAGTCTTAACTCACAGACACAACACAGGATTTCAGCCTGTAAAGAAATACAAGACAAATATTTCAAACAGAAGCATAGCTGGCCTGGGAAAAGACCTGTGGCTTGGTGCACTAGGACTCAAGGCTCCAGCTGCATAAGCCCAGCACCAGCGACACCCCTGATTTCAAAGCACAGTCCTGAATTCTTTGCACATGTCACCTGAAGTCTACAGGAGTTTGGGCTGCACCAGAAAATGCAGCATGATTGCCCTTTGTGATTGAACAAAAAACACACAAGCCAAATTACTATTCAAGCTGTTGAGTAATGCTTTGAAAAACTTATGAACGTTTCCTGCAAACCTTTGAGTTTTTCAGCTTAACACAGCCCTTTGATCTGCACAGACTAGCACACAGCCTCACTTTTGATTTTGCTTGTGCATAATACGAAGAGTTTGGTTGGTTGCATTATAGGAACGTTTTGCACATAATAAGCAGCTTAGAAAATATCTGGGAGCTATCTTAATCTTGGTGTGAATCAAGCAGACAGCACGATCATAGAAGGTAGTCAGGAAGCATTTGTTTCCATTCTACTATTCCTGGGGAGATTACTCTGCTCTCTTTCATTGTGACCCTTGCCAAGCCTACACAACAAATCATGCCAATCAGTAGGAAGAGTAAATACAACCGCCTTCTGTCAGCAAAGATTTAGAGATATGGAAGCCACTCTTTGGGTCTAAAACTGACAGGACACCAGAAGAATAATGTGCCAATCTATTTTTAATAGGGCCTCATGTTAAACTCAAAGGGGAGACAAATGATGGTACAAAACTGAAACCATATATTTTAAGAGGCAATAAATACCAGGCATCGCCTCATTAAGTGACAGTGTGGAAACTTATGTACTTTGCTCTTTACATGCTACTCAACTGGAATGAGGTTCAGATATTGTCTAATCATTACCATATGGAAAGGCATGATTTTGGAGAGTGCCGTGGCATGGGCAGAGAGGAGGGGAGGAATCACATAAGGGTCCCACTCAACAAAAACCTGGGTGTGCCCAAGGGTGTGGAGTCTGTGAATGTTTAACTACTGTGGCCTTCAGCAGGCAACTAAAATGGAGAGGTTAGATAGCAATGTTGTTGAACTTAGCCTGAGTTCAATAAACTTAATAGAAAACTTCAGAGAGGAACATAGGCCCTACAGTGAGAGGTGTACCAGCCACGACTAAACAAAAAGGGGCTAGATTTGCTTGACAGAGCAACTCTTGGACAGTAACATTGTAAAGGAGACGGTCCTGCTGTTTTAGGATAAGAGCTTTTATTAAATAAATGAGTGCTTAAAGTTAGCGTCCTAAATCCTGATCTGGGCACCTGAATAAGTGGTCAGAGTTTTCGAAAGGTGCAAAGCACCCTGCAGTTCCCCGTCAGTTTATCCCCACTGAAACTCCTCTGATTCCAGTGGAACTGTACAAAAAATTGAATGTAGCTCCATGAGTGGCATGTAACAGATGCACACAGCATTATAAACTATTATTACAGGGAAGAGGAAGCTAGTTTACCGCTAATAAAACCTGAGGCACCCGTACCAGCACTGGTTAGTTTCCATTGTCTTAAATAGGATGTTTAAAAGGTTTCATGAGTCATCTTCCTTCTTGATGTCATTTCATAAACATCCAGTTGTTTCAGAGGCAATTCCATACTATCGTACAGGCCAGCGTGCTCCAAAACCAGTCAAGTCCATCACTTACTCAGTGTGACGAGACTTTCGCAAAGAAGCCGTCATTAGGTGTTAGACAAGACGCAGCTGGTATTCGTTATACTGCTGACTTCTTAAGGCTGTGATCCTAAAGGGGCAGATGGAGCACTTACTTTCCCAGTAGACTTGACGCCTTTCCAAATGCAGAAGAAACAGATCACCCAGACAAAGAGAAGACACAGTGCCAGATCCCACTTGACGATACCGACGTCTTCAATTCCCCCAGATAAGCTCAGTACTTTGCGCCTTCATGTGTGAGAGGGAGGGAAAAAGCCAAAGACACAACAAAAGCAATTAGTTGGGAGTTTTCTTATAATCGCTATTACTTATGACCATAATTGGACTGATTGCATTGTAACGTTCCAATCCGCTGACCACATACTGGTCTAAATCAGCATTACTCATTTAAGTAAAGGTTTGTAAGATTACACCCCAGGTCTTTCTGCAGTATAGGATTCCTCTGGCCAACGCACTACACAGCGTTCTTGAGTAAGTCTCCTTTTGGAAGTCATTGATCATACAAATAGAGTGTAAGTGTTGAAGTTATTTGCTATAATGTTCTCCATGGAGACTGCAGCCAGACCTTTACTAGCATCACTATCAAACCAGCCCTGAAGCCAGAGTTTACTGATATGGCAGTATCACCTATAATGTCTGACACAGACTTATTCAAAAAGGCTATATACAGTACATCTGTGTTTTCTTCTCAGTATGTTACTGTGACTATCCTTATGGGGCTCAGAGACACCAATGTGTCACATTAATACATTAAGAATTTTGCTTTACAGTGCCAGAGCCTAACTTTATTAGATTTCTGTTGCCCTTTCAATTTATCTTGGCTCACACGCACACAAACACATCTGATGAATGCCAAGGGTAGGCAATGTCATCACAAGTAGGTCCTTGTTTAGCTCATCAAGGCTATTTGGTGAACTTTATTTGATTTTTTCAAGTTAGAAAATAAACATAGACTTTCACACAGGACCAAATCCTGAAGCCCTGATTCAGTTTTTACTAATTTCCTATTTAGGCAAAACTCTGTTAAAATCAGTGGGCAAAATCTTGACCTCATCGTGCAAGATTTTTTCTCTGTAGTCAGTGAATGTTTGGGCCGCATCAGAACTACACAATGTTGTCCACAGACTAACTTGTTCAATGGAAGGATGCCACTGAGTTTTGGTTTTGCCCAATGATGAAAGACAGCAGCCATCCTTTACCCATTACAAGGAGTACAAGGGGTATGCCAAGTCACTGTGTAGATGGCAGAGGGTGAATTTAGTGTAAACAGATTGTCAGGATAAAAAAAATTTACATAACTTGGAGAGATCATAGCAATTTGAGGCACAAAGCTTTATTTTCTTCTGTGCATGCCAAGCTTTTTTGTTCTCAAGGAAAAACATAAATAA
This sequence comes from Podocnemis expansa, assembly GCA_007922195.1. Taxonomy (NCBI): domain Eukaryota; kingdom Metazoa; phylum Chordata; order Testudines; family Podocnemididae; genus Podocnemis; species Podocnemis expansa. The sequence continues at coordinate 19,643,013 of ML681973.1, forward strand.
ATAAAACCACTGACCTAAAACTGCAATAAATTTTCAGTAATTAAGAGAAACTGACCAGTAGAGTAGGCCCAAAAATGGTTATCTTTTTTTATATCTGCTTGCAAATTTGTTATAATAATTAAAGCATGTCTGTTTGTGTGCTAAGAACAAAATGCTTTATTTATTTATTACATTTTGGGGGTGTTTAATATTACAGAAAAGGACTAATAGAACTCACTGCAACAAACCCTTCCAAATCAGTGTAGCTGCTCAGTAATTAGAAGCAATCCTATGATAACAAACGATCAGTATAATTTTGTAGTCTTTGCTCATATAAGTGAGTTTTTGCTCACTGGCAGAAGCTGGATCAGGCCTAGTGCATGTACATGGAAGAAAAAAATGAAGACTATGCAAGGAAATCACGGTGAGCTTTTTTTAATAAAGGACAATTTTCAAAGCTGAAAGGCAGCTTGGAATGAAATGCTAAGTTGCCAGCGTAGTTTGGGGGAAGAAAACACTGAACATCCTTTTTCTTCAGGAGAATGGGGATCCATGAATGTATGTGGCTAAGACTGGCTAACACTGTATATGGCATGTTTTAAGATCTGCTCAGCTGTTTTTTTTTATGAAGATGGTCACATTACTTAAAATGCAACCCAGGATTCTGGACCCACTTTCTGTGGAGGAGAACTCTCTGTGAGAGCCGGGTAGGTCACGTGTTTATACAGGAATAATGAAGTGCACTGTTTGATATGCTCCCTTGAGCCATCCTACCCTTAAAGGTAGAAGCCTCAAAGAACCAGTTCGGCACTCGCCTTTGTAGTGTCTGCATTAAGTCATGTCATGACACCAAAACCCACATATTTCTGTGACTAAAGTACATCAGTCTGGCTCTGTAACCCCCATAAAATGTCATTCCAGGCAGAAGTGAGGTCTGTAATGCACAGCAGGCTGGTGATACGGACAAACCTTCATTACACCCTCAAGGCCCAAGCCCCATCATTACTCAGAACTTACTCCATCTAAACTCACTGAGCTGCCTTTCTGCATGAGATACTCTGTCACTGATACATGTAAACAGACTGAGGAATCTGATTCTGTGGTAACCCTGGATTCTTGGGCTTTTATTCATGAAACCCAGATGGCCTAATAATAGAAAATGTAATAACGGGAATTCTAACTGGTTCCAGAATGGGAACAAAAATAGAATGAGAGGAGTTAAGCAATCCTTGAAGGGTGTCCCTTGTCCATTAATCAACTGAGTGCAGTCAGCACCTTTCATACCAAGAGAGATGAAGTGCTGTTTCATATAGAATAAGACATGACAACTAATCAGGGGCATAGGGCACGCACTAAAGGGAATGCTCTGAGAGAAGCAATTGCTTAAAACTTGTCTACATATACCACTAAGCCAGATTCTGTTTAGTTTTATTTTGCTTTCCTCAGGGTTACATGCCAGGAACATGTGACAAGCTTTCTTGGATTTGGCTGAACAAGCTCAGCTGATTACCAATGGAGTATGAACATATGATCAGCATCAGACAATCAGAGCTCTTGTTTAATAGGAGTAGTCCCACAATACTTACTCCTTTTGCATTCCTGCATTTCTAAGACTTTAAAATTCAGAACTGTAAATGAAAATCTTAGGAAATAAACCTAAAGCATGTGATAGCTAGATATAAATATAAGTCTCCTGCGACAAAGCCAGATTTATTGCTGTTCACACAAGAATTTGCTTTGCACAGAATGTTAATTCAGATGAACTCAAATGTCAGGCTCCACTCTGTCCTGTGACGGACACGTGTTGTTCAGCACGAAGAGGCTAATGTATCAGTGGGCCAAACGTATCAGTGTCATGCCAGCTTTAGCACACTCTAGCAATGAAGATAAACACATCCATTTCCTGCATTGGAAAGTGTATTTGAGCTTGGGGGGGGGGGGAGTAAATTATATACAAAACAGGGTGGTTCCTTCAGTCACAAAATAGCCTCTTCACGAGGCATCGTGCACTTGCTGTATGATTGCTACTGCTCGACCACTGAATGGTAAATGTCCTGTGGGCAACAAGTTTCCTAACTGTCTGTTCCTAAAGAAAAGGGCCGTATTGTCAGAATCACATATTGCAGGACCAAACTAGAGTTTGCATGGACTTTTGGTCCACATACATGCTGCAATCTGCACGTGTAAAATACTCAGTCTGTATGCGATAAGGCTGAAAGACGCATATATGTGGGCTGAATGCAGATGTACAAGGGGAAGCACTGCTGAAGCCCCACTAAAATTCAACCCCAAATCTTACTTGGTCTCACCAAGACCAGTAAGAATGACAACAGGTTAGGCTGTTATGCTTCTTAAGAGATGTCCACGTCTACCGTCCTTCATTCAGGCATGACTCGCTCATTCTTAGAGTTGCAGGTCTGGTGGTTCTTCGTATTTAAGACTGGACCAATAAAAAAAGCTTTTAAAAATAAAAACTGATGATCGCACTCCCAAGGATGAATGAAATTTTGCAGGTAGAATAGGACGATGGTATTGCTCTGACTCCAAGGATAAAACACTGCCTGGCCATAAGCCCTTCCCAGCTTATTCAGATAGCTTACTTACAGTGGCAGTGTAGCCATTCAGAGCAGAGTATCTGGCAGCAGGCTTGTTTTTACCTGAGGAACCTAACTGGGTTTTAACATGGCCTTTTATCATAGAAGGATTTAGAGGGGTTGGGGGGAAACAGAGACTAAAAATAAGGTATGAAGTCTGGCTGGCCTTAAGTATAGTACATTGAAAGTTACCCATTAACACTTTAATTCTTTGATGTGCATTCTTGTGTAGATATGAACAAGCTTTTCTGCTGCTTCTGTGACGGTCATCAGCTCTTAAGACATCTTGTTTCCTTATGGGATGGTTTCAGGCATGAAGGAATAATGATTGACCAGGACAGTGCACCCACTCTGCTAGTGTCTGGAACAAAACGCCTTTCTGGCGTAACTCCACAGAAGGCAGAGATGCATTTGACCTATGCTGTTTAACATGGCTGGTTGAGCGTAGAAGTTAATGAGGCTGCCAGGTTCAGGAGCAATTGCCCATAGGGGTTTCTCTGCATATGGCGCTAGGGGTGTGATTTGCAGCTCAAGGGGTATGTCTACACTGGAGCCTTAGGTCAACTTAAGGAAAGTTAAGTCGACCTACGGATGCCTGCGGCCACACTGGGCTTTTATTAAGTCAACTTAAGTGCTTCCTTACGTCGACTTAATAATACCACCTCTTAAGGTCGACTAAACAGATAAGTCGACTTTATTAGATCGACTTAAGCCACTGTAAACAGGGAAAAGCCCTTTAGCTGACCTAATTGGCCTCTAGGCCCCCTCCCAGAGTTCTGGACCGCCAGGAAGGGTCAACCTAGCACCTGCCAGTGTGGCTGCAGGCAGTCAACAGGAGTTTTCAATGTGGACTCTCTAAAATCGACTTAAACTCAACCTTGTTAAGTCAACTTAACAGAGCCTCCAGTGTAGACGTATCCAAGGAGATGTATTCACACTAGCTCTCATCAAGCTAGAGAACATGAAATAGAATGATTCTGTAGCAGCATGGGTGGCAGGAAGGACTAGCCACATTGACTAGATACCCATCTAAGACCATAAGCATGTATTCAGGGCACCTAGCCAATCGTGCTGCCAATAGCTACACTCTACTTTTAGCACTTTAGCCCAAACCAAGCTAGTACAAGTATGTCTCCTTGAACTGAGAAATACAGCCCTTGCTCTAAGTACAGATATACTTTTTGAGCTCTAATCGTTGACTTCTCATAAGTCATCCTTGTTCTGCTTGTGCAAAGAAGTATAACTATGTTCAAAAAAGAATTAAGTAAGTTCATGGAGGACAGATCCATTGATGGCTATTAATCCAAGTGGTCAGAGAAACACTCCCATGTTCTAGATAGCCTTACATTTTTAACTACTGAACGCTGAGACTAGACAACATGGACTGGATCACTTGATAATTGCCCAATTCTGTTGTTTCCCTCTGAGGCATGGCATTGGCTGCTGCCACAGACAGGACCCGGGTAGCTGGACCATTGTTCTGAGTCACTACAGCCATTCTTATGGAAAAGTGAGACAGCATAAACTTAACAGAGGTGAAGAAGATGGAGGTAAGGAGAAGGCTGTGCACAAGACACAGAAAGTCCTTTGTCATGCTCAGACATGTGCAAGACCTCTTTGTCTGATTTGTTATCCACATTAGTAGGTTCCTTTTTCATAGAATCATAGAATCCTAGGGTTGGAAGGGACCTCATAGGCCATCTAGTCCAACCCCCTGCCAGAGGCAGAACCACTCCCACTAAACCATCCCAGTCATGGTTTTATCCAGCCGGGCCTTAAACACCTCCAAAGATGGTGACTCCACCACCTCCCTCGGCAGCTCATTCCAATGTTTCACCACTTGCCTAGTAAAAAAGTTCTCTGATATCCAGCCTCGACCTCCCTAACCGCAACTTGAGACCATTGCTCCTCGTCCTGTCCTCCTTTACTATCGAGAATAGTCGAGCTCCATCTTCCTTGGAGCACCCCTTCAAGCAGTTGAATGTTGCTATCAAATCCCCCCTCAATCTTCTTCTGCAGACTAAATAAGCCTAATGCTTTCAGTCTTTCCTCATAGGGCTTGTGCTCCAGCCCTTTAATCATTTTGGTTGCCCTCCTCTGAACTCCCTCTAGTAGGTCCCTGTCCTTTTTGTAGTGGGGAGCCCAAAACTGAACACAGTATTCCAGATGTGGCCTCACCAATGCAGAATAAAAATTGTCCTGTTTCAGTTGATCTTTGACCTCCTAATGTGGACTATCTGGCTAGCAAATCATTTAAATTCCCCTCATCTTTAGAGGGACCTGTCCACCATCTAGGAAATCAGACCTGGGAAATTATCTATCACTTAACACAGAAACTTAGTGCTAATGGAACCAAGTAAACATTTAGCAATACAAGATGAACTCCTCTACATTATACCAATCAGCTGATGGTCCAAGACATGTTTTGCATTACGGAGTCATCTTCAGCTCATGGGTTATAAATTTCAGCACAGTTCTTAGGATTAGTTTTCAATACTTAACACCTGTCAGAGCTTTGCAGTGTGGCTGTCATTTCTGGCGAAGTGACTGGTTTACGTTTATGTATTAAATATAGAAGTAGGTACAAGTTGGCTCAAGGAACCAAACAGGAATCTAAGTGTGCTGAAGATGCCAAGCTGAGACAGAAGAGAATGCTACACTTAATAATAAGCCATCAAGGCAAGCCAAGCAACTAAATAATCTCGTCTAAACCTGCTCACAGGGGTTTTGCATCACATAGATCTTCTTTGTATTCCCTTGCATTGTACAATTTCTTTATGCCTAAGCAAATACACTGTTTGCAGATGTGACTTCATTCAGAAATTGGATTGTGCAAAACACAATTGATAATGTGACTTATAAAGAAACTGACAAAAAGCTTATGCCTCATAAATGCCAGGCATTTGGTAAAAACAAGCTCTTCTCTGAGATTGTACAGGAGGGGCCGGTGTAAGAAAAGTGATCACAGGAACTACAATCCTGGGCAGTATTTAATCTCTCTGCTATATGCTTTGCGAACCCAATAGCTGTTATCTTTGCCAGGTTAGTAAGTCATTTTTTATATGTTTTAAAAGTGTATTTATAAGGAAAGAAAGGGGAAAGGCAACAGTAGCTGTGCTCACAAAAATTACAATTAATGCACTGTTTCCACTCTAAGCCCCTATTTTCAAGGTGCTTGTAACTGAAATGTTCCAAGCTGATGCCTGTCATAGTTAATGCCACACCAGAGATAAATGGGTGTTTTTTTCACAGTAGCAAACAGAACTGAATTCCCTTCAAACGAGGATGGGTTCTTGGGGCTTACTGGTTTCTAGTGGGTGAAGCTATGTCTTTATGGACACAATGCATGAATATCTTTTGGCCCAGCTACTCACAGGTACTTAGACATCTAAACTGCTCAATTAGGTGCCTAAATACGTTTGTGGATCTGAATTTTTGTGCCTTCCCTCCATTCCCACACCTTCCAATGAAAAAGAAGAGGTTTAATGTAATATTTAGAAGTTGTGTTCTCTCCAAAAACAAAGAAAATCCAGAAGAACTGTATGATTGAAAACCCAGACTGATTATTGTGCATCAACTCTGATCATTGTTCTTTGTCTTTGCAAGAAGCTGAGAAGAGTGAGCAATCTCACATGCCATGTGTGGTTTAGTGAATTCCATGAAGTTGCAGCCCTTTCTGACCTCACATGTGGTGCAAGGATTAAGGTAATACTGTTAGAGCAGGATTTTGCTTTTCACTTGCTTTTGTGTGATCAAGTCAGCCTCTTAATGCTACTTTATAAGTAGTCTTCTGAGGCTGTTTTGGTTTGTTCTTAGTTTGAGCTTGGGGTTTTGCAGCCATAATTCCTCAGGCTAAGATATCGGAAGCTTGAACAGCTGGATCTTGTTAGTATTTGCATGGGGCTCTATCTACTCTTAAAATCATAGTTCGGAAAAAATTTTAGTTTGAACGAGCTGTGCTTTTTTTTAGTTCAAACTAACTTTTTAGTTCGAACTAAAAAGGCACAAACTAAAACGTTAGTTCGAACTAAAAAAACCACTTAGTTCAAATGAACTGCTAGTTGCAACTTATTTAGTTTGAACTAGCATATTTCCATTGGGTTAGTTCAAACTAAATATGCGAATAATTTCAAACTAAGTAGTTCAAACTAAGTTTTGCTTAGTTCAAACTGAGGAAGTTTTTAGTTCGAACTAGGCAAAGCCTAGTGTAAACAGGGTTCAAATTAGTTTGAATTAAGGCATAGCCTGCGACAACACTAAGGACTGGCCAGGATGAGAACTGCACACAGTGTTGGGCATTGGGAAGATGACAATTTGGTCTTATCTGTGCTTGGGTATAGCCCCAATTCAGCAGCCTAGCTTGCTGTTGTCAACGTGTCGGCACCAGTGCAATTTCTCTAAATACTGGTCACCAATTACTCACTCGGAGCTATTCCTGATGATAGGCAAAGCCTCCATTCTCCCTTTCCCCATGGAGTTTCAACAGAAGCTATTCACATTCATGATTTCTGTATCTCATATAACAGATTGTAAAAATAATAATGCATGTTCTTACTCCCAAAACTCTACGACAGGAGACGTGAAGTTTGTAACATTCATTGACAACCAGAGTGTTTTGTTCTGCCTGAGGGTGTCTTCCATGCAAGTCGGGGTGTTCCAACTCTGATCACAAAGTGACCAAGGTAGGATGCTCTGGAATGACTGGAAGAGGTAGTACACTGCCCAAGCCAGGATAACAATGTAGTACACGTTCAGAAGGGTCACAATCACAATGGAAGCATAACCAATTCCTAATAAAAATAAATAAATAAAACATACATAACAGTCACTTATTGTTCAAACACTATGACAGCTCAGACATCTCATTTAAAGCTACTTTTTAACTCTCTCTGGATTTAAATCCAGATTTGAGATATTCCACTAACCAAATCTCATTAAAGCGACTGCTTAACTAAAACATACACCTGGTATTGTCATTGATTGTCAATAGTTCAAGTATTGCAACAATCTTAATGAGCTCCTTGCACAGATGTTTCAGTGTACATGCAAAATAAGACAAGCGTATAAAAATTCCAAAGCGAGCACAATGAAAGCCCTAGTTTAAGCACCAGTTCCTCGTTTGCAAAGAAAACATGCCATTTGTGCTTGTTATTGCTAATGAGATCAATGTTTAACTCTGCTATTAATACTTGACAATCAAAATGTCCCTTGTTTGTTTTCAAACACAGGGCCATGGGCAGATAAGGCCAGAGTCCTGCACAACTTAAAGTGGCAATCAGGGAGGTAATGGAATGCAGCTTTGGCAGAATTAAATACCAAAACTGTTCTGTGGGTCTGATTCCACTCACACCATTGTAATCTCATTGGCATGACTTTTGTTTTTTACTTTAAAGAGACTAGTTCCCCTGACATGGAGGTATAAATCAGAAGGGTTGCATTTAGACCCTTATTCTGAAACTTTTTGGCCACCAGGATTTAGACTCTTAAAGGGCTTTCTGGTGCTAATGTTCATTTAGGAATGAGAGCAAGAGAAATTCTTTTCCCTACAAAGAATTACAATTGTTTGAAAAATAAATAAAATTAAATATGTGTGTGTGCGCACTTGTCTGAAATGTGCTTACTGATGTACCTGTCAACACTTGGCAGGTTTGCCTTATACTGACAAAAGCTTCAAGACTGACTTCAGTGTCATCTTCCAGAGCCAGAAATGACTTTTGTGCTGAGTTCAAGCCCCCCAACAGAGTGTACTGTCTATTCTCCGCAGCTACATTTCAGTCAGAATGTTCACTTATCAGAATCATCAGTTTCTTTTCAGGGATACCAAGGAGATTTTTATTTAAACAAAACCCATTCCCTTCTCCCCACACATGACCTAATGTGGGGGTGTAAACCATAGTAATTCTATTGACTTCAGTATAACAGCTGAGAATTTGACCCATTATTTACTCAACTAGTTTCATTTATTTCAATGGCCAAGATACTGTTCAGTATCAGCAAGAATGACAGAAGCAAGGCTTAAGTAAAATTATGGTGCCCATTCCCACTTAAATTTTGAAAAGAATAGTGTAACTACTCACTATCAATACATGTTCCAAAGGGTTAGCCATGTTAGTGAAGTTCTGCAAAACAAGCAAGAAGTCCTGAGGCACTTAAAGACTAACAAATTTATTTATCGCATGAGCTATCGTGGGAGAAAAATCCCACTTCGTCAGACACTTCCATTCTGTAGGTTCCCATATATTCAAAGCATCTGACGAAGTGGGATTTTCTCCCACAATAGCTCATGCAATAAATAAATTTATTAGTTTTTAAGTGCCACAGGACTCCTGGCTTGCTTTTCATCAATACAAGCCAATTCTAAAGGAGTCAGCTGCTATTTCCCAGTGTCTCTCTGAAGCCAGACAGTGTGTGAGATGCAGTTAGGAATACTAATGGAGTTTGGTAATCTTCTTTTAATCTTTTATTCCTTTTAGGGTTCAGAGTGGCATTACTGTAATTCTTGACAAATACACTTTAATAGTAATATAGAAAAAAAGGGTTGCTTTTCACAGTCTGATATAGTTACTACCTATGCTACATGCCTGAAGCTTTACACAGAAAGCCATTCAAATTTCAGCTGTGCATTTAATATAGATATGGTGCCAAGAACAAGGGTTTGCCTGGCAAAAAGAGTTTGGGTGCCAGTCCAGGATATTTGGAGAGTCACTTTCACAAGAGGACATGGGACTATGGAAAAGACTCTGATCACCTAGTGTTTCAAGAGAACACTACCTCCTCCAACCTTTATCAACACAATGGGCACGTCTACACGGCTCTTTTATTTCGAAATAACACCCGTTATTTCGAAATAAAAAAAAATTTGGTCTACATGACGTTTCCTTATTTCGAAAGGATGGACCTCGTCCTTTTGAAATAAGGATCGTCCTTCTGAAAAAGTAAAACCTGCCCCTCCTCGAAACGGCCGTTATTTCAAAACGGATATTTCGAAATAACGCCTTTAGACCTGTTGTTTCGAAACAACTGTTCGAAACAGCGGTCCAATTGGCATTATTTCAAAATATCCGTTTCGAAATAACGGCAGTTTCGATCGCGCGGTTTTCCCTATTTCGAAAGGGGCCCTTTCGAAATAAGGGTTTTATTTAGAAATCAGTCCTTTCGAAAGGACTGATTTCGAAATAAAACTGTGTGTGTAGACGTGCCCAATGTGAAATCACCTCCATCTTTCATACAGGTTGCACAACCTCTTGCCGTGAGTCTAACCCATGGCAATAAATTTCTTTTCTATTTATGGGCTCTTCTGTCAGTTAACAAGATGACAGCCACACAATCAACACATTGATTTGTCCTTTACATGCTCAGACTTCTTTCTGGAACCGCTATCATATAATCACTTACCATGGCAAATACCAGCACTGCTATCTGACATGAAGGGAATATACTCACACCTTTTTTTTAAAACAAAAAACTACTTTGGGGGTGTACCTTAAACTAGAGGCCTGATCCAAAGACTACAGAAATCAGTGAGAGTCCCTCTTGAGAATCAGGCCCTAATATTTGAGGATTTAAGTTCAGTCAACATGGTACATATGCCTTGTGGTGGCCCTCTCCTCAAGGTTGAATTTCAGCCCAGTGTATTCAGCAATACTATTAACCTCAGACATAAGCCAAACAAAAGCCAATGTTAGGTATGTGCTCTGGTGAATCGGGGCCTTGGTGTTGAAAAAAAAATGGGAATGAAAGGCACTCTGCACTTTGCAAGACTGGTGCTGACATGGAAATTACCCAGTATTAACACCCTCTTCTGCAATCAGTACATCTAACACAGCTGTTGTGAAAATTTCCAGCTACACTAGCATATCATTACATTCATTAATTGTGTCTGTGTCATGATATGGCAGAAAAATAACTAACCAGAGAAAATAGGGCAGATCTTGTCCCAGCATGTAATTCCTCCTTCAGAGGTATACTGTCCAAGAGCTACCTCCAGGAAAAACACAGGAAGACCTCCCCCAAACAGGAAAATGAAATAAGGTATAAGAAATGCACCTGTAGAGAAAACACAATAATGGCAATAGAGATGAAGAGAATGGCTGTATTAAAAATGAAGAAAATTCACCTGCTGTAGATATAGATAACAAGGAAGCAAATTTAATACCATTGTATTTTCATTAAACACTCTTACTTTTCTGGAATTAGTGCTCCTGTTCAAAGATTGAAAACAGAACGGTTACAAATCAAAAGGGATGGGCATTTTCATACCTTTTTAAAGTGAACACCTATAAAGACAAAACAATTAGATGGACTTTTATTTCATTTAAGATAAAGAGTATTTTTTTATTTGATAGCCCAAAACAAAAATGTTCCATTCAAGTCTTATCTTAGTTGCACTAGTGCAAGTTTGGATGACGTGGAGACTATTGATCCATATCTTTAATTTATTTTAAATTTAAAAATGAAGTTCAACGGTAATAACAGTAAAATTCAAGGTTGTTGGGTATTTTTCATAACAGAGATTGGATATTACCTATGAAATAATCAAGCAGTTTCTCCTGGGCAAGAGAAAAGAGATTGTTATAGTTATCTCCATTTTTAAATATGAGGACGGCACTCCCACACTACTGTGTTGAAAAGATGGATGGTTGGACAAATGTATGCATCAATGGGAACGAATTTGAGAGACAGAAAGATACTTACCTCCGCCATTTTTATAGCAGAGATACGGAAACCGCCAGACATTGCCTAAGCCAATAAAGCCACCAGCCACGGACAGCAGGAAGTCAATCTTGCTCGCCCACTTCTCTCGTTGAGGTGGCTTCCCCTCAGCCTCATCCTCCGGGCGTGTCCCAGGGCTCTTGCCAGGGGAAGGTTTGAGGATGTCCTTGTGGAAATCTTTCAAACACTGCAGTTTCTCCTTTGTAGCCATGTTTCTGGTTTCTGAAGAGAAAAAAAGTGGAATGGATTTGTTAAACAGACATTATCAGGAGGACTTGAACAGTTCCCGAGATGTTTAACCAAACTAGGTCCCTTAAAGGTCATTCCTTACTAAAGTATGTGGCTCCTTTACCAACCAGAATACAAACAAGCTTCAATTCTAGTTGGTCTTGCATGATTCCACTAGGGGGCAAGAAGTACACAGACGTCTCCTCCTTGCACACTTTTAAAGGACCTCAGCAGACTGTCTTGCAAACTCCGCACTGACTCGGACTCCCATTGATGTCACTGGGCATTGGATCAGGCCAAAGAGCACCAAGAGGCTGTTTACATGGCATTGGCACCTCAATGATCTGACGGAGTGATCTGCGAGGCTTACCGACTAGGTTCACGCAGCAGGTGTGCAGGGATTCTGCCTGCTGCACAAGCAGAATTTCTCAGGTTACTGCGCACACTCAAGTGATCCCCACACCTCTGAATTCCCTTCACTCCTCTCACTGGGCAAGTCCAACCAAGACCAAATGAAATACATATTAAACTATAATGTTTTCCACTGGAGGGTCAAGTTATGCTCTTAAACAACATGCATCTTTCCAAATGCCCTAATTCTTCCTGGAATCCTGCGTCATTTACAGCCTTCCATTCTCTGCCTCTGACCAAAGTACTGTGAGGGTTTATTCTTTGAAAAGCTGGAATGGGACCTAATTGGACCATGCCACCTTCAATGTTCAATCAATGTTCTGAAAGAGCATCTTTAATTTACTCTATTTGCATAATGAAACTGACTATTTCATTTGGAACCAGTAAAAACAAATACATTTTTATATTCAGTTAACTTCTTATGTGGTCCCATAAAATTACACATTTGCCAAGAGTGACAGTTGATTAATTAATTAAAAATATGATGGCATAACTGACCTAATGCAAAACCAAAAGCATCTTAAATGTCATGGGACAACAAATTCATCGTGGGCAAATAATAAATTGCCATATGAAAATACTAAAACATGACTTTAGTTTACATACATGTGCCTTTTTTATCCAGTTCTTAACTAAAAGAGTTCAGAGATAAGAATGGGGTAGGTGTGTAGTGCTTTACAGCTAGACCAGGGGCTTCCAACCCCTAGCCTGCAGGGCAAAAGCGGATCAAGGGCTGGTGACGCATGGCCTGAAGGGACTGGGAATCTGGCGTGGTGCAGCTGCCAGGGCGGGGCGGGGCGGGGGACTCAGCCTGGGGCAGTGTGCTTAAGTCGACTTAACGCCTGACCGTAAAGTTGACTTTAAGGGTTACGTTGACTTTATTAAGTCAACTTAATGCAATGTTGCCATTAAAGTTGACTTTAAAAAGTCGACTTAGTGCAGTGGGGCCATTTAAGTCGACTATATAGTGTCGACTTAAGCCAGGGAGACCCAATTAAAGTCGACTTTATAAAGTCAATGCAGTGTAGCCTCACTAAGTCGACTTAATAAAGTCTACATAAAGCAGACCTTCTTAAGTCAGCTTAACTGAGCCCTGTAGTGTAAACACAGCCATTAAGAGTTACAGGCTAAGTGTTGTCTTTTGGGATTCCAATTACGTTACACACGAGACTATATTTTCCTATTTGTCTGTTCTCCTGGTCCACTCATGTTTGAGCATCTCGTCCTGAGTTTTACTTCTGATCTAAAATACCCTGAAACATGACGACACCTCCTGGGCTCTTGCTATCCTGCTGTGACAGAAACGCTCAGCTCTTTGCTCATATTTTAGTCCTTCAGTAGGCCCATCAGTGAAGACTGCAGCATTTGGAATGATTTGTAAGGCCTTTGGACAGTATCATCAGTCGCTTAATGAGGCACTGTACATTGCTTACCTGATAGCTATGCAATGTGCACGCCGGATCTTTTATTTCCTTCTTTTATTGCAACACTTTTTTTTTTTGCCGACTCTATTCTAGTTTTGGCCAGGTCTCTATTGTCTAATAAGTATAGTGTGCTGCACGCATAGACTGTGCACTGGTGCCATAGGAATTAACACAAAGTTTCCTATTATGATTGCAAATCTGGTCGCATGTCATACATAACATTCAGGGACTGTGGGATTTTATCCCATTAGCTGTCAACTGCTAGTAATGACACAGCCGTGCCCTGTTCCAGGAACCACCGACAGAAGCTCCAAGGGAAGGGCACAGAGGTCATTCTGTTTGGCAAGGAAAAGCCCAGACAGCTGAGTTTGTTTAGATAAAGGCATTTTCTGTATTACTAAAGGGGTTGGAGATTCACTTCAGTGAGGCTCAAGGGATAGCAATGATACAGCCTCATGGAGATGCTGAAACAATACTTGCCCATGTCTCAGGTCAGAACAAGAGAAAGATATTATATTTTTTACAGTATCACTTAGTAGGGATACTTTAGAGCTCCATGTCCTAATTCCCCCAAGGAAAAACTGTAAGAAACTGTTTTCAAAAGCATGACGTCCAACATGAATAATCCAGCTCGGAGGCCTATGTCTGCCACCCAGAAGACACGTGTTTGCCTTTGAGAGCAGCTCCCTCTACGAAGCATTGGCTATCTCCAAGAAGACTTGGCTTGATCTGCTAAAGATAAGGTGGCTAAACAACGAACAGCAGCCAAGCCTGCCCTTTCCAATAAGAAAGCAGTCTGAACGCTGCCAAATATTTAGAACCTCACAGGAAAAAAAGGGGGGGGATCCAAATTTTGCTGGGCTAATTCTGTTCTCGTTTACAATGGTGTGAACTCAATTAACTTCACTGAAGTCAATGTATTTAATACAGATTTGTGCTGGTATAGAATATAATAAAGTAGCTAAATGGGAGTCTGCATTTTTCTCTCTTTGCCTCTCAGCAAAGCCATTACATTAGGTTCAAGAAAGAAGTAGGTACGTTTATGGAGGACAGGTCCATCACTGGCTGTTAGCCCCCTACCCAGGATGGGCAAGGATGCAAAACCATGCTCTGAAGTATCCTTAATGGTTACCTCTGTTTCCCACAAGCTGGGAATGGAGGCAAGGCATGGATCACTTGAGGATTATGTTTTCTGTTCATTCCCATGGCAGTAACTGGCATTGGTCACTCTAGGAAGACAGGATACTGGCCCAGCTATATCACTGGTCTGACTCGGTATGGCTGTTCTTATATTCCTGGTCCAAACACTCCATGCAATTAATATGTACTCAGTATGAATAGTTCCTTTCGTCTCTGTTGTACAACTACAGACTTCAAAAAACACCTGCCCCACGCTCACCTGTCAGGTGCATGAAATGCCTCACTCAGAACATCTCACTGTCTGAGTAACAGACTCTGCTGCTGCCCTCCCACGACCGGTTAGCTCTTGGCCCTCGGTGGAAAACTCCAGACAAGATCAGCCTTAGGCAGAGGATGCCCACAGCCAGTGCCACGTGGCTCAACACAGTCCACTCTCCCACCTCAGATCAATGAAAACAATAGACTCGTAGGCTATGTATACATCTAACTGCTTAGTTTGGACTTGCTTAGTCTGAACTAAGCAGTTCAAAGTTAGTTTGAACTAGCCATGCTTTTTTTTTAATTCAAACTAACTAAAAAGTTAGTTTGAAGTAAAAAGGTTCTGCTAGTTCGAACTAAAGTTAGTTTGAACTAAAAAAAAAAAAAAAAAGTTGAACTAGCTTCAAAACTGCTTAGTTTGGACTAAGCAAGTCCAAACTAAGCAGTTAGATGTAGATAAAGCCATATAGACTCTAAGATCAGAAGGGACCAGTATGATCATCTAGTCTGCCCTCCTGCACAATGCAGGCCTCAAAACCTCACCCACCCACTCCTGCAATAAGCCTCTAACCTATGACTGTGTTATTAAAGTCCTACCAAAAAAAAAAACAAAAAAACAAGGCTCCCTGTGGCACTTAAAGACTAATAGATTTATTTTGCGCATGAGCTTTCGTGGGAGAAAATTCCACTTCCTCATGATTTAAAGCCTTTGGGCTGTGTTCACACACAGGGGGTTATTTCGATACGGTTATTTCGAAAAAACTTGTATCGAAATAACGCCTTATTTCGAAATGACATATTTCGAATTAGCAAAAAAGTCACTTCAAAATAAGGAGAAAAGCCGGAATCGAAATAGCAATTCCGGACAACAGTTATTTTGGAACGACTCACCGTCATTTTGAAAAATGTTCAGACAACGGTTGTTTCGAAGCAAGTCGTTTCGAAACCACCGTTGTTTCGAAACAACACGTTCGCACGGTGTTGTTTCAAAACAACCATTGCAAAACAATGTTATTTCGCCCACAGACTAGGTTTAGCTTCTTTTGAAACAACCGTGCGTCGTGTGAACGGCCGAAGCCTTATTTCGAAACAACCTCTGTTGTTTATTTTCATCCAATTCTGTAAGTTCTCCCTCTTCAAAGCATCTGACGAAGTGGGATATTCTCCCATGAAAGCTCATGCAAAAAATAAATCTGTTAGTCTTAAAGTGCCACACAACTGCTTGTTGTTTTTTTTGTGTGAACACAGCCTTGAAGTACAGAGAGTCCACTACAAAGTGAGCGCCAGTCTCTGGTTTAACTCCACTTAAGTCAAGATATTTTTAAGGGTCAAATCTGCTAAAGCATTTGCACTAAGCTCAGGTGTGCAAATAGCCTGATAGATGTGTGCAATCAAGGATATTTAACTTATTGCTGCTCAATATTCTTTAAAAGTTCTCTCTAAACTTCCCTTCCTAGCCTCTCTCCCCCTTTTGCCTTTTCTTTGTATTTTATGGCCTCTTTCAATTTTTGTTTCTTAATTTCCTTTCTGTTTTTGTGTGTGTCTGTCTATTCATCCACGCATCCTCCCTCTTTCTTCTCCTTCACTCTACTCACACCCATTTCAAAATTATCTTTCCTTTCACATTTCTTTTTGCCTCTCTCTTTCCAACTATTTTTCGTTTCCTTGTTAGGCTGACATCTGAAAAAGTTGCTGCAGAAAATTCTCTGGGAGCAACAGGTATTCCTTTACTCAGCTGGGGTGTGTTACAAAAGGGAAGCCTTGGGCTTAATGCAATTTCTTTTTAAATCAATTGTATCCTGGACAAAAGGCAGCTATTTTTTTTCCAGCTGCTTTTTCTATGTGGTGTTTGTGTTCATGTTTTTCAAGTGCTGTAAATGGATGCTGTGTCTCAGCTCAAAATTGCTATGAAACATTTAACTGCAACAGAAAATCTGCAAATATATAATACTCTAAATTCACATTCTGTTGCATTTCTTTATTTGAAACAATAAATCGGTCACCACTGAACCCCAAAAGATTAGTTGCCTGGGGGAAAATAAAAATACCTGCTGCCTTTTGTACTTTGGCCTTGGCCTTTCTAAATGGGAAGATACAGCTGGGGAGGTAGACCTAAAGCAACTCTGTGTTTACAAAGAGAGTATAATGGGTTGTATTTTAATACGGTGTTGTCCTGCTGAAAACAAATCATGAAGCACAAAGAAATAAAATACTCAGCAGTCAGACGTTAACTTTTCATACGGCGCTTGGGGAAACGTATTTGGATACTACTGACTGAAGGGAGTAAAAGCTATGTTGTTTCCCATGTGGGCGGATGAAAGGAAAGTCAGGAATCCATCCAGCTCCTATGGAAATCATTGCAAAACTCCCATTTATTTCCCTTAGAGCTTAGGGCTGCCATGAAAAAAAGAGAGGGTCGACGTGAAACTACCACAAGGACGGAGTCGAGTCTTGCACAAAGAGACCTGCTCAGCTGAACAAAAGCCACTGGTAGCAGCACTGGGGAAACAGTGATGGATACAACCTATGTGGACTATTGACTCGGTGTAACGGTCTGGGGTGCAATTCAGATCAGCAAGAGGTTGCGTTACTGCTTACATTTTAAACTTCGGTGCCCCAAAATGTTTCCTGCTACTTATGGCTCTCAGCCTGGGACCTACACTCAGGAAGCAGCCTGTATGCAGTTTCTGTTCTGTATACTGCTACACTCTTCATTTCAATCATTGTGAATTCAATGGCCTTGTCAGCTGTTAGCAAAGGCACACTTTTGTCTTCACCAGAATTGGCTAAGGTTAGCAGGTGACCCCCAAGACACCCAGTCCTATGCTCTGATATGTCCAGTTCTCTTTTGCAACATTCAGAGGACTAGCGAGACTCACCATCTCCTTAAGAAAACAAAACCCAGCAGTCTAACATATTAACTGGAGTAAACATTCACTTTAGCACAAACACAACATTGCTGGTTTAGATTTATAGTAAACCGAGTGAGTTAACAAAAGGAGAGAGTTCACTTGTAAGAGAGAAAGCTAGAAATGGTGGCAAATAAAAGTGAAACCATGCATCTAAAAGTCTAAAACTGAATTTAGCAAGTTTTAGTTCAAGGGTTAATTTAAGATGGCCTTTCTCACTCACAGTTTTGCAGTAAAATGGTGACTGACCCTCCTCAATCAGGATTTCTTCCAGAGGCCCAAATATGCTGGTGCCTTTCTGCGTCTTTCATTTATAGTCCATTGAATCTTTGAAACTGATTCCTCAGAAAGACACCTCTCAAAGCTAAGCTCAGTCAAGCTGTGAGGAAGGCGACAGAGTTTGTCGATGAAGGAAGCTCTATGCTTTTCTTCCTCAACTTGCGTTTGCTTAAATGCATATTCTGTTTCCTGTCATTTCCTCACCCTACAAAGCCTGTATGAGCCTATTTACTCCTTATATATAAACTGAGATAAACACATATTCCTTTGTTTGGGTATACCTGTTTAAAAATGTTTGCCTAGGCAGGGCTCCTTGGTTTGGAATTTCTAATAACATGACATAGAGGGAATTCATAATTTTACATATAATGCTTCTAAATACATTTTAGCATATTACTGAGCAGCAACTTGCTATTTTTCCAGGAATACTGCACAAGACACCGTTTTATACAAAGATTACTAGAATAGTGTGCAGGGTGTAAACACAGGCCTGCTTTGAGCTACACCCTGGTGATCACAGAAGACGGGTTTACAGACCACTATTTCCAATCAGGAGCTGTCAGGCGCTCCCTGCCTACCCAATGACACCTGGGATCCAGGATGACCCTACATAGCGTGACTGCTACTCCTTTGCCAATCTTCTCTCATGCTAACAGGGTTAAGTCTCAGCCACTGTATCCTTATGCTAAAAAGCCCGTCCCACCAAAGACTTAGGTACAGGAAAGTTTCTCAGCAGGTCTTCTTATGGTGCTTCCCTCACAGGTGAAGATCCCATAGAGGGGAGAGCAGAATGCAACAGTGGTAGGTGGTTTCCAGAGGGCGGAAGAACTGATGAAACCTATTCAGCCTTCTGCATATAGTACAGGTAACTGTGGGGGAGTGGGAATGTCCAGTTGTTTCTCTTCCTGTCAAGTCAACCACTGATCTCATTTTATATCCCCTGGATTTAAGAGCCTAGTGATTGTCAACATGCTGGAAATGAGCGCCAAGTTCCTGCAGCTTCTCCAGATACACTGCTCCTGCTTTACCACTTTTCCAGCCATGAAAGCACAAAACATTGTTCTAAAAGAACTTCATACCCATAAAGTCCCCATTTTTGAGATATCTTGATTGTGACCATAAAATTGTGTGCATGCAATTTACATGGCATAAAACATGCATTCCCAAATGCTGCGGATGTGGTTAAGGACGAGACTTCAAATGTTGTCCCATTTAAAAAAAAAAACAAACAAAAAAATTTTCTCTTTTGACTGATTTCTTTGCACTAAATAATAATTTGTGTTTCTATTAAACCTAGCAAAGTCTTTTAATTTTGGTTTGGTTTGGGTTTTTTTGCTTCCAGGGGACTGCTATATTATAATGTTGCAGTGCCTCAGTGTGCCTGAGCATGAACTATTTCTATAATCTCTGATAACTCACCAGCAAACATTTACACAGCATGGACTACAGAGAAATTCACTTGATTATGTGATAATGAAACCGCTCAAAACAAGGGACACTTATGAACTTGAATATTTGCAACGTTCTGTTTAGTACTCATTGACTTTTTTGTGATTAATTAGACTTATGAATATAATAAAGATTTTTTCCACCTTTTGTTTTGCTTCAGCAGCAAATGCTGAGTTTGCCAGTATATTTACCCAACTCTTCTACTCATGCACTAGTCTCAAGGGTAAGTCACCTTTTTTCATTATGATGGTTTCCAAATACTCAATTCAAACAAATCCATGAGAATAAATGTTTGAGAGAAACAGAAGTTGGTCCCATAAAAGATATTATCTCATCCACACTGTCTCTCTGGAGGAAAATAAACATTCAATTTTTAAATATAATTCAAATATAATATAATTGAAAGATAATATAATATTGACTATTGGTATCCACACATAATGTGACACTGGCGGAGATATGTGGAAAAAGATTTTAAAAAGGGACTGTCAAGCCTGTTCAAATGCCCTTGTAACATATACAGTGGCAAGGAGAACTGCAACAGTTGTAAATTGCCATATCTCATACCAGAAGTCATTCTACAGACCAATTTAACTAAATAAATAACCAGGCTGTAGTACAGCTGATTCCATAGAGCAGGCCTCAACAAATCTGTTTCTGATCACCTTGGCAACCAGTTTTATCGCCTGTCACCTTTCTCCACTGCAGAAATGTAACGGAGGCATGCCTTCTGGCGACCAAAAGTAAAATTGCTGGCGCCTAGCTGTGAGACAATTTTGTCCACCGCTGCCATAGAGGGTTTATACCCATACACATGGTTATGATGTCCCAGCTATGTGGCTAGGACTCTTCTACATTATTTAAAAAACTTATTTACCTGTTTTAAGTTTTAGGACTTATTCCAACACAGCTTGTGAGGACTTTTATAACATGCAAGTGGCTTCAAATCCAGTGACATATCATGTGGGCTGGACCTCTTAATTATGTCTACATACTGAACAAAGTAGTTCTAACTCTCTGATCTCTCTGTGAAACAGAAGACATCTCAAAATGCACTGTTCATAAAAAATCCAAGCCCTGGCCCCACTTCACTCTGGGGCCTCTCATCACCCAGTATGATACCTGTGCACCAAAATTTTCCCAGAATGCACTAATACTCACGTGGTTCTACAGCACAGCAAGTTGGAATTGCCCAAATATAACACCAGGTTGTGCAACAAAAACTTCCTTGTGTGCGTGCACTGAGCCATGTTATCTATGACAATGTCATAGAAGAATACTTCAGAGCCCAACTGCACTGTGAACGTGGTTCCACTGACTAAGTGAATGAGTTACTTTGGATTTTGGGGTTGATTCCTTGCCTGCATTAAGGACTACTGGTCACAGAAATATAAGTCAGACAAATTAGTTGTCGACTTTTAAAACCATGCAGACCAGTGCTGGTGTAACATGAATCTTTGGTTCTCCTACTGAGCTAAGCATGTTAGTTTATAGCTCTTGAACAGTAAAAGGTTTTCATTCAGTTTGGCAGCTGGCAGAGGAGAATGTTTATTTACTTCAAGAAAACAGCTGAACAGAAGCTTTAAACTTCATCAAGATTCACACAGGAAGTGAAATCTGGTGGTTACTGATATACTGAGAGAAATGGAGACCAGGATGTTTCTACAGAGGATGTGCCAAAAGAAGAAGTGATACTCTAGCTGCAAAAACTGTTGGAGACAGTAAACTTTGCAAAGTTTCCTTTGCAATGTCAAACACAGTAAAAAAGCAAACCCTTGAAGATATGATGTTTTCTCTCTATTCCTGTTTTCATGCGCCCAGTGAAAGGTGCTGGCCTGGCAGCCTGGAAATTGAAATCCTTTGTTTATGTACAAATGGGCAAGTTTGGTGTCTGCTTCCCTTGCCTTCCTCCCCCCATCATCAATACGCCTCCATCATAACCCAAAGGGATTACTCCCAGTCACAGAAGGATATTTCAGCCTTCCTGGCCCACCCACTGCTTGGAGTCTCTGCTGAGGTCCCTACAAGGGCATAAGCTCTGATGGGGATTACTAAACTCGAGGTAGATCTTAACACATTTTATACAGAGCCACTGAATACCCATCAAACTGAAAGTAACTCTGTTCACTACTGAGCTGATTTAAGCCAATGAGTTAGAGGTGAAAGTCTTCCTGTCACACTACCAATCCCATGCAACATCTCCTTCTCCAAAATATCACATGACTCTGATTAATATTTAAACCAGAAGTATATCTTCAGTTCTGCTTAGCCAGATAGCTTTGCCAGCTCTCAGTAAGGAAAGCTGCCCTTTTGGGGGTTTTGTGTGTATGTTGAAACACAGGAAAATCAGATAGTGCATAAAGCTAACACTTAACTTCTCTAAGGAAACTAAACATGCAGACCACACTGCCTGCTATGCTCTGAATGTGCACCGTATACAAACAAAAGGGCCTGAACCTACACTTTATAAACTTAGAGAAAAAGTTCCACTTAACCTCACCAACCTTGTTGCCGGTGACAAATATGGGATTAATTTGTACATGAGCGAAGAATACTAGCAGTCCCAGCCTGATACCAGCATCCCCTGGCCATCCAAATGTTGGGTTTTTGTGGGTGAATGTTCCTCTGTGTGACTAGGCAAACGCAGCAACTCAGACATACTCTTCCATCACTCACCTTTTCTACCATTGCCGACAGACAGACCATCAGCTGATGGTGTTAGTTGTAGATTCCTTTTATATTCCCAACCTAGCTCTCAGTAAATTTTGCTTACATAATCTATTGCTGTTTACCATTTTCTGACATTCATAAACTGAAACTATCAGGCCAAATTATTTCCTAGAATAATCCTCTCCTAGCCTTCAAGAGTAAGGGGCAAAACTGGCCCTTAGTAGCTCCAAGTCAGCCTCTCTCTCTGATGGTCAGTCTAGTCCATTATGGCAGCCATATCTGCAGGTTTAGCATCTGGCAATTCCTGATGGGAAATAAGGGGCCCACATAAACAGTACCCTTTCCCCAGATAAAGAAGAGACCTGGAAAACGTTGGACTCTTGGAGTTGAAATAACAGGCAAGCAAAGAATTTCTTTAAGTTTTACTGTTTGTAAGAGTTTGGGGATTTTTGGTAACATCTTTGGAGTGGACACCTTTGAAAATGACCCAAAGCGACAAGAGAAGCTGGATGTAGTTCTGCACCTCTTTGAGGCCGGTTAAAATAAAGTTATTCTGACAACAGGACTTTTCTGTTAGCACATTTGAGATCTGATACACTGACTAGCCAGTGAAAATTTGCTGTCTCATGATGCCACTCTTCTGCCGCCCAAGCTCTGTGGCTTTCAGTTGCTGAACTGGAAAACTGGAACTGAGAAGCAGCTGCTCCATGCAACATTAGCTACCTTGTGTGATCTCTATCTGCTGCAGGTGAACAGGGCATAGTGGCAAGGACAATGCATGACTGTTTAGATCCTCACAGCCCTGAGGCTGTTTTTCAGAATTATTTAAGGGTATATCAGTGCAAAATAAGCATTTTGTATCCATGGGACGGTGGTACTCGAAAGGGTATTTATCGTTTACGTGTCAAATTATTATAATAATTATTACATAAATATTTATTAAACTTCATATCACAGCAACTTCTCATAGCACTTAAGGGAGGTCTAAAGAGGAATGAGATAATCCTTAGTGCCATTGAAATTAAATGACAAAATTCTTATTGATTTCAATGCCATTAAAGTGTCAGCCATAGTCCCTGCCCCAAAGAGCTTACAATTTACATTTTTAACACAAAAATCCCACTTCCAATCTCAAATGATCTCAGTGGAGTGACTCCTGTTTCCTGCTGATGCAAGCGAGTTGGGAATCTGATCTAACATAAAGCACACTGGTATAAAGCTGATTTGGTCCTTAAAATAAGAGGCACAGGAAGAAGAACTTAGGGAAAAGCAGGCCACAGGTTACAACAAGTAACAACAATACTGTATGATAAGCAAATTTCAGTGCTCTTATATTTTAAATATTCAAAACAAATAACTGGAAAGAAAAATGTAGCAAAGCTATTGCATTGGCATGTGAGTTACCAATGGTGATTCTGGGTTGAATACAAAATAGCAATGGCCACCCTTAGAATCATAATAGAATATACTTATTTTATCTTCAAAATGCGGAGCATGTTCCTTTAAATAAACAGAAGATGTTGAATGTGACAACCTGTATCAAGTAATCATTGCTGCTTTTTACAATGTGTGACTGGCTCCACAATAAACTGGTATGCACTGTTAGTTCAGGATGTATAACTCATTATGAAACTTCTTTGGAGTGGCTTTAAACAACTGACTGGGGATTTCTTTTTAATCTCCCAAAAGGCCATGCAGGTATAGTCACATCACTATTATTTAGCATTATTTTCAAAGCATGATGTACTGTTTTTAGAGGCCAGAAAGTGTTGTGAATGCCTGAGACATCTTGCATTGCAGGGAGATCTGCCCAAGCCACTTCCATTTGGTCAAAACACATTACTGGTAAATGTTATCTGCAGATATTGCAAGTGCAACCTTGACTGGTGCAAAGGGCAACCAGCTTGTTTTGGTTGCAAAGACCATTCAGCGCATCATGGAAGGCATTCAACATCTGGCAAAATCAGGCCCTCTCTGTGTGATCATTTCCATTAAAGGGGCAAATCCAGTAGGGGTTGAGACCAAGGCTGTAACTACAGAAGGGCAAACAGGGCAAATTCCAAGGGCGCCAAGCACGCCAGCAGGAAAGCACCCCACCAGGAGACCCTGCTGGCCATCAGGAAAAGTGGCCGCACAGCAACCTTTCCAGCCAGCTGTAAAAGCTCCCCTCTGGGGGACCCTGCCAGCCAGTGGGAAAGCACCCTGCTGAGGGACCCTGCCGGCCAGCAGGAAAAGCAGCTGCTCATGGGACCCTGCCGGCTGGCGGGAAAAGTGGCCCACAGGTGAAGACACCCGCCTGGGGCCTCCCAGCAGCGGCATGGTCTAGATCCAGCTCCTTGCTGCTGCCTGGGCGAGATCGGGCCCTGTGGGGGTGGGAGGTGAGGGTGCATCTGGGGCTGCTTGCCCCGGGCGCCAACATTTCTAGTTACGGCCCTGGTTGAGACAAACATTGTGCTCCTGCCCTCAGAAAACTGACTGCCTGCTGAAGGGGCACAGCTAACTGGTACTCCATAGAGAGAATGATGTTCTTTCTCTTAGGGGAAAGATGTGCTATCTATGTTCATTCTGCCTGAAGAGCAGCCCTGACTATGGTGCACAGTTGTATTAAGAGAAAGACGACAGATCATCTGTCTTTCAGCCACTCTGCCCTAGGACAGGAATAGACTGACATCTCAAGAAGAATCTCTTCATTAATGAGAGCCTAAAGAAGCTTAACAGCAGAGTGCAAACAGCATGGGAAGAAACGTGCTCAGGGCAAAATCCTGCTCGACAGCCTGGTGTACAAGGGATAGGGGAGGAAAGGTGCTTTTCTCAAATCAGGGTTGTTACTAATCAAAAAAGATGTATTAGAACAGAAAAAAGATAAGAAATTATGAGGGATATGGAACGGCTTCCTTGAGAGAGAGTGAAAAGACTGGGACTGTTCTGCTAAGAAAAGCAATGGTTAGATGGGAGGTGGATATGTAATAGAGGTCTACAAAATCATGAATGATGTAAAGAAAGTGAATAGGGAAATGTTAGCTACCCTTTCACATAACACACGAGCCCGGAGTCAGTTGATGAAAATTCATAGGTAGCAGGTTTAAAAGCAAAAAGACAGTATTTCTTCACAACAACACACAGTTGCTTTTATCATGGGATGATGGAAAAGCCAAAAATATAACTGGATTCAAAAAAGAATTAAGTATGTTTAAGGAGGATAGCTCCATTAATGGGTATCAGCCAAGATGGTCTGGGATACATCCCCATAGGCTGGGTGTCCTTAGCCCTCCAACTGCCAGAAGCTGGGACTTGATGACAGGGGATGCATCACTCAAAATTGCCCTGTTGTATTAATTTCCTCTCAAACATCTGGCATTAATTATTGTCAGAAGTCGGGATACTGGGCTAAATGGGCCAATGGTTTGACCTAGTATGTCCATTCTCAGGGACTTAACAGCATCTAAGCTGTAACATAGCAAGCTAGCAATTGAAAAGGTCTTAAACTACGTGTACCTGGGTGCTAACAGGGGATTCAATCATGTTAAGATAATTTAACTGAAAAAAAAAATTTCCCAAGTAACCAAAACCTAAACTTACCCCAGTGTAAATCTGGAGGCAGTCCACGGAGGTAGCAGTGGTCATCAGATTTACAAGTGCATCACTTGGGAATGAATAAGGCCCAATGGGATTTTGCCTTAGTAGGACTAAGCACTATTGTAAAACTTCCACTGATTTCAGGGGGTACATCTACACTGGTGTCTGCAGTCAGCTTCAGGAAGTTTAAGTCAACCTACAGACTCCCGTGGCTTTTATTAAGTTGATTCAAGTACTTCCTTAAGTTGACTTAATAACACCACCTCTTAAGGTCGACTTAACGCTTAAGTTGACCTTATTAAGTTTACTTAAGCCAATGCAGACAGGGAAAGCCCTTAAGTTGGCCTAACTGGCCTCCAGGCTCTCTCCCAGAGTTCCTGGACACCAGGGACAGCTACCCACAACGTACTACTCCTCCATCAATCTAGCACCTGGTAGTGTGGATGCAGGCATTCAACAGTTTTCAACATGGACTCTCTGGCTATGTCTACACTAGTCAATTAATTCAGACTAGCAAGCTTAGTCCAGGCTAATATAGTCCATGTCTACACTAGGCTTTGCCTACTTTGAATTTAGAAATTTCTTAGTTTGAACTAATAAGTTCCAGTGGTTAGTCTGGACTAAGTGCTCAGTTCAAACTTTAAGTTCAAACTAGCGTGATGTAGACACAGACCAATGGCTTAGTTCGAACTAAAAAAGTTCAAACTCAGCCATTAGTTTCAACTAGCTGCGCTGACTAGTTGAAACTAAAAAGTTAGTTCAAACTAGTTATTGCAGTAGAATCACAGAATCCTAGGGTTGGAAGGGACCTCATAGGTCATCTAGTCCAACCCCCTGCCAGAGGCAGGCCCACTCCCACCAAACCATCCCAGCCATGGTTTTGTCCAGCCGGGCCTTAAATATTTCCAAAGATGGAGATTTCACTACCTTCCTAGGCAGCTCATTCCAAGGCTTCACCACTCACCTAGTAAAAAAGTTTTTCTAATATCCAGCCTCGACCTCCCTAACCACAACTTGAGACCATTGCTCCTCATTCTGTCCTCCGTTATTACCGAGAACAGTTGAGCTCCATCTTCCTTAGAGCATCCCTTCAAGTAGTTGAAGGTTGCTATCAAATCCCCCCTCAATCTTCTCTTCTGCAGACTAAATAAGCCTAATGCTTTCAGTCTTTCCTCATAGGGCTTGTGCTCCAGCCCTTTAATCATTTTGGTTGCCCTCCTCTGAACTCTCTCTAGCATGTCCCTGTCCTTTTTGTAGTGGGGAGCCCAAAACTGAACACAGTATTCCAGATGTGGCCTCACCAGTGCAGAGTAGAGGGGAATGATCACATCCCTTGATCTGCTGGTAACACTTCTTTTGATGCAGCCCAGTATGCCATTGGCCTTTCTGGCAGCAAGCGCACACTGCTGACTCATATCTAGCTTCCCATCCATCATGACTCCCAGGTCCTTTTCTACACTGCTGCTACTTAGCTGAATGTTTCCCAGCCTGTAGCAGTACATGGGGTTTTTTCATCCCACATGCAGGATTTTACACTTGTCCTTATTGAAACTCATAAGATTTCTATTGGCCCATAAGATTTCTATTGGTTCCAATTTATCCAGGTCTCCCTGAATTCTGTCCTTGCCCTCCAATGTGTCTACTGGTCCCCCCAGCTTGGTGTCATCCGCAAACTTACTGAGAGTGCAGTCTATTCCATCATCCAGATCATTGGTGAAAATGTTGAATAGAACCGGCCCCAGGACCGACCCCTGGGGCACACCACTCGTGACTGGCTGCCAGCTAGACATGGAGCCATTGATTCCTACACGCTGAAACCATTGATCTAGCCAGTTTTCTTTCCACCTTACAGTCCACCTATCCAACCCATACTTCCTTAATTTGCCAATGAGAATGCTGTGGGAAACTGTATCAAAAGCCTTGCTAAAATCAAGGTATATCACATCAATGGTTCTTCCTGCATCCAGAAAACCAGTCATCTGATCATAGAAGGAGATGAGATTGGTCAGGCATGATTTATCCTTGGTAAATCCATGCGGACTGTTCCTGATCACTTTATTTTCCTCTAAGTGTGTGAGGATGGATTCTTTGAGAATCTGCTCCATAATTTTTCCAGGGATTGAGGTGAGGCTGACTGGTCTATAATTCCCTGGATCCTCCTTTTTCCCTTTCTTGAAAATAGGTAAAATATTTGCTTTGTTCCAATCCTCTGGCACCTCCCCCGTTCTCCATGAGTTTTGAAAGATAATGGCCAGCGGTGCTGCTATCTCATCGGCCAATTCCCTTAGCATCCTTGGATGCAGTTCGTCCGGCCCCATGGACTTGTGCACATCCAGCTCCTTTAAGCAGTCCCTAACCTGACCTTCCGTCACCAAGGGCCTCTCTTCTTCTCTCCCATCTGCCACACCCATGGTAGTGGGCTGGGAGCTGACCCTGCCTGTGAAAACTGAAGCAAAAAATGCATTGAGCACGTCATGTGGACCAAATCTCTTATTTTGAAATAACCAGTGTTATTTCAAAATAAAAGTGCTGTGTAGACATACCCTTTGACTTGGAATCATATGAATAAACACATCATCCTACAACCCTATTCCTCCTCAAGCCTGTGGGAGACAACGGTTGCCTCAATGAAATTCTTCAACATTGTGTGGCTTAAATGAAACTATTGCAATTACAAATTCCTCATTCCTGGGTTTTGCCTTTAAAAATATAAACCCTTTAAAATGAAAACCATGTTGTTTTATATGTTTTAAAAGAGCCTCGCACAACAAGACTCAATTGCTGATTGCAGTCTTTGGCTATGACATTAATATAAATAGGAATAAATAACCTGTTGTGTTTGCTTTTTCCCCTTGAGTATACTAAATCATTTAATTGTAGCAAAAATTTAAGTCAGCCGGGGTTTTGCCTGAACAAAGACAGCTATATTTTTATCCTGTATTCTTTTACCATTACTCTTTATCTTCTCTTATACTATTACACATTAAAAAAGCCTCCTTTTTAATACTTCCTACTTTATACCTTTTCATCTACAGCCTTGATTTATTAAACAATTTGCTGACATTTTGCCCCTTAGCTTTCCATAGGAATGTACTTCATAAAAACACAAAACAACTTAAGAATAGACAGACTCCAGGCCTCTTCTTAATCAAAATGTATGCAGAAATGCCTGTCTTCACTAAATCAGAAGGAGATGAAAATGTTATTTTGTTATAACCTCCCTTTCCTCAACTCAGAGGCCCTATACCATATATATAGTGCTTCAAGCATGACCACACTGGTTCTTTTATGAGTGAATCTATTGTTTGATATTTCATGCTTGTGTATTATTTGTTGCTGTTGCTTTCATGCAGCTGGTGTAATAAACTCGGCAGATTTATGTTACTTTCACTTATTAAAATCAGCATTTGTTAAAATTTACTCTTTCAAAAAGTGAAGCTACTGTATAGGGGGTGTTACTGATTCCAACTGCACTTCTTTTGCATCAAGTATGTGACTTGCAAAGTGCCCTTGCACCCCTACTCATGTTTGGGAAAGGCAAGAAATGTTTCGCTTTAACACACAATTCAAATTATTTTCCATATTAGGAAATAATCAGATTACATCGTTAAAATTACTATTTGTTTTAACTAAATAACTATTGCATTCTATTACTTGAACAATTATATAACGAGAGAGAGAGAGAGTGTCCTGTGTAAATCCATAACTAGACTCCCATCTGTTTACAGAATGGCCCAACTAGAAACCTTTGATCTGCATCATTTCAACATTTTTGAAGGGAAAAATCAGAATCTGGACCCAGATCAGAGTTTTGCAGCTGACTTTTAGATTAAGAGAACATAATGAGTTCAATTAAAATCCAAGGTCTGGCTCTTTGGATCTTCAAACTCCACATGCAAATTTAGCAGCTCACACCCTTCCCTTTCTCCATCATTTACCTATGCTACTAGTTTCCACTCTACAATAGAGGCATTTTAACCTTTTAATGAATACCTTTGATCTGTGTTGATCAGAATTTGAATCAAGCTGCAGAGTTGACAGATATCATTAGAGTTCAGTGCAGAGTCCAGGAAGCACACTGTGTGACAGCACTGAGCAAACATTAAATAAAAAGCTTTCACACACAAGTTTTTATTTGTTTGATTTTCATGATTCATCAAACTTTAAATTTCATTCTTTGTGCAGAGGCCAACAGCCCAGCAGTCCAGTCTCCCTCAAGGTAATGCAAGAGACGTGGTAAAAATGCTAGTGTCTATGACAGACTTAGAACAGGCAGTTCTATGAAAGCGGATTAATGTCACCCTATTGCTCACATGAACTGAACTCCAACAGAGATGAGGAGATTATTTTCTCCGCTATGGGAAAGACAACCTTTCTCTAGGCATAAAAAATGCACAGGCCATGTCTACACTAGCAAATTAGTTTGAACTAAGGAGCCTTAATTCAAATTAATTTGAACCCTGACCACACTAGCTTTGCCTAGTTCAAACTTAAATATTTAGTTAGTTTGGGTGGTTAGTGCGAACTAACCGCTTAGTCTGAACTAATTTGCATATTTAGTTCAAACTAGCACAATGTAGACATGCTAGTTCAAACCAAGTAAGTTTGAACTAGCGGTTAGTTCAAACTAAGCATGTTTCTTTAGTTCGAACTAAAAGTTAGTTCAAACTAAAACAACATGCTGAGTTCAAACTAACGTTCAAACTACTTAGTTCAGGCTAACCAAGTCCGAACTAAGATTTTAGGTGTAGACACAGTGATTACATTCTAACTGCAGAGTGAGATAAAACACAAGATAAAGAAAAAGAAAATGTTTAGCTTGTCCATTTCTACATTACATATTGTCTTTTAAAACTAGTATAAAACAAATGACGGGCAGAGATGTAGATAAAAATGATGGATCTGGGAACAGGGTTTGGAATAATATACAGGACAAGGGAAGGTGAGGTGTTAAGTATCTCAATTAATACTTTGCAATGTAGATAACAAAATAGCAACTGTAGCACAAAAGGCAGAATAAACCCATACACATTAAAATCATCATACTGTCTCAAACCAAATCCTAGTTCAGTAAGTACGCTGCTTGCAATGATCCAAAGGTGTAGCTGTGTTAGTCTAGTTCAGCAAAACAAGCAAGGAGTCCTGTGGCACTTAAAGATTAACAAATTTGTTAGTCCTGAAGTGCCACAGGACTCCTGGCTTGTTTCGCTTGCAATGAGCTCATGTTCAGTACTAGTAAGTGTAAGTTCCCGCACGGAGGGAGTGGAAAGAAATAGCACAGCTATAAATTAAGGGGTAGCCAGCTGTGAATCAGAACAAGATCTAAGGATGATCATAGACAGCAAATTAACAGACAGTTGGTGTTACGCTGTGGAGGGGAGGGGCAGTGGGGGGGGGGGCAGAGGAGAAAGCCAGCGCTATTTTTGGATCTGTATTTATAAAGGATCATATGGAAAGCTAAAGAGATAACGGTGTCATGTTAAAACAGGCATAACCCAACTACAGTGAGGAATACTATGTGCAGTTCTAGTCTCCACAAAACAGATACAGAAAAATTAAAGGAAACAAGAAAAAAAACAGTGGGGTGGGGGAATGATCCAAGGAGAGATGCAGAGCTTGAGGGAACTAAATTAATATAGTCTAGATTAGAAGACTCTGTGGGCCATGATCCAGCTATAAATACTTCCAAGGTAATAGTAGGTGTGAAAGTCAAGTAATTCATCTAGTTCAAAAGAGGTTGAACAGGGAGCAGTTGGCTGAAATTCAGTAAGGAAACATTCACGATGGAAAGGAAGCAATTCCTTGCAGTACCATTGTCCAGGTTCATTCTCCGCCCAGATTCAAGAAGAGGTTAAACAAGAAGCGAGGGGAAAGGATGTAAACAGTAACCCCCTTAAAATCAAAAGAATCCAAAGGCACACACTAGGCAATCCATTTTTTTCATGTTCTATTTTCTTTGGTTATCTGAAAGGCAGGTGAGGCTCACAGCATTTGGCGCTGGGGCTACACAGCACCCTGCCTCTATCACTGGCTGAAATCCAGTTGAGGTCCACTGCTTGTTCTGTTGCTCATGTAAAATGAGTTTGGTGGGTTCCTGGAAGAACAAAGTGTCCTCACTGCAAAAACCGTCTCCGCTTATAGGCAATCTCAGTAACACGGCTGAAAGGGCGTGAAATTGGAGCTTTTTTTTTTTTTTTTTTTAAGCACATAGAGGTGAGCCTTCCAGCTCTGAGTTAAAAGGTGTTAGCAGGACAACACGCAGAGGAATCTTATGTTGTTGAGGCTCATATTGTACCTTGTCAGTGGATCAGCTGAGAACCAATACTGCTGATATATCACCTCTCAGGAACACTAAAATGGACAACGCTAAAAAAAGGGGGGCAGGGGAACTGGTAACAAATCCTAGAGGCTTCAGTAACAAATGGGTACACACTCATGAGGCATATCAATCCAGGTGTCGTCATTACCCCCACCCTTTACAAACTTCCCATCCCAACCGCACTCACCAGCTGGGACTTCTGTCCCCTTCTCACTGTGGATAGGCAGTGGCGGTTCCTCCATAGGATCAGACACTGATGGAAAGTAATGAATTGTGGTAGTATTTGTCTCACAGTGACAATAACAAGATGGTCCCTTTCTTATCATCGTAATACAAATGCCCAGTTACTGTGTCACAAGGAGTCCTTTTTCAAAGTGTCGCATAGCAGGAGGTGGCCCATGGCAACATCTGACGCATCTGGAGACACAATCCCGATGAAGGCACCTCTGAAAATTCACATATATCAGTAGCATCCACCATCTGAAGTTTGAAATCCCTGGGTTTAATTTCCTCTTGAGAGTTCGTTTTCAGGGGGGTGGGAGGGGAGTAATTAACTTCTGAAAGTTAACCATTACTGAAGTGGCATCATTTTGATCAGTCAGTCAGTGGGGCTGATGCCACTCCAGAATTCATATCCGTAGAAGTTTAGACTTTTCTGAAAATTCACAGTGCACAGAGGTTTCTATCCTGGACGTTTCATAATTCCGAAACTTGATAATATTCTGATTATTCACAACCCTGCAGTACAACTCTCTTTTGGAAATATACTTGTTGAGGAAGCCAAAGAGAGCCAAGGCACTGAGGCACATATGGAGACAGATTACAGACATCAAATCTGAGTCATGTTTCATGCACAGAACCAGGAGAGAGAGGCTTTGGTGCTCAAAGCTTGACCTTTGGCTGCTGAAATGCCCCAGCAGATGGTAGAAGACTGTACTATATATGGCCTGCAGGCCATAAATTTTGTATCGCTGGTCCATTTTACAGAATAGATGCCAGTTACAATGTTCTAGATTATCCAGATATTCAGCTTTATGACATTAAAGTCACTATAGGGAGATCTTTGAATCAGCATTCAAATCAGCTCCCGATTCTGGAGCACAATATCAGCACAAGACATCATCATGTCTTTAGGTTTCTTTTTCTACTTGGAGCCTCTTCCTTTCAAGATGTTTTTTGTTACCTGGGTGACTTCTCTTTAAAAATCTGGGGGAAGTGTGTTCTTTGTTTTCTTTTCAAAAGCTTTGAATTTTCTATATTGGGGCCCCGTGCTGAAAAATGTAAATATTATTTCTGGAATTTTGACATGAACTGCTTTTAAAAAATGGTACCACACTTTCTCAAAGGTACAAGAGCTCCCTCAATCTCAGTTTCAGCAACCCAGTTTAAAGCACAATTCTTTTGGCTGGTGCGTTTTTTTCATTTAAGATACACACATTTTTCTCCTCTGAAAATGCTTATCCTTAATTGATTCTACTACTGATTTCCATAAAACCAGACAAAAGAATGTTCATGATTCAAAGATACAAAATAAAATTCTTATGACATTTCTACCAGAAACATATCGAGTATAGAGAGCATTTTCAATAGATTTTTCCCTAGCAACAGACCACACATTTGTGTCTTGCTAGGTTCAAAGAGGCTCCAATCTCCGCCTACATCTAAGCCTTCCTCTAATTTAAAACACAAAATAAAAGGTAGCATAAAAGAGGAACAGCTGAGTGCAATTGACTATGTAACTACCATACTAGCCAGGGAAATCATGGTCTACAAGGATGCACTGCGCAAACTCCGTTTATCTAAAAGCAGAACTAACATTCCAGCCCTATGACTCCAAAAAAAAAAAAAAAGATTGTCACTACACAGTTTTTGCTACATATTAACTAGCAGTTGCTATCTGACTCTAATGTAATGAGATAATTCAGAGACGTATGTTATTTTCTGAAAACTGGGTCAATTTACAAGAAGTCAGGGACGTGAATGCTCATGGCTTGCCCAGCCACTTCACATAGGGCATGCTGTGAAGTTATACAAATTGGGTCTTGTACTGCAATTAATGTAGTCATTTTCCTCATTAACACTAATTTTGAACTGAGACAATAATTGTCTTAACCTATGCTGCCTCTTGAAACATTTTATTGGCTGCTGACTAGAAAGAGAGAACTTCCTTGACTACTCAAAGAGTTTTAAAATCAGAGACCTGCAAGCAAACCAAGTTGCTGGGCAATGTGTAAAACTGTTAAACTCCATGATGTGTAGTAGGTTTATGTATTCTGCCAAAGGACTCCTTGTTTTTATTCTGTTTAGAGTCCTGAACAAGATTCACCAGCCTCAGCTAGGCTGAGCATTTATTCTGGAGGCAAATGTATTCACAAAACATTTGCAAAAATATTCATCAATGGCTGGTGGTCTTTGTTCTTATTTAAGAAGGTCTGTAGGCTGTAGAAAAGGCTTGGAATTTCTGTATGCTACAAGACACATACACATGCACAAATAAAAACATCTTTACAGACATAACTTGGATTTTGTAGAAGAATCCAAGAGAGAAACCTTATCTTAGCATAAAACTGGGAGCTAGGAACTCCTAAATTCTAAAGTGAGCTCTGACACTGACTTCCTCTTTAACTTTCGCCAAATCACTTACGGTATGTCTCCGCTGGAGCCTTAGGTTGACTTAAGGAAGGTTAAGTCGGTCTACAGACTCCTGCAGCCACTCTAGGCTTTTATTAAGTCAACTTAAGAGCCTCCTTAAGTCAACTTAATAACACCATCTCTTAATGTCGACTTAACTCTTAAGTCGACCTTATTAAATCGACTTAAGCCAATGTAGACGGGGAAAGCCCTTAAGATGAACTAATTGGCCTCCAGGCCCCCTCCCAGAGTTCCTGGCCAGGGACAGCTACACACTATGCACCACTCCTCTGTCAACCTAGCACCTGCCAGTGTGGACACAGGCAGACAACAGGAGTTTTCAATGTGGACTCTCTAAGTAGACTTAACAAGGTTGACTTTAAGTTGACTTAAAGTCGACCTCGTTAGGTCGACTTAGAGCCTCCAGTGTAGACATACCCCTCGGGCCTGATCCAAAGTCCACTGAAGTCAATGGAAATCTTTCCATCGAGTTCAAAGAGCTCTGGACAAGACCCTCAACCTCTATGTATCCCTTGCCCCTCCTATATAAACTGACATGTTAATATCTAGCTACTTCACAGGAATGGTGTGCTCACCAACATCTGTAAAGTGCATTGTAATAGTGCCTCGATACTACAGTGATGTACACAATAGAACTTCATATATAGATAGATTTGAGATAATAGGGATTGAGTATTATTACTGTGCGACTGCAGTTTATTTTTACATGTACTTTACTCAGTGATTTCTATGACCAGATGGTACGCATTAGGTATCTGAACATTCTTATTATTTACATGATCCTTTTGTAATTTCATAAATGAGCATAAATAACACTTACATGAAGAAGAGTCTCTCCTGAATGGATTTTCTCTTCCTGTTTTGGGGGAATGAGGAGGAGAATAAGAAAAGAGAGAGAGAGAGACAGAGAGCAAATAAATAGCTAGGTAGATTAAGAAAAGAAAAGAAAAGAAAAGAAAAGAAGGGGGGGGGTCCATCAGAATAAAAATACATTTGATTCAAACATCATCATGTAGATGATGTCCAACAAATACTACTCATGAATTAAAGAAGATTTTTGAATTAGGATACTAAACATAACCACAACTCAAAAATACACCATTGTTTCCCATCTGTCTTCCCAAGGCAATTTTTTAATATAAACTGTCACAGAAATGCTTTCTCCATTTGTCTTAAGTGCAAGTAAACTACACTGTATCTCAGTGAATATTCCTGTGTCTCTGTGAAAATAAAACTCCAAGACCATCATATGTGGAGTAGAATAAAAAGGCTTTTTGAATTACTTACTAAAGCCCTCATCAGTGGCCACATTGCATTTATGTGTAGGATCTCTGTTGTCCTTCTAAACAGAGCGCTGACATGCATATCCTGAGGCAACCCCTAAGGCAGTGTCTCATAATTTTTAGTCTGTCTTTCTTCAGCCATGCACTGTAAATCTGTTTCCTCCACCCTGCACTCAAGACACAGTTGAGCCACAGGTCTTGCAGCTAAAGTAGGTGCCAGTTCCCTCCAAGGCTGCAGTGCTTAAGGAGAGAACCCATAACAATAAAGAGAATTTCCAAAGAAGCAGCCGTGTTAGTCTAGTTCAGCAAAACAAACAAGCAGTCAAGTGGCACTTTTAAAGACTAACAAATTGATTTATCACACGAGCTTTCATCTGACGAAGTGGGATTTTCTCCCATAAAATCTTGTGCGATAAATCAGTTCTGACGAAGTGGGATTTTCTCCCACAAAAGCTCATGCGAAAAATAAATATTAGTCTTAAAGTGCCACCAGACTCCTTACTTGTTTTGCTGGACTAGACTAACACAGCTACCACTTTGGAACTCAGCTAATTCAGTGCAACTACAGTGATTTACACCAATAGAGGTTTAACCTACCACAACGTATATTTGTGGGCGGAAATTCAATTAACACAGAACTGCCTTATAAAGTCCGACTTTCCTTCCACCCACTGGGAATCATTCCTGCAGAGGGCTTTTCAAAGCAGTACTAGGTTGAAAGTATTATTATTTGCCATGAATGAAACTGACTCTAACCTACATTCTGTAAATGTAATTCCCATCAGTAAGTTTCATCAGCTAGTAATCTCCTTTACAGCATTCATTTTTTAAAACAAGATATTGTCAGATCCAATAGAATATGAGAACAATTAATTTTCCTCCCTACAGTGCTTTCAGTGAGGTAACTGAAATGACACTGTAAAATAAATATAGGAAAATACAGATTTGGAAGACTGAAGGATTATATTGTAATGCTCTGAGGAGGGAAAACTAATGAAATAAAAGTGATTAGGATGTAAACAGTTCTGTCACTGTATTAAATTGAAAATTCAGGACTTCAGTAAACTGAGAAGACACCGGCTCCCCTACATTCAATTCTTGGGGCAATGATGATTTAGTTTTTCTTTAGGGTTTATACTTCTCTGCCCCCTTTACCCTCTGTTGGCTCTGCTCGTGCATTTGGGGTGCAAAATGCACCTTAGACTTTAAATGCACAGCCAAGCAAGACCAGCCAAAGTTAGAAAGGCACAGAATAAAATAATTCCTTGCTACTGGAAACACACATACCATAAAACAATTAGGCTACGAAGGAACAGAGCTTCAAAGCTCTGCATGGGATTTTCTAACTGTGCTAAAGTCCATGAGACTTGTTCAGTTAAAAGCCTATTTGGAAATGCATCCCCAAGTGAAAGGAGGTTTTAAGTACAAATCACTGGGGTGTACCTCAAGCTCGTATTCAGATGACAATTTTGGAAAATAATCCTTGGAACTCCCCCCAGTTTTAGCCAAAAAAACAGGTCACTCTGCAGAACGTTACTGAAGCAATCAAATTCTGGCAGGCAGGACATCACAAACACCAGGCACAAATAGTAGTCTAGGCTTAGAGCTGTTTTTTTTTTTTCCAAATTTTTCCCCAGCAATGCTACACTTCTTGATCACGCATGATTTCCAGCACCATGGAAACCTGTTCCTGCCCCAGCTCATACATGCGCAAACCATCAAAAAACTAAAAATGCATAACATAATAGCTGCCAAAAAAATTGAAGAGCCAAATTCTGCCCTCTGTTACATCAGTGTCCATTAACATCAGCAGAATTATTCCAGGTTTACACCAAAATCTGGCCTGATGGCGCTAAAACCAAAGAAGGCCATTTTTAGACAAGCACTTCCGCCCATCTGTCCCTCTCCTTAATGCCTCTAGATTGCTCTGTGCTGGCTGGGGTTTACACGGTGTCAAAGCACTGTTCAGTCAGTAGCAGGCAGCTATTAGATTTTGAAGCCAGTTGGCACTAGACACTAGAGAATACAGGTTAGTAAATGATAAACAACAGAAATGAAAAAACTAAAAAGGAACTTCCTTGCCTTTCCATCCCCTTCCCATCTATGTTATAGTCCAATGACACTCAAGAGTTAATGATTCAGTAGCCAAATTAGGGATCAGTATTACCCAAAGGAGTCACCTAATGTGACTTCATTGCTTCGTTTACTACAATGCTATATATTCATATTGAAATAGCATGATGAGAAAACATTTAGGTTTATATATAAAAATATTTATAAGTGTATATATATTATTCTCACAGCAAAATGATGGCCAAAGTACTCTTTATGGACTACAATTGGCTAATACAATAGTAAAATCATCCTGATCAATAAATATCTTAGATTAGTAAATAATTAAATCACACAGCATTTTAACATCATGCGCTGTGAAGAGCCACAGCAGACACACAGTGAAGACTCACAAATTTATTTATCGCATGAGCTTTTGTAGGAGAAAATGCCACATCTTCAAAGCAACCGACAAAGTGGGATTTTCTCCCACCAACGCTCATGTGATAAATAAATTTGTCAGTCTTAAAAGTGCCACCAGGCTCCTTGTTTGTTTTGCTGACCTAGATTAACACCGCTCCCCCTTTGCAACACAGTAAAGAGTCACTTGTGGCTCAGGATCCTCAGTCTGAGTATCACCACTAGAGCATATTAAAATAAGCAAACAAGGAGTCCTGTGGCACTTAAAAACTAACAAATATATTTATTGCATGAGCTTTCGTGGGAGAAAATCCCACTTAGTCGGATGCTTTGAAGTATATTAGGCTGAACTGTCCTCCACACCCTCCCCTCTAATCCCATCTGGTTATGAAAATATGGAGAAACTACGTCACCCCTCCTACCCCCAAAGGTTGCAGCCGAAAAAGAATATCACAGGCATAAGGAGGAGAAAGTGGAAGAGGATGGGAACAATTAAGAGACCAGTAAAGGTGGAGAAGGTGAGATGGAGAGACAGAAGTAAAAGGAGGAAGGGGGGGAGAGAACAAAAAGGAAGATAAAGAGCGAAGTGAGAGAGGGGCTCTTTCTGAACTCTTCAGGGAGTAGCTAACATGCCGTCACCCTTGTTTAATAAAGGTATCTTCCCTCCAGGCACGTACAATAAACCCTCAACTTGTGCCCCGCTGCTAATTGGGGATAAATGACTTTGTCCAATAGCCACCCCTTGTAAATACTAAAATCTCCCTCTTTCAGCCTGCCTACACACTGTACTTCTGTAAAAGGAGATGATCTTCCACACATCCCCTAGGAAAACTTTCCATGACATTTCTCTGGAGATAAATCAGGCCAAAAAGTTCTCAGTAACAAATCCAGATTCCAAAAACATAAGAAGTTTTCCCAAAGACTCTCACCTCAGCACCAAGTTTTACTGGGTTGATTTCTTTAAAAACCTAAAGCCATCGAATCTAAACAGGTAGCAACTGTCATCCAAGCACCAAATTACCCAGACGAGGATGTGTCTCTCGAACAACACAGCTCGGCTTTTGGTTGGTCTAACACATGAAACATTTTGACGTGCAAGCAAAAAGATACTGTGGTTACCAAAATAGCACTATAAACACAACCAGTTCTTGGCACATTTTCTTAATGCCTTTCCCAATACGGTTAAAAAATGGGGACTAAGAAAGAAAGAAAGAAAGAAGCAACCACCAAAAAAACCCTCTCTTCACCTTGGGATGGACTGGACAAGAACTCAAGGATCTTTCATATGTGTAGATGAGTTTCTTCGAGTGTTTCTAGGCCTCTTTTTTCACAACAGTAAAGAGAAGAAACAAGATTGCAGAACTTACCAGCTTCAGAATTTTTTCTCTTTGAGGAAAAATTCTCAAAGAAAACTATGTTTTTTG
Organism: Podocnemis expansa; assembly: GCA_007922195.1. Taxonomy (NCBI): domain Eukaryota; kingdom Metazoa; phylum Chordata; order Testudines; family Podocnemididae; genus Podocnemis; species Podocnemis expansa. The sequence goes on from ML681973.1 coordinate 19,682,792, forward strand.
CCTCTCAGAAAGGAGGGAGTATAAAGAGCTGAATATATCCCTCAATTCTGCAGGTTTGCTCTCCATTGCTATGCATGTTTTCTCTTTGCAAATGAAAACTTCACTCCCAACCCACACACATGCACCTGCAGGGAAACCTGGACAGCAATGTCCTCAGAGTCTGTCTTTTGCTCCAGCACCACACACCGGAGCGTTCATCACCTTCAGCGCACTGGGCCAAATGCTGGTGCGATTCACGCTGGCGTGACTCACTGCTCCCTCTCCGCTGTGCGCCTGTGCGCACGCACCCAGGTCCTGAAACCTGCGCGCACAACAAAATGAAGTGTGCACAAAAAAATTCAGTAGTGGTGCTCACAGAAAAATGTTTTTACACACACACGCAGAAGTTGTTTGTGCACACAGCCTGGGAGTAATTAGAGGGACCATTGTGAATCCAGGCTTACTTTGCTGGCACCCATAAATGAGGTCAGAAGCCCAGCCAGGGGATGAAAAGGGTCAAAACTTCAACTTCCTCCCAGCCACCAAGTTTCCAGGAGCGTCAGCCCCATCGGCAGCACTTGGTCCTGCCGCCCCGGGGCAAAGCGCCGCAGAAGCAGCCGGGGAAATTAGGAAGCGGTGGCGAGCCCCCAGGCCAGCGGTTCATTTCGCTCTGCAAACTCTTATCCGAGGGGGAAAGAAAAAACCCTTCAAGCGAGGCGGTGCGGCTTGGAGGAGCTGCTCGAGAAACCACACGGCAGCTAGCTAGCGACGAAAGGCAGGGGGAGCCGGACACAAAAAGCCAGCGGCTGGCCGAGGATGGCAGCCCCCGGGGCCGGACCCCGGACCCCGACCCCCGGCGTGCACACCGCGCCGCCCCGCGCCCGGCTCCGGGCTCCTACCTCGCTCCGGCCGCGCGTCCCGCCGACTGGCGGCTGCGGGGGAGGCCGGGGATTTATAGCCCGCGTCTTCCTGCCCCGGCCGCGCCGCCGGCTAATGAGGGAGCGGCGAGCATCCCCCGCGCTGCCAGTGGAAAATCACCGGCTCGGCCTCCTCCGCCGCGGGCGGGGGCTCCGGCTCCGGCTCCCGGCCCCACCGCCCGCCCGCCCGCCCGGCGCCGGAGTCACTCCGGAGTCAGCGCCGCGCCCCGAGCGCGGGCCCCGGGGGCTCGCCGAAGGGTGTAATGCTGCCGGGGGCGGGGGGCTCGCCCATTGCCTCTGGCGCCCTTAGGAGCTGGGGGTGCCGGGAAATTGAAGAGATGGAGGGGGAGGCATGGGGGTGTTGGGGTGCCCACTAAATCGGTGCGACATTGTTACTA